>VZRU01004969.1:124935-148396 GCA_013398155.1 Pedionomus torquatus | reverse complement strand
AAAAAAAAAAAAAAAGAAAAAGGAGGGAAGTAAGGAAGGAAGGAAGGAAGGAAGGAAGGAAGGAAGGAAGGAAGGAAGGAAACCAGTCAACCATCCACCCACCAACACAGTAGCACCACAGAACTGTACTGCCTTCTCCAGAATGTTTTGTGCAGAACTAACAGCATAGTACACACAAGTTTGTTCCTCTGTTCCCACATATTCATATGGGAATGCCCTGATTCTGCAGCAAAATGCCAGTTTGATGCTGAACTCTCCTGCAACATCAACTTCTATTAAAGAACCTCCATAGTATGTTGAATATCACTCACAAACTGAATGGAAGGCATAGGATTATTACAAGAAAAATCTGATGCTGAAATCTAACTCAAATTTTGAAAAAGTCCAGGATTTCAAAGTAATGGGTCATAATTCTTATTCTTCTAACAACAGTCATAGGAGAATTCTGGTCCAGTTACCTCACTATGACTGCGTATTGATATACTGGTGCATTGCGAGATACAAGACTGTTAGATTGTAGCCAAAGACAAGAATGTGTGAACATATTCATACTCCCTGTGCTTCCACATTAGCATCCATGATGCTTCATACACAGACTCTAAAGGCAAACATTCATGAACAATCATATTTTAAAATCTCTAATGTGAAAGCCGTCCTTGGTCAATTAGAATGACCCTAAGGCTATACCTGCTATTGGCATCAGTTTCATAAACTTTGTGCACATATTTCATAAAAATCTTAGAGTCAGGGAAAGTGATTTTGTGTTTCTCGATTTTTTATTTTCTTTTTCTGCAGAGCTCACATTCAGTCATTTTGAAGAACATGTTTTCCACATAGCTGCTTCTGTGCACTGCGCTAGCATCTTATGCAGAAAACACAAAATGCTGTTCTCCAACATAACAACATGAGACTAGGGATTGCTTTGACCTGGACTAAATTAACAAAACCTAGAAACAATTCAATGACTATTAGCATAGATTTTTTTTTAATGTTATTAACCAATTATTTGTTATTCTTACTGTCACTGTACCTAGGCCAGGAAATGAAGGTATTTTGCCAGATATTTTGCAAGGCGTTGTACATGGTATGGAAGAGAGATCCTTCTCTTTAAATAAATATAAGTATTTGAAATTTTTAAGATAAATTAAGGAATTAAGCAGAACAAAAAAGGGGGAAGGGAAGGAAGAGTAAAACAAAGCTATTCTGCGTGATAACTGGCTATCTCAGTACCTCAGAGACTTTCTTTTTTGTATGCAGGACAGTGAATAAGCGCACTGAATCACAAGTGATTTACAGTGATTTATTGTGAAATTAGAGGAAGGCCCTTCAAAATTATGCATGCTGCTCAATTTCTAGAAGAGGTAGTAAAGGTAAAGGTGGTAAAGAGTTAGTTTTGTGTGCAAAGTCTCAAGGAATTCATAGTCCACCTGAGATCAAAGGCAAAAATCTTACTAAAGAAAAGCAAAAAAGCCGAGTTATAATCTATATCTACATCATGGTTTCTAGACAAATTTTGCATCGTTCTCTCCCTAAGATTACAAAGATTAAATACAAAATTAGCAAGAAAATAATGATGTTGTGAAATTATCACTTGTAGCAAATTAAGGGTTAATTTCTAATAATAAATTACACCATTGTAACTTGTAATTCTTTTGGTTTTCAAGTACAGAATTCCCAGAGAACTTTCTGTTACCACCGAACTTCATACAACAATTTTGTAATCTTGTATATAATGATTCTCAACCATCAAAAGAAAGAATAATGTGATATACAAACTGGTAAAGTAATTTTAGAGACTTAATTAATGATACATCCTATAGCATAGAATTTTATGCATTTGTTTAAAAATATCCAGAATCTATGCATATAGTTCTCTCACTATATTGGTGCTGCACTATTTAATAAATAGGATTTTTGTTTTACAACTTTTTCTCTCTTTTTCATCATTATTTTATGGTTGTAGCAACCTTCTCCACCTACAACACTCTAGAATTAACATGTTATGTACCAGTCTAATAGGAAGTGTGTTCACGATTCTGATTTATGCAATCAGAGATTGATATGTACCAGTCTAATAGGAATCACCAACAGGTATCCCCAATAGCTGCACCACTCTGCTTTCTCTCAGACACAAATCTTATCCTCTGTTACTATCTCAGCCTTTTGATCAACATTGGCTGGGCTATAAAGCACAAACCACAACACAGCCACTAACACTGGGGAAGGAGACTGCAGAAAAAATGAAAAGCCTGCATGGTTTCCACGCTTATGTTTTCTTCTAGTCATGTTCCCTTTTTCTCTCATACTAAGTTCTGCAAGTAGCATGGGTTCAACATGATGATGACTACCCAACTGCAGCAATTCCACTGCTAACTCCCAAAAGCATTCTGCAGGAAAGTAAAAAAATAAAAAATATCATATTTTTATTATTCCAGGGCTGAAAGGAAACTGAATTACACTAAGCTGTCCTTCGAAACATTGTCAGTCCTCTTGAATTTCAGAGAAAAGGTAGCCAAACTTGAATACTGAACTCAATTTTCTGGTGCTTATCAAACATGTTCGGGGCCCTTTGGAGACTTCAAAAATGTGATTCTGTGGAAATGAAACCATAAATCTTTAATAGGAAATAGGTCTGTATGATGGTTGGCTCGGCTGATATAGTGATACCTTCTGGCAGGTGAACTTTAGGCATCCCAGCTGATCTTTGTAGTAGAAAGCTAGCCCTTTAGTATCTCTGGCCAGCCAGTAAATTGTGAGTAGCTTGTATATTGGACACTTGTATTACACACTATGCTTCCAAAATCATTACCTGAGACACCTAGACTAAAAATTCAACCATTTTATTTGCACAATTTTACAAAATTAACAAGACCATTTTTCACCTTTAGGAAAAATAATGATATACTGAGACCTAGGAAACTTACATAAGGAAGTGTTCTGAGGATCAAGTCAAGTGGCAGCAGCCATACTGAGCAATTGAGAAGGAGGAAACATCAGATTGATGGTGGTTAGATCAAACCCATTGTATTCAACCCATTTGATCATCACTGAAACAATATCCCCAGACTGGACTACACCAAAATTGCTCTTTCTCTTCTGGAAGAGAAAGTAGTGCTAGACTTTTTCCAGATGAAAGAAGCGTGGCTTCTTCCATATAGTAAAGGAAAGCTTCCAACATGCCTTTGGAGTATTCCATGTTAGTAAACTTCAGAACTAGTCTGTCTGATGGCCATAAGAGGAAAGTGCAGGATCCTCCCTTCTGCCAAACAAAAATTAAAAGAAGAAATAACCTCTGTTGTACTTAACCACTTCCTTACTTTTCTTGGACTTTGCTTAGTTTACATTTCTCATTTAAGAAAATCTAATTTATATTGATCCCTAATAAACACTAGACCTATGTACTCCCAACTTTCATTGCAAATTGATTGTAAAGGATTCACTGTTTACTAAAGAGCAAGGTTCCAAGTTTCAGTTTTTAATTCTTCATTGCTTCAAATTCTTACTATTTTGAAATATATTTTGAAAAGTTTCAGTTTCCGATTGTGTGAACAGTGCTTTTAAAATGAGAGAATACAATACAGGAGCAGTTGCTTGTCTGCAATGAGCCAAAAACAGCAGGTAAACACTGTCAACTTCCTCATTGTTAGATAGTAAGTCACAACTGCTGTCTGTTGAACCTGCTGAATGAACATGATGAAATGCAAGTTGCAACTTCTGTATGGTATAAAAAATTTTTACTTCTTCTGTTCCTCCTCAAAAATACCTACAGTGATCACTCATTTCATGGAATCTTCATTATAATTTTACCTTCATTTATAGGGGAGGTAAAGTGATAGACAGGAATTTATCAAAATGAATAGACTTGCACCCCAGTTCTCAGATCTTTTAAACTTTAAACTAAGTACAGACTTAGCATTAAAGACTAAATTTTCCACTGTGAGGCTATGCAGAACAAAGAGAGAAGGTGGCAAAATAGTTCACAGCTTTCTGATCCTTTTTCCCAACCTCACTGTAGGAAGCCAAGGTTTAATTTATTGTGGTGTAAGAAAGGTACTGCCAGTTGAGAAGAAAATCCCCCCCAAAACACTCCCTCTTCTCTCTTTCCTGGGTATGTCTGAGCCTACTCCTTGCCTGCAATTTTTCAGCATAGATTTAACAGTTTTGGGCAGGAGGCAAAACACTATCCCAGATACTGTCTAGTGCATATAGTATTTTATAGTGTCCTACAAACTCAGTAAGAATATTTTCATCTTCACTGTTGATTCTGTGTACTGTACAAGGGGAATAGGTGATCATAATGAAGTGAGAGTCAGATCCTGAGATGGTACGAATTGGTATATAATTTACAGCAGTGAGTAAACTAAGGGGAGAATAAAGATTTCCATAGTTTATATTGCTTCAAATATTCCTCTGCCGATTCCATTGCTGAGCATCTTTTGCTGATCAAGCTAGGGAGTTTAATAAAGTAGCATCTTAAATGCTACTTTAAAACTAATAAGAATCTTATTCACTGGCATCTTTTTCCATGCTCAGTCATTTCTACAAAACTATTGCAGAAATCTCAAAATGAGACCATTTTTATTTGAACCTTGTTTCCCCTTTTCACTTTCCTATCCTCACAAACACATGTCCAAAATAAAACTCCTGGAATTCTTTCTCATACCTTCTAATGGAACTGGTGAAAGTTCATCACACAGAGCTGGAGCTGCATTTTCTAGTCCTGAAACCTACTAAGTTTTACAGTAACAGTTACAGTATTCCTTTCCCTCTTACTGGAAAAAGTACAAGATTCAAACATATTGAATTTATCCCATTTCCAAGAATCTGACTAGATTTCAGCCTGTAGTTTCCACTACAGTAAGTCTCCAAATCAGTTGCCAAAACTTCGGCATTTCTTGCACCTTTCTCTTAAGCTGAAAATGAATCCTGAACATGCAGCATCACCTTAAAATATATTTCTGAGGTGTGGGAGGAATTTTAAGACCTGAAAATGAACAAACCATGGAAAATGTCTTGAAGCCAAAGTACGATGATAGAATGACATAGTGACTGCGTCATATTTTTTTTTTCTGGTTAGAGCTGCCAATGTTCACTATTCTAGAGATTTGGTGTGTGTTAAATAGAGCAAAAACATACAGTTTCAGTTAAGTTTTATAAAGGAAACAAGTTTCTCTTAAGAATTAGCCAATCATTCATTCTTTACCTTGAAATAAACCAGATTTTGATATAAAGTAAAAGTATAGGGAAATTCTTTCAGTTCTAAATGCCAATAGTTTCAAGAAAACTTCTTCTAAATGGTCTACTTTTAATTCCCAGTCAGCAAGATGGAAATTAGACTAAGTTTCAAGCTCCTTGCTAGTAGTAGATTGGCTCCATCCAGCAATTAGGAACACACCAGCTGCTCACTCACTTCCACCCAGCAGAAGAGAAGGAAATTGGAAGAGAAAAAGCAAGAAAAAAAACTCATCGGTCAATAAAGATGCTTAAATAAGTGAAGGAAAAGAGGAATGAGCAAACAAAAACCAACCCACCCACCCCAAGTGTTGCAAAGGAAATCACTCACCACCTCCCGTCATCAGACTGGTGCCCAGCCAGTCCCCAAACAATGGCTAACTTGGAAAAACTACATAGACACACCCCCCAGTTTTATTGCCAAGCATGATGCTATATGGCATGGAATATTCCCTTCGTCATTTGAGGTCAGCTATCCCCGTGATGCCCCTTCCTATCCTCTTGCCCACCCCAGCTTAACCACTGTGGGGGCAAGAGTGAGAAACAGAGAAAGCCTTGATGCTGTGCAGGTACTGTTCAACCATTGTTGAAACACTCAACACTGAGTCGCAAATCTAAAACACTATACAAGCTGCTATGAAGTAAAGTAACTTCATTCAAGCCAAACCCAGTACAAAGCTTAAGGTACTGCAAGCACGAAGAGTGACTTCTCAACTTCTGGTAGTGTTTTCCTGCATTTTTAGAGCAATTATCCAACAAAATACAGAAAAGCGGTACTTGTTTGTATGATTTGTGTAGATGACTGCTTTCCTGAACACTTAGGTTTTATTTATTGACAAAAGCATTTCATTTGGAGAACTGCATGTCTAGCATTATAAACTACTGCTCATCTAAGGACTTGCCATTGCGAGCAATTTAGGTACAACTCCTTGATGGGAGCAACAATCTTAATCACTCACACCATCAGGATGAGAAGGCCAGGCTTGTGCAGCAGGTCTTGGTGAAGGCCGTTCCCAGTGTTCGCTCTGAAATTTGAACTATGATGCAGTCCAGTTGTTCAGTAAGTTTCATGCTAGAACTATATTATTTCCTCACTATGTATTCAAAAGTATTTCATTTGCAGGTAAAACTTCATTCAAGTCAGTACAAAAGCTTTTATTTGCCTCAGTGGAGTTCAGATGTTACTACAGATTCTGGTAAAATACTACCTGGTCTAAGCCAAACATTTTTCATTTTAACCTTCATATCCCTGTATCATTCATTAGCATTCGTGGTGTGATAAGTGTTGTCTATGTGCTTCACTTAACCCCCTTCAAAGCTGGCTGTTTGTTCAATCAGTGGAGCCCCAGACAGCAAAGGGATTGCCTGTAAAAACTGTATTTGCACAGAAAAGACTAGAGATTTTTATGACCTCATATTTTTGGAAAAAAACTAAGACATGTAAGTAAAGAATCATTAGTCTGTCACCACAGAAGATTGGTAGTGTATCAGTAGAAACTGACATTAGACCTATTGATTTTAAGCCTATTCTAATTTTCTTTCCCAAATACCGATTTCTGTTTTTACAGCAAAAGTACAGTAGGAAAAAAAAAAAAAAAAAGAAAAAAGCCCTTTCAGCTAACACCAAGATTGGACTATATTAAAGTTTTAAAGCTGTTTACAAGCACAAGATATATTGTCTGAAACACTTAAGGATCAACTGAATAATTGATGCGCATTGTAATGACTATCGGAATTGGAAGAGAGTAAGGAGGTAACAGGACATGACCTACCTAAAACTGAACTGAAGGAAGAGTAAAAGTGTGCTTCTGACTAACATACTAAACACTGGACATCTATTTTCTTTAAGTGGCATTTACTCCATATATTGGTGCTGGCATAATTTGGGGGTGAATTTTGCTCTTCATGCAATTGCCTAAACAATGAAAACCATTTTAAGGGATTCTCCAATACAAAGAGAAAGGGTGGACGGTGTCTACTCAGGGTTAGGTGAACACTTTACTGCAGAGTATTTTCATCAGGCTAAAGCAATGCATATGTAGAACCTGATCCTAATATCTCTATTCATATTAATCTTGAATTTATGGAAGAAGTTCTGCTAAATAATTCTTTTTAGGCTTTTATATGAAGAAACAAGTATATGCAAGGACAAAATAGAGCAAGTTTGTTTGTTTTCCTTTTTTTCTTTTTCATTCTTAGGAGTCAAAACTAAAAGTCAGGATTACTTGTTGATTCAAGAGGGTTCTCAGATTTTAGTCATAACTAAACCTCAGGCAAACTAGTACTTTACATATGGACTACATGGGAAATGGATAATTGGCAATAGTTAGAGTGCTCTGCTGAGCGTCTTTTTTAATGAAAAAATTTAGTGCTTTATTCCTGAAAGTGAGGCAACAATGTTTTGAAATCTCAGCCTGAACTGACACAGAAATCTGTGGTGAAAAGTCTCTTTCCTCTGTCTTGGTTTCATCACACTCCTCTCAGTTTTTTGTTTTCTTCTGTTCTGGCTCTCTCCTTTTCTTCCTCCTACCTCATCTTTGATTTTCTCTCTCTTTTGCCTACAGCCGCTGTTTTTCCCTCAAATTCTCAAGACAGGAGACAAGAACCCAAGCGAAATTCAAAGCACAAATTCAGAGTTTGTTCTCATAGGATTTTGGCAGCCCTCAACTGGACACGGTGGATTAATATTCAAACTAATATGTAAACAGTTGCTGAAAAAAATAAACCAAGAGCCCATAATATCATCTTGTGTTGAAGACCGATAATGCTAAGTTTGACAAAAGGTAGACTACCTGTAAAAATCAGGGAGAATACTTATTTTATTAATTGTAGATATACACCCCGTACAAACCAAACCAAACCAAAACAACAAAACAAACAAATAGAAAAGAAAGAGGGCTGAACAGAGGGAAACCTCAGATGCAAAAAGGAGATGGGGAAAGCAGTAGCAGGAGCACATCTTTTGGAAAATGAAAGGGAACTCAGTTCAGACTCCTTGCTAATAGGACAATCTCACCAAAACGCAGAAAGCAATCATGTAAAAAACCTATATCTCAACATGAGGTGCAAGTTCATAACAGCTGAGTCTATTTCAACATGTATGTAGAGCTGCATGTGCCATCTAGCAGGAGCTTCACAGCATCTACAGAATGTTGCATTCTTTTTTATGTCCAAAGTTACATACAATTGGACTCTGGCAACATAGCCATCTCAAGAAGTCCTTGCCATCATAGTTAGCTGCTTCTTTTATCCCTTCTTCTCAGCTGACACAACTTAATGGGGCTGCAAGTCACTGAACTAAACACATTTTTGTTAAAAATTACCTTGCCAAAACAACCCCTTAAAAGACCCCTTTAAGCCTGTCCTGATTTGAGATCTTACTCATTGATCCTGTTACTTGAATAGCTTTATAAACTATTGTCTCACTTAGGCTGAGGAGAAGTAGAAAATTAACAGGTGACAGTAAGTACAAGCACCTGATGGATAGATGATATGGCCTCCTGAAAACCAAATTTCTGTCAAACTCCTTTCACTGAGACATTGCATTTTAGAACTCAACCTTCTTAGAGACAGTCTTGTCTTCCACAGAAAAGTAACTACACTAAATAAAACATCATTAATAAAGTTAATAAAAATTTTATATATTTAAAGAGGAAATTATGTTACATCCAATAAATATTCATATCAAATAAATACTAATCTTCATACATACTGAAGTCAAGCATCAACCATTGATATAAATTAAGAACTTTAACAGTTTCTGAATTATACATTCTTTGTTCTCTAAAAAGAAATTGTTTTTAGAAATGAGGCTGATATTTTTCTTTTAATACAGATTTTTTTTTCAATCTGTAAATACAAGTATTTTTCATACGTCAGAATAAAGTTTAATCAGGATACTATAGATGTACATTTTCCTTCAGTGCTTTCTTAAAGATCACACTTATGAACTATATATCTGTATGTTGAGTATGGCATGTATAGTAGATGGAGAAAGTTAAGAGTTCTTTCATGTGATTCTTTATCAGACACTACTTTTCTATTCCTTAAAACTAATTAGAATACCTTATCTCCTCCGAAAAACAGTAACTGGGCATATCTGCCATCACTGTGTAATGTCACAAAGTGAAAAATCCTCACTAATGTTTCCTGAAACGCCAATCTGAAGTAGGTGACATTAGATGATTCACAGAAGACAACCATCTATGCAGACTAATTATTTTTATTTTGTTCAGCTTTGCTGATTTACTTTGAACTAATCATGGGGTAGTTGATAAATGTCATTCACTTCATCAAAAACCAAATTTCTCATCTGTTGTAAATAGAAATTAAAGCACATGTAATAGAGGAAAAAAAACCAGCACTGTCTATAATGCCCTCTTGCTTTGTATTACAAAGCACTATGAAATCAAGCTTTACAGTGGTATATGGACTTCTCAATGAATTATACAGAGCCACCCTTTTCTGATCATATGGAAAAACTCACATTCATATAGTAAAAAAACCCAACTCTTTGATCCTCATATGCCAGGTGACTGTAGAATACAGCTAGTCAACCAGAACTAGAAGTAGCACTGCCACTTACAAACTAAGTACTGAGATAGAAACAGGAAGAAGAATTATTAGTCTGGAAATCACACCTCAATTCAGACCTTGAGCTACATGGGAAGCCATATGCATATGCAGACACAGAATTAACAAGGTTCGGGGTGAGGAAAAGCATTCCTTAAATGCTTTCTTTCAGACTCTAAAAATAAGAGAGAGACAACACTTTAAGAAAACAATAAAAAATATATCTACCATTTGATGAGAAAAAATTACCATTATCTAAAAAGATAAAACAGGAGCTATATGACATTCTTACAGTGGATTTCTGTATTGCTGACTTCTGTATATGAGCTGGAAAACAAAAATTAAGGGAATCTGCTTTATAGAAATCACAGCATCATGGAATTGTCAGAGTTGGAGGGGATCTCTAGAGATCATCTAGTCCAACTCACCTGCTAAAGCAGAATTGGCCAGAGCACTTTACTGCAGGCAGGTCTTGAAGACCTCCAGAAAGGGGGACTCCACAACCATCCTGGGCAGCCTGTTCCATTACTCTGTCACCCTCACCATAAAGAAGTGTTTTCACATATTCAAATGGAACTTCCTGTGTATCAGCTTGGGCCCGTTGCCCCTGTCCTCGACTCTCTCCAGTAGTTCCCTATCTCCCTTGAATTGGGGAGCCCAGAACTAGAAGCAGTATTCCAGTTGTGGCCTCATCAGTACAGAGTAGAGGGGGAGAATGACCTCTTTTGACCTACTGGCCACACTTTTCCCTATGCAGCCAAGAATTCCATTGGCCCTCTTGGTGACAAGGGCACATTGCTGGCTCATGAGTAGTTTACTGTCTGCCAGGACCTCCAGACCCTTCTCTTCAGAAGCATTTTCCAGCAGGTCCGCCCAAAACTTATATTGATGTCTGGCATTTTTCCTCCCCAGATGCAGGACCCTACACTAGCTCTTGTTGAATCTCATTAGGTTCCTCTCTGCCCAGCTCTCCAGCCTGTCCAGGCTGCACTGGATGGCATCACAGCCTTCTGGAGAGTCGGCCAGCCCTCCCAGTTTGGTATCATCAGCGAACTTGCTGAGGATACACTCAGTCCCCTTGTCCAGGTGAATATGTTAAATAAGACTGGGCCAAGTCTTGACCCTTGGGGGACACCACTGGTGGCAGGCCTCAAACTTGACCCTGTCCCATTAATTACAACCCTCTGAGTCCTGTCACACAGCCAGTTCTCAATCCACCTCACTGCCCCTTCATCCAACCCATACTTCCTAAGGTTCCTAATGAGGATGTTATGGGAGACAGTGACAAAAGCCTTGCTGAAGTCAAGGTAGATGACATCTACTGCTCTCCCCTCATCCAGCCATCTGGTTATAACATCATAGAAGGCTATTAGGTTAGTCAAGCATGATTTACCTTTGGTAAATCTGTGTTGACCACTATAAATCAATTGTCTCAATGGACTGATGTTAAAATACTAAACCATGTAATGCAAGAGTTGAAATAATTCAATACAAAACCAATGTACTTGTCGTATAACTTTAATAGCCTTAAGAAAGGAATCTTAATACTGACATTTTATTAGTTCTGCTTAACATCTCAGGATTTACAGATAGCAAGCTTACAAAGAATAAACCTTATTCAAAGTCTAGATATTAAATCAAAAAGAAACAAAATTTTCTTTCATAAGTGAGTATGAACCTCACATGAACATGAGGATAGCAGTTGCATACTATCTTTGGGAAGAGCCTATCTTCCATCATCTAATCACCAATACAAATCTCTATAAATACAAATATGTCTCAGCTTTTCCCCTAATGTTGTTACCTTAAAGGCAACTAAATGGGTCTAACTCTCTACCCTTCTTTAAATTCTTCCTTGGAGTTGAAAATTTAACCATTTTTATATGTTCTATGACAACTTCTTTTTATTTGCCTGTATTTAACAGCTTTATTTTTTTCTAAACTAGGTTAAGACACTATGAAACATAACTTATAAAGCATAGAACCTGTATTCTAATAAGACTTAATGTAAAAATATAAAAAGAGTCTATTAGCATTCCTACTTCCACCTGCTTTCTTTGCAGGCACTACTTGGTCTCTGGACTATGTGTTTGTGCAACACAGTGAGTTGATGCTACATGCCATGATTACCAGTCTAAAAGTTTGGTGCTTGCTTTCTGGATTCTGGGTCGGGTGTTAGTTTTGTCTTCCTTTAATAAGAGTTTAACTCTAGTTTGTGCCTTTATAGTACTATCACTTACTTTGTAGATCATAAATAGGTCATAATAAAACCCGGAAAGAGCTTCAATTTAATTACAATTCATGCAGCAACAGAAATTTGATCCTATGCCAATTAAAGCAACTGCAAAGTAAGAGAAAAGTAATTTCTTATCCTGCTGTAAAGAAAAATAATAGAGGAAGAAGAGCAAAAAAAAGGTGAGGGAAGTGAGAAGGGAAAAAATGGTGATATATTTTCTGTTTCAGATTTCTCATATAACAAATAAGGGAAACTAACTCAGAACCTGTATTTGACTTCCAAGATGCTAATCTTGTTCTGGACAAAACCAAACCAACCAAACAACAGTCTCTCTCTGCCCCCAACAAACTAAAACACACTCCAAAACAAAGCAAACAAGACAAAACAAAAAAAAACCACCAGCCCACAAACACCCCATAAACCAAAATTTAACCTACAAGAAGAGGCTACTAACAGACAGCCAAAAGGATAACATATTGCTTAGAGTCAAAGAATATCTCGCTCAGGAGTAACAGACCAAGAACTGTCAACCGTTCTTAACCTGTTTTTCTAAATGCTAACAGGAGCAGTCACCAGAGTGAAGGGAGAGCTTCTACTCTCTAACATCTCTCCCAACCAGCCTGGAGATCCCAGCATGCTTCAGAGACTCAAAGCACTTCTTTTATCCATAGACAAAAGGAAATAGGTCCATGCCTAGTTTAATTTTTCTCAAAGTATCACTCTAAGAAAAACCTCAGTAATACTGTAGTATTACTATAAACTGCGAGTTTAATCAGACTTATGAGGAATAAAGAGATAAACAAAACAGATAATTTTATATAGAGGCTGCATAGAATTAGATAAGAAAAAAAAAAAAAGAAAAAAGAAATTAGGAGAACAAATATTCAGGTTAAATAAAAAATATCTATTTTGCATATGCTGTTCTTGAAGTAAAAACAAAGTAAAAAAATATTAGCCAGTAAAAATAAGGGGGTTTTTAATCACTTTTACCATATTGCCATCTCATCTTTCCTTTGCCTTTTAGAAATATCTATTTTTTTAAACAAACAAACAGAAAAATCTAGCTTTTGAGAATCAGTTGCCATGTGGTCTGAAATATTTTTTCTTGCTACTGTAACTCCCCATGTCCACTAATCACAAACTAAATCAAACATGACAGCCACCTCCATTTCACAGGTCTTCATGATTCTTTTTGCCCCTAGAAGGCATTTAACATTGTACAAAGACAACTAAGAGAACACATTTTTATAGGACTTCAGTGTTTTTAGTGCTTAGGGGAAAATTAGGATTAGATACCTAGGAAACAGAACATCTCCTTAGTGCTGCCTTTATAGATTTACTGACTGGATGCTGAAGACAAAATTAATTTAACTTCCAGTTTTTAACTGACAGCCCAGAAAGGAGGGTTGGGCTGGAAGTCAAAAATGGTCTAAGAATACTCTTAAAAGTATAACTCACATTATAAAGTTTATGGGGGCTGAGTAAAGAATTAAAATGAGAAAAAGCCAGACCCTATAAAATCTAAGCGCTCTCACCTGTTGTTAACTTTAACAACTGAGGTGATTTAGACCCTAGAAGACTGCATCAGCTGTCTTTAGGACCTAAAAGGTAAAACAGGGTAAGAAAAAAAATATCATTCCTTGTCCATAAAAGATGTCTTGTATTTAAAAAATCAAACACCGACATGTATCTATGATAATTTAATATTAAGCATATGTTAAAAATTACTACTATATATCAGCCTTTGGGTGTCTTTTGACACAATGACCAAAAAAAGGAGAGTGTGGGGAGGAGGGAGGAAGAAAAGGAGAAAGATAGCCTTTGGTTATTTACAGATAGACCTGGAAAGGACTCAGAAAGTCTTCAGGTTCTTTTGCAAAGTATAAGGATTTTTCTTGGTGTAAATTCACTGTACATAATTCTCCATTGAACCATACCTATCTGCCAGTCATTGAAAAAACAGCTAAGTCAAATCTTCTAGTGTTATTGCCTATGTCGGATAGGCCACTGACCCATTTGAAAATTATTTCACTCAGACTTGATTTCCTTTTCCTTTGAGATTTGGAGGGCTTACCATGTTTTACACTCCTGAGAAATTACTGTTATTTTCAAAACAAGTCTCATATTTGGTCTATGAAATTGATATCCTAGTACCATATCTCTAAATAAACAAATATATAACCTCATCATAGACATACTAAAGCAGTTTTTACCAGCAGATTCAGTTACCAAAGAATTTTCTCAAATAGTGTGTGCTTATTCTATAGGAATACACAAGAGTAACTTCTGTGTCTTTTCCCATGGAATTTTATTTATGAAAAGGAAATGTAACTGGCAGGATAATCAAGTCACAGATTTCAATTAATCCTTCAATTTTTTTCATTAAAAGTAGAGGTGCTTTGATAAATGTCTCAGTTTTTGCTGGTGTATCAGTCTGTGCTGGTTCATTTGCAAACGAATGCATCAAAGATTTAACAGCACCTTCTCTTTAGTTGTGAGTGTTACTGCAGTCAGAGATGATAGCTACTTGCATTCAAGTGATTTTTTTCTGGAGAAAAGTGGATAGCTTAGAAGTTTATTTTTATGGAAACATATTGGAATGCTTTGCATGTTCCAGAACAGCTGAAGTATCTGGAAGAAATCCTCCTCTATTTATGGTGTTTGAATGTATCAATAATGTTTATGTCAGGACAGGTGTCAGCTTTTTCTGGGTAGGAAACACTGTATGAGCTAAGGGAGCAGATGAGGTGACTCAACTTGTACATTGCTTTAAGAGGGCACCTCATGGGTCACCTACTTTCTTAGGGTCCATCTGCCAGTATTATATTTCAGGTGAAAGGTTTTTAATTTGGTTTCCTCATATATGGTTTTCTCTCTGTATAAAATTTTATATGAAACTTACATACACACAGAGAAAGACTTAAAAACAAAATAATAAAAAAAAAATCCACACCTTATCCAAATTGACCTTTTAATTGGTCTTGTGTCAAGAAATCCCTTGCCAAAAATGATTATATGTGATGCTGGAGTTAACATAAGCAACCACAAAATTCTAAGAACTGCATACTAGGCACAGTGATACTGAAGATTGAAAAAAAAGATATTACTGTCATTGAACTTATTTTCCATGCTATTCAAAGTACATGCAAGACACAGACCAAATTTCAAAGCGATTTAGCATTTAGATTATGACTGCCATGTAATCTGGGAAATGAAAATATCTTCCATTGTACTTCCTAGTTTGTGGGGAAATGATTGCTCTGCCTATGAGACTTTGGAAAGATGTGAATGCCCATCTAGAAAGAAGTAAGTGGAAGGCAGAGAGCCTGTGTATCCCAATTATCACATCTGCTATGCCAACACACCTCTTACAAGCATCCACGTCATTCTATTGCAAATGTTCAGTGTTGATCTACAGAAATCAGTAGGGACTATGACTTTTCTAGCAGCAGGAACAGTGTCCTGAGTAGGAGGATATGTGGGCTAGAAACAAAGACCTACGTGACCAAGATGACATGAAAGCTGATGAGCAACTTTAAACAGGAGCTTCATGACAAGCTGGATTTATGCCCCTCAGTACTGCATGTGATTGAGAAACACACAAAAATCCAAATGATGGATTTTTTGTTTGGTCAATTTTCTTATTGATTTTTAAACATAATGCTTCATCTGTTCAAAAATTTGGTAATCAAAGAGCCAAGTGTGCAGGAATATTCTACTGTGGTCAGTTCTTTCCTGTTGGACTAACTCTAATGATAATAAAGTACTACATGTTTCTTTCCGTTTTAAGGGGAGAAAAGTGTGGGCCATAAGAAAGCCATACTAATATATAAGCCTCTGCATTTCTTTATATGCAGCATTCTCATGTTTCCTTGAAACCACGAGTTCTAAGGTTGTTTTATTTTTGCCTCAGTTTACCTGTTTCCAAATGGTTGCAATAGATGGGAAGTGTACTGGAAAATAATACACAAAAAAACAAACAAACCCCCAAATCATGTAAAGAATTTTAATAGCATTGCCAGCAATGCTCAGATGTAATTAAAAAAACCCTTCTATTTCTATAATGCTTAAAAGTGGAATTTGGTTTTCCTAGTTTCCTTTTCACGCTCTGCTATTTATGAATTTGATGTGGTAGTTGGTTCGGCAGATGTTAGGACTGTTTGCAAGTTACTCATGTTTGGATCTGTATGTGAAAACTTCTATCTTTTTAAGAGCTGACCTCATCTTTCTTTATCTTTATTTTTTTTTTTTTTAATGAAAGCAGAACTACCCTAGATTTTTGTGGTTTTGTTTTGTTGTTTTTTTTCTTTTTAATTAGTCTTCCTTAAACATATGGCAGCAATACTATGATTATAGATGACCTCTGAGCTATCTGTATATATTAAGCTAATCTTCTGATGTTTTAAATTTAGTTCCATCTTTCCACTATTGCAAAACTATTTTAAATTACTATATGTATAGCTGGAGTACTCTGCTTGTGCGTGCACACTGGGGCCAAGGACAGAGACAGAATTGCATATTTCTCATCCAAAGGAGAACACAGACAGTAAGAAAGATGTAGCACGGTATGTTCTTGTCAGAGATCACACGCAAACTGCCTAAAACACAGCTTATGATCCTCCCACAATGGGATATTTTTACTATCCTTAATGAAGCTAGGCAGGTGTTTACAGTTATGATGTATGTCCATCTAAAGTTGGAATCAAGCACAGACACAAAATAGGAATGTTTGACGCACTAGACCATGACATACTGTACGCACTGTGATTAAAATAAACTCCACTCCTGATTTTTTTTTTTTCTATGAGGAAACAAGAAAAGCTATGAAGATGCATTCTGGTTTGTGGAAAGATGCAAACTATTCTGAGAAGTGTAAAAAAAATAATTTGCAGAATGAACTGAAATTTTCTAAAACACCTTTTTAGCCTTGGCTCGCTCTTTGCCAGGTGATTTTGTGGGTGGAGGAAGGAAGGGAGCTTTCCATCTGCTAAGGTGTTAGGATTCTAAACACGTTTCTGAGTTAATTTTGACTCTCTAAAGTGTGATATAAGTTAATATACTCTAAACCAATATATCATGTCAATCAACAGTGCTTTTCTCAATATCAGCCCACTCACTTCCGCCTCCTGCTTGCAGGCTCTAGAGGCTTCTTGCTTTAAAACTGTTTCCCTTCAGAAATGAAATGTTCAAGTGGTATCAGCAAATCATAGAAATCCCTAATAAAATAAACCTGAATAGTGTGAATGGAAATAGAGAGGCTGACGTTGTCACTTCACTTTGAGTTGATACCGCATTTTACCTAAATATTTGCAAACATTCAGAAATGCAAAGTAGCACATTCTTTTCTTTTTTCCTTTTTTTTTTTAAAGTTCTTGAAAAGTGAAAGGGAAAAACACTGTAAAAAAACATTAGCTGTGTTGTAAAAGAATACGAAAATAGATGTGTCCCACAATATCTTCTTTCTGCATTCATTTTCAGCCTTTTCAAACCAGGTGTAGAAGTCTGTGAAGTACATTAACATTTGCCAGATACTATAAATCCAAAATATTTGGAATATTACATCATCATCTTGTCAGAATATATGAATAAATTTGCTAAGTCTAGGCCTGCTGGGTCTAATGTACTTTCCTGAAGGAACTGAAGATCACAAAGTGTGTACAGTAATTGCCTTGCTGTTATGCTTTAAGAATCTTAAAAACTTACAAAACCTAGAAGTTGTATCTGGAACACCAGTTTTAGTAGGTAATTCAGGAAACATACACCATGAATTTGCCTAATACCTTTCCGGTTTTAGTCTCCACAACATCCTGTAGTAAGAGGTTCTACACATATAAATTGTGCAAGAAGTTATTTCTTCCATTAACTACAAATTTATTTACAAGCTAATAACCTTATTTAGTGTATCAATTTGTTTATTTGCACATCCCTCTATCTTCTTCTTTTTCTCTTACCTGTTCTCCAAGCTGCAAAACTGTATTTATTATAGTCTATATTCTAATCCATGTGAAAGATACTCCATATTTTGATCCATTAAGGAATTTCTAGTTCTACTAGATCCTTTTTTTGAAATTAATCAAGCAAAATTGCATGAAGTATTCCAAATTTAGAGTTACAAAATTACACAACTTTACAAGATTTATCCGCCAGCACACATTAGTTCCTGATTCACTTTAAATTCCTCTGCTAACAATGCCTAATATTCTATTTACATTTTGACCAGTGATGAGTTTAGGGCTGATTTTTCAGAGAACTATTCATAACTATTCCCAGTAGGAATCACTCAAGTCTTTGGAGCATGGATAAGAACTTATATGCATAGTTTTCAGGTACTGTAAACAAACAAGATATTTGCCAAAAACAACCAAAAAAACAACCCTGAAGTGAGCATTAGTAACCACAATATCATCCCAGAAAACATCTAGTTTATTAGCTGAGGTGTCAATTTAACTATTTAAATGGCTGAAGGAAAAAAAAAAAAAAAAAAAAACAAACAAAAAGAGAAAAGGCAAAACCATCACCATGTCCATCACCCCACCAGAAAACCAAACAACCCTAATGTTAATTTCAGTATGAGCATCTGATGCATCAACATCTTGGGGACACATCTAACTTTCAGGATGAGTCACACCACTATGACTCAGAATCAATAGTAATTTTAACGTGCAAAAAATTAGGATGGTCTTCAAGATCCTTGTTTAGCATTCTGTTTCAGTAAGTATTGCCTTGTGGTTTTACCAGTAGAATGCACACAGGATCAGATGCTGTGATAAAATGGTCATGGGAGAGAAATTTCCCCCATGAAATCTATGGGTTCTTGTAACATAGAGATTTAGCTTAACCGAATATACCCAAAGGTCAACAAGTTATAACCCATTACCTGGAAAATAATGTAGATTATTTCTTATTTTGACCAAAATAAAAGAGTATGCTAAAATCACTGGAAATAATCATATGAGTTAGCCCTCTTGGTTTTTTCTCCACTAAACACATACCTTTAAAACATCAGCTTACCTTCTGGTTTAAGGACGAAGTTTTGGTCAGATAACAATTCTGCCTAACACTTTTTCTCCCACTATTGTGAGTCCCGTCCCCACCCCCCAAAAAAAGCCCTAATTGTATTAGTATGTTTTGAAGGAGACCTAAAGTTACATACCAAAGCATGTAATTTTATGCTGTTGTTCTTCCGCATAGCAAGAAGATTATCCAAGTTTTAAAAATGTCACCATCTTCTGCTGGCACAAATAGAATACAGGAAATTTCAAACACTTCCCAGGGACTAGCTTGGATTCATGTTAGAAAGGAAACAATATGAACTCTATAGAAAGGAGTGGCAAAGGCTAATGACTGTATGGAAAGGAAATACAAATCATCAGGACTCACAGAGAAACAGATCCTGACTAACAGCTTTTCCAGGGAACTCTAAAAGATGTTGGGGTGGTGTTTTGGTTTTTTTAAATAGAGACACATAATTTAAAATGAATTTATTTAGAATTTTAGATTTGTTTTAGTTTTTATTTATTTAGAAAAGAAAAATATATCCAGACATAAATTTATTAATAGATGTGATTTTTAAAAAAAATTTAATGAAGAGAGCTGAGCATAAACATACAATCTAAATATAGAAGGGTTTGGTTGGATGGTTTTTTTTTAAAAAAAAAGGCAGAGGGAAAGAGGGTGATTTCTCCACCTCCCCCCAAGGACTAAATAAATATTTAGATTTCTAAATTCTACTAAATATCTAGATGCAAACTTGTTTTACTGAGTATCCCTATTCATACATTTAAGTAAATCAACCCATTGAATGGTTTAACTTCCATCCACAGACTACTTAGACCAGACTTGTCAAGCATCATTAAAGAGATCAAGAATATGGGCCTGTCCAGCTGACCATTTCATACAGACTGAAAGTTTTCCAGCTGTCCAAAAGCTACTGCATTTTTTCTGTGGTGGGAAGGGAACACCAATAGAGGCAGAAAAGGCATAGTTGCATTTGTGGGCTAACCCTTCACCAAGAACTCCCATGTATAGCTGACTAACAGTCCTTGTCTTTTTGTACAATAGTTTCTTCATTTCTCACCTACAACTAGAATAGTATGGATATATAATGCTACCTTGAATTATAAATTCAATAAGATGTAAACTGAGGTCAAGAAAGGGCAAAGGTCAGCATGTCAATTATATCTAACAGCCTATGTATTTGTTAGCTATTTGAATATTAAAAATACTTTAATTATATGTATATATGCATCTCCTATATATGTTTCTATATTTCTATCAGTTATAATCTACAGTAAATGTCATGTTGATTGTTAAACTTGGATTGATGTTGAGGAGGGCCTTGGTTCTCAAGCACTCTTAGCTGCCCAATGCAGATATTTTTCTGACTAAAAGCAATTTTGATAATTCATGCTGAGAAATTTTTCCTTATCATTGAGTTATGTGTTCCTCTTGTTAATATTTAAAGATGCTTTCCTACAAGCAATTGGAGCAAAGAGAAAACCTTTAACCATTTAAACAAAGCCTTGAAAAAACTTGAAGTGCTTAGTATTAGGAAAACTCTAGCATCCTGATTCTCTTTTCCTCTCTCTCACATACACGGAGCAAGTCTCTTAACGTCACACAGGGAAAATTAATTTTTGAAAGGCTAGCAAGGACAAAAAGTATGACCTTTCATAATCAGAAAATTATTTTTAGATGTGTAAAGAATTCTAGCCACAGTCTTTCCTGTACAATTTTAAATTCAAACACTGAAGTTACAAAGGTAACTTTTGTTCATAATGACATTCTGCAAGAACTCTACAAATGATTCTTCAATACCTGGAATACTTTTGCCTTTGTAAAACCAAATGCAAGACTGGAAAGTAAACAGCAAACTGTTACATTTGTTGAATAGAAAGAAATAAAAAATATAGAAATAGCAGAAATAGAAATTGAAGTTCAATGAATATACCTTATATTTATTTAGCATAAGTTTACACTTTCAAGATCTTCCTTATGAAGAGTAGCTGTAAGCATATATAATGAATATATTATCAAATACAGTAAATGAGTGATTCATGGCCTAAATTTCCACTTACTTTTTTCAAATTAAACTTAGGAAAGTTCTATTGAGATTAATAAAAGACTGATCATAGAAAACAAAAAATCTGGCTTACTACATAACAGAAAAAAATGCATGGATAGAAGATCACTCTAAGGATGGGTGTCAAGCAAGTCAAAGTGTAAGTTCAGAAATAAATTTTCTTGAATCAAATAGTATGTTTAGGGACATTCAAATCTCCCAAGACAACCTTGACTTTGACACTCTCTCTCTCTCAGAGTCAGTCCAGTTTTTGGTGCTTTTTTAAATTTTGTTTAATAAAAACCTTGTTGCTCGGCTATGTCTTTGAACCTGGACTTTACCAAATTTTGTTTCTATTTGTCCATTATTTTTTTAAATCAACAATGAAAATACTCCAAAGAAGTCTGAATTTCAAAAGAGCTAGGTGTTTTTCTTATTTGCCTATAAAATATAATATTTTTATTCCCTTGATTTCACAGGGTGGCAAGTTAAAGATTATTACATAACTGACAACTCAGCATTCATTATTTTTAGTTGCATGTTTATCAGCTGGAAGGTGAAAACTCATTTTTTAAAATCTAAGCACTTAAGAATTTCTGAAAGAAAATTATTTCATTATCTTTCATCACTCAGACACAGAAGGAGCAGAATATAGCAAAAAAATGTGACTGTAGTAATTAAATTAAGTTTACAGAATCACAGATTGTCAGGGCTGGAAAGGACCTCTGAGATTACAAAGTCCAACCATACACACACAAATAACCCCTACAATCTCAGCCACTAGAACATACCACCAGAGTAAACTTAATTCAGCGATATAGGATACATTCAATACACAAGATTATAAAATACACACAACTGTCTTCATTTTATTTTGCTTTTTTGGCTTGTCCTATAAAATAGACATAAACTCATACGTTATACAAATCCAGCCTATTAAAGAAATTAAACTAGCTACTTAGAGTGTCTTTAAGATTTAATTGTGGAATAGTTTGTGTTGTCGTCAAATAATCCACCAACACATTGAATCAAATGATAAATATTCCTACAGCTATATAATGGATTTATTTCCCAGATTTTTGGATGTGATTAAGGACTAGAATACACAACTCTGAGGAAATGAAGTCCAAATACTTTTATTTCCCTCATTATATTTACATATGCACTGAACTTCAACTTCCTAGTACAATCTGAAGGTTTTTTTAAAGTTCACACCAGTCATCAACAGACTTTAGGCCTCCCAGTGTAGGTAGGGAATGTAAATAAAGTGCTGGTGGTATGACTGTTTTTCAAAGCACAGCTTATACAGGCTGACATGGACTTTCTGAATTCTGTTGATGGTAGGGTAATCCTGCTGTAATTGACATTGAAGGTTTCCAGCCCAATTCTTGGCAACAGAGAAATAAAAATTAAGAAAAAGTAAAAGAAAGAAGATCAAACAAACAAACAACAAAAACAAACAAACAAACAAAACCCCAAAGATAGAAAGAAACTAAAAGACCTCAAACCAAAACATTCCAATAATTCTGAAGACTTCAGTCCCCTACTAGTTGTGTGTATTGGATGGGGCTGTTCTCTTAATGTATACCAGAATTTTTCTTTTATAAGTATATGATTTTATGGGAAAATATTTTACTTTCCTTTAGTTAAGAAGAGACAACTCATATGATATTTGCACCAAAATGGTATAAATACCTTCATCATTAAAAATGCCTTGATTAAAAAAAGTTATTTTGCTCAAGTTAGGTGACTGCAGTTTAGTGTACGTGTCAATCTGTTAAGACATAGTCAATGCAGCTAGGGAGTACTCATAGCAGTTTATCCAGATAGACCTGGAGAACAGATAGGTCATCCCTGTAAAAGTAATGAGTTTTTCAGTCGTATATTTGAAGAGTATACTCTGGTAAGACTATGGTAGATGCTGGAGAAATCTCATTTGTTCCTCAGGGTAGAATTCAAGACACTCATGTGATTCGTTACTTTCTTTGACAGATTTACTCAAACAAGTTTTGCAGCCATCAGCTCACTACCCATGAACCACCCAGCTGCTACTACATGATAGAGCACCTACAAAGAAACCATTATTACATTCCATCAAATACTATACCTAATCTGAAACGCATGCCTAAAAGGGGCAGAGCTAATAGAGTAAAGCAGTAGATATACATTAATAGGAGAAATGTGTGGATAGGTCTGGGATTCAGTGAATGTCCTTTCTACTGGAGTCCGTTTCACAGGCTCTGTAGACATAACCAATTTGAAGTAAAAGGCAATTTAAGATGTGGCTCTCCTCTACCTAAAAAAAAAAAAAAAAAAAAAAAAAAAGAAAAACCGGGACCAACAAACAAAAAAAAAAACAC
>VZRU01004969.1:103424-124923 GCA_013398155.1 Pedionomus torquatus | reverse complement strand
GAATCATAGGAAGATAAGGCTGGTTAGTAAAATGTGAGCTAGTTCACTCTTTTGTACCACACTTTCTAAATCAAGCCCATTTAACTTAGCTCTTTAATCAAGCTGAAAACTAGATGAATAACTGTATATCTATGCTGTTTTAATAAAGATTTTCTCCAATGTTTTGTCCCAACTATTAAATAAGGAGACTCCAAGGAATCTGTGTTAATTATATGGTTCAAATAACCACTTGAAGTAGGTGAGCAGGTGCTCTAATAAAATGTTAAGTATAGTTAAACTACAACTAGATACTCTCTGAAGCAAGAGGGGGGAAAAAATCACTGAACAATGAAATTTCATTACTGAAGAGGTAAGACAGACAGAAAACATCTCAAAACTTCAGGGAGCTACAGTCTTGCTTCTGTAACCTGGCAGTGCAGCACATCTAGTTCTTAGATGGCTCTAAAATACCATTATGAGTGGGTTTTTAACAGACAGAAGTTTCTTTGTTGTGGAATTTGCCACATAAACTGTTGATCATCATCAGTTATTAGTGGATTCAAATGATATAAAAAGCTATCAGTTATTTTAACTGCAGTAAAGATATGTGAATAGGCTATTAATTCAGCCAATTGATAACTAAGACTCTCAAATTATGTCACTCATTAGCAAGCATTCATTGCATGGCAACATCTTTTAGTTACTGTTCCAAGCTTGTTTGTATTTAAATGATGGTCTGAAGAAAAACTCTCATTTTCTACTAGCTTCCAGTTATCTGTTCCTTTATTTTATCCACTTCCATAAAAAAATAACGTGCTTTTTTTAATTAGGAATTTCCATGCAAAATCATAAAATAGTTGATATTTTTTATAGCTGTAATTCCCAGAAAGTGTTAGGTAGACACCAAACACTTTTTAGGAAGTTAATTTCTGTAGAAAAGTAACTGATGAAACATTTTCTGTATTGCAAACACATGTTAAGAAGCCAAAATAATCCTGAGATATGGAGACTTAGGAGAAAATACATATAACTGAAATAGATAAACCTAGCTTTTCACCTGTGTGAGTTTGTTCACAAGATCTGGGCACTGAAAGGTGTGAATGTCCATGAGTGAACACTGAATGAAGAACAGCTTGTGGAAAGATTCTTGGATTTCCCATTTTCTTTTATATTTATTTAGTGAATTTACTCAGCACCAATACTTAGGATCAATACTGATCTTAACTGTGAGACTGATTTCAGGAAGTATCTAATACATGTTGAGGTAAACTGAAAGCATCAAAATTAACATTGTTTATCATAGCTAAACATATTTTTCCCATTTTTTGTTTCTTTATTTTTATTTTGAGTAACATAAAGTACTAGACTCTGTAGAGCTTGTTCTATCCATTTTTCTTATAATAACCACACCTTTGAGGAGAATGCAGCATGTACATGAAGCATCTTATTGTTGACAATTATTTTGCTCTATGACAACAGACCATGTTTTATGCATTGGTGGTTGTGTGTATGCATTGATCACAATTTCTTCTTCACAGTTTTCTTATTACGTGCGGTGTGGATTCATGACACTTGAACCTGCCAGACATCTTACTCAAGTAAGTCTTCTCCATTTGGATGGGGGAAGAAACTTAAAAAAAAAAACCCCGTTTCTTAAAATTTGCCTTTTCTTAGCTTCTGGAGAAGCAACACCTATTGACAAAACTACATCTCTCTGCACTTCAGAAATACAAGAGAAAATATGGTCAAGTAAAGCAAAATGAACATATCCATGTCAAAGACAAAGAGCCAAAAGCAGCTTTAAAACAAAACAAACAAAAACAAACAAAAAAAACCAAAACAAACAAGCAAACAAAAAAACCCCCCACCAAACGAACAAAAAACCAAAACCATCTCAAGCACATATAATACTCTTGGGCAAACTTTTGCAAGAAAGAGAGTACTTGGAGAACACAAAAAAACAGAGTAGTGATGTTTCCAAGTATTCAAAAGGTAAATAGATGAATAGTGAATGGGTTGAATCTGCTGAATTTTCGTTCACGGCTAGGGCAAGGCTCACTAGATGGCACTGTTACATACACATAGACAGTGTTGGAGGGTTTATTTCCCTTAGTGCACAAGACAGTTTATAGTTTTGGGGGAAAGAAAAGCTGTCTTTTTGTAGTTGTCTGTTGGTAATTCTTTCTGGGATGCTCTCTGAAATGTAAATGCTTGAAGGAGTTAAGGCAGAGATGCTCTCTGGGGACAGGTAAAATATCTGAGTACAGTCATTGTCTGAATGTTGTAAATGGGCTAAGTGGCATCTAGACTATACCAAACATTATTTTTCATTCAAGTGTAGGGTTCTGATACAATTTTACTTTGCAAAATTTTCTCTACTATATATCTTAAATTTACATACATTCAATTTCAGTTATCTGTGGATGAATTTTGAGACACTAACTCAGTGGTTTGGGTGATTGCGGAGAGTGCCAATAAATTAGGAGTTCAAGCTCAGCAGTTTTGATAACAAAATCTTTGGGACAGACCAATAGTGTGTGCCTCCCCAGGGGTTTAATGTTTCAAAGTTGTGGGCCCTGATTGTTCAATATACCAAAATGTCCTAGGCAGTCAGCCTCTTCTCCCAAGGGACAACGTAATGGGCAGAAAAAGGAGCACATCATATTTACAGTTCCTTGGGACACAGCTTTAGATTGACTTAAATATACAGAAGTAAGCAGCTTTTAAAAGGTGCAGACCCATATTATTACAAAAGCATACAAAATAATAATTGTATTCCTGAAAATTAATGGAAGCTGGATAAAGCATCATAACACAAACTTATCTGCATTAAGGGGCATGAAATCAGTGCCTGCAAGGCAAGAGCCAAGTGTTCTAGAAGCAAGAACTGTAATAAGAAAAAAAAGCAATGTATTAAGATGTATTACCTGGTACCAAGTACAGACCATCGCCAAGAATAACAAATCTAGGAAAAATGAATAAGCTGCTTAAATTATTTATATGTGACTAAATAATTTGGGAAAATTGAATAGTCTTTGATTCTACTCTGGTTTGTTTTGTTTAAATAGATTGATCTGTCAGTATCGGTTCTGTTATTATTAAGCCTAAGAAATTCAAACAGATAAGACCCTTTACGAGAGAGTTTAGTTTCCGGAACCCTGGGGAACTGATACATGTTGACGGAGCAGAACCAGATCCCTAGTTTGAGTAGGCTGTGCACTGCATAATTCTGAATTCTGTTTACATAGGTAAGACCCCACCCCCACCCCCCCAAATTAATCATCTGTATAAATCTTTTAATGTATTCAGTGGACCTGTCAAGGTTCATGCTTTGAGCACAAACCTAACACACTTGATGTCAGCCTCACACCATCTCTTTACCTCACATGAGATGATGTATTTTGGTATAGTGAACTACTTGGTCACCTGGCTCTTTATGTCACCAAATCAAAAACTTCATTATTAATGTCTCTCCCATTGTTTCTAGTTGGCAAGAACAATAACATTTTCCCTGGATTATGGTGGAAATGAGAGGTCCCTTCTGGCCTGGATCATTCTATGATTCTATTTTCTCACAAGCAATAAAGAAAACAACAAACCTTCTTTGACTATTACAAATAAAAAGGAGTTTCAAAGCTTAAGTTAGTGTTCTGAAAGAAAAAGCAAAACAAAATTTTTCAGTTCCAAGTTCACTGAGAAATTCTTAAATTGATTAACTGAATTAGTTTTCTAAGTTCAACTCATAGCAGATTTTCTGACTTTGTGGATCAAATTTCAACACAGAAAAAATGAGAAATTTTGAACTCAAAAGTTATGTTTTGGCAGAAATTCTGAAGAACACCTCTACTGCAAAAAAGCAGGAAAAATTCCAAGACATGCATGAAAGGAAAGAAACATCATTTTGACATTGCAGTCCAACCACTGCTACTCTAAAATAGTATTCTGGCTAAATAAACAGTTCTCTTCTCTTCTCTTTTCAACACCCTTATCCCCATGCTCCCCATTGCTTGTCTTTCTGATAACTCAGTTCTTCAAATAGGTACCTCCAAAACTCCTGATTCAATCACGTTTACCACACAATCATTCTCTTAAACTGAACACCTTGGTTTCCCCCATAAGCAGATCCAAAATCCTCTCCAGCATTATTGCTTTCTCTTTGTGGATGCCTGCTACTCAAAAAAATCAACTGGATCAGCTGATCTCTGCTGGGGGAAGGAAAGATGATAGCCATGGGAAAACAATGTAATGCAAGTCCTGATGTAACCCGAACAATAATTCTACTGCACAGATGATAACAATGACAGCTAGCAACACAAATATTGCTTTATACATGCTTGTGAACTTTGACAAGTACATGGAATTGCTATTATGTGAATTCCTTCAAGAATAAAAATAAGAGCATCTAGGCTCTACACATAAGCTCTTTAGTTAATGTTTTCTCTTTTCCAGAGGACAGGCAGGAGAACATTAAGATTTTTAGAGGACGTTCAGTTTAGAAAGCTAGACAGAAGAGATCTTTTATTGCGCAACATGAGGATCTAACAACTTTGCAAAATTTAAATATATAAACAAATATATTTGAAACACATAAACTTTTAGAAATTCACAGGTGCTCACAAAAAGCTTGGCTCCAAAGGCAAAAGTTCAAGCCAGCACCTTGAAACACAAAGTTATAAGGAAAGAAATACATAGTTCAGCTGAGTAGGGTCATTTTTCAAACTATTTTTTTCAAACTATTTTACATTTTTGCCCCAGATTGTCTGTTTATTAGAACACTCTGTAAGAAACAAACATGTAAGGAGACAAATCCACAAAGAACAAGGTTAGATCTTTATTTGCTAAAATTAGGACTATAATAAAATACCTACAAAATTATTAAATTTTGTTGACTGAATTTAATGACAGACAGTGTGGGGTTTTTCTGCCTTGCTTTGAAATTACTGTGTTTTGCCAGTACAGATAGCGGTTTGATCAGACAGTACACATCACATTGGTTCAAATATTGCAGCAGCCTCTTCTTCTATCACCTATTTATAAACAAAGAGACAATATTACAGTGTATGTGCACCTGTGCAAGGATAACTTACGTTCTTCTCAAACTTTGTTATCTTTAAAAACTTTGTCTCCCTCAGTACTGTTCTCTTAAACTTATACTAGTGTAAGAGAGGAAAATCGGACATACAACCATCACTTACCTAAAACTGAAAGAAGAGAAGAATGAGGTCTACCATCTTTAGCTGACGCAAACTGATTTATGCTACTGTCAATGAAATCAGAACCAGGTTTGCCAGAATTATTTTTAATGCTTATTGAAAAAATATAAAAAAAATTTTGCTCAAAATACATTCTTCTAGCTAGCTGCAAGTAAAGGACATTAATACTTCAGTAAGAAAATAAATCAAGATCTTCCATAATACCTGGAGGCTTGTGGCTGCATCTCCAAGCAGTTGCTTTAAAAGGCAACTAGTGCAGCTTCCTGGGCAGGTCAATCTGGCCCACTTTATACCCTTGGGGCATATTAGTTGTTAATTGGTCAATAATTGTTTCTTTGTTTCTCTCCTGGTTTGTTGCTGTAAATACAGTATGTGTCCAAAAGATACATTCCTGTGAATTCCTTGCTGAGAAGGTGTATGTCAGTACATGAGGAGAGGAAATAGCGAGAAGGCCCTTTTCTTTCAGGTATTCACTTAAAAGAGTGCATGTACCAAAATAAATACACAAGTTCCCATGCATATTCATTCTGAAGTTCTTGTGACAACTTTTAATTAGTTCATTAAAAGGACAGGGAAGAAACATAAATCATCAGGAATTTAAGAAGAAAAAAAGAGAGAGGTGAGGAAAATCTCAGAGGTGGAGAAGAGTTAAAAATTAAGACAAATCTGTTAATTAATTACCATATCTTGGAGGCTATTCAGAAGAGGAACTATTTCAGTTGTTCGAAGATAACACAGTCTGATCATAAAGGAAATACAAATAGAAACAAATGACCAATTCTCTCTGTTTTAGGGGCATGCTGAAGAAGAACATGTAGAAAGGTAATATGGGCAGCTAGTATAAGTTGTCACGGCACTTGACATCAAGTAAAATGTAATGGTTTTTTCCATATTAATAACCCTATAATTTGCTGCACTTTAGGTGCCAAAATACTCCATTACATTTAAGTTTGCCAGCTACATTAACATTTTCTCCGCAATAAACCAATGCCAGTGCACGAGAAGAGTTGTTGCAATGCAAGATCCTTGGTATCACCTGTGTATTTCTTTAATCGTTCAGCCGTGCTGGACCTTGTCCTTACCATCAAGAAGGGGCTAGTGGGGATGTCAAGTTGAAGGATAGCATCAGCTGAAGCAACCATGAAATGACAGATTTCAAGATTCTTAGGGCAGCAAGGAGCGTGTGCAGCAAGCTTACTACCCTGGACTTGAGGAGAGCAGGCTTTGGACTCCTGAGAGATCTGATTGGCAGGGTAGCCTGGGAAAAAAAACTGGAGGGGAGAGAGACCCATGAAAGCCAGTTAGTGATCAAAGATCACCTCCTCCAAACTCAGGAGAGGTGCATCACAACAAAATCGTCAGGCAATATAACAAGAATGCCTATGTGGATGAACAAGGAACAGCTACACCAGCTCAAAAACAAAAAGGAAGCCTATAGAGCGTGGGGGCAAGGATGAGTACACTGGGCAGAATAAAGAGAAACTGTCCGAGTGTCCAGAAACCAGACCAGGCAAGCAAAAGCCCAGAGAGAACTGAATCTGGCCAGGGATGTAAAAAATAGTAAGAAAAACTTCTATAGATGTGTCAGAGGTAAGGCAAGACTAGGGAAGTTGTGTGTCCTCTCCAGAAGGAAACAGGAGACCTGGCCACACAGGATATGGATAAGGCTGAGGTGAGTATAATTTGACTTAAGAAATCAATGAATCCTGAATATTTACATTGGCTAAAATTCAGCCATTTTTCATTTTGTTCAGAAAACCTGAAACCTAACAAAGCAGGGGGTCTCTGTAGTATAAAGTACACAAAAGAAATATGCACCAGTTTCCATGTGAAATTTCTTAACACCTCCCTGCATATTTTTCCTAAAAGGCTTTTCCTAAAATGCTTAGGGTTACAAAAGCATTGTTTAAAAAAGAGATCTACTCTAAAAATATCGAGACATGGGCTGTAATTCAAATAAAACATCCAAACCAACTACTTAAAACTGAACTACTTGTATATACAAACAGAAAACATGCTTCAGAACTTTTTTATTCTCATGTATTTACATAAGTCATAATTTTGATCTTGGGAAATATGACTTACAAAATCTTATAGTAGACATGCAATGTAACATTAGCTATCTAAGAGATTTCAGGGCTAGGAACATTACCACGTGTGGATTTATGAAGAATACATTTAGGAACATCAAGGTATGAGAAATAAAAGAAAATATATGAATAATAAATAGATGACTTGTAGCTAAGCTTTTATGTGAACAACTTAAGAGAAAATTAAAGAAAATAGCAAGCAACAAATAGAGCAACTACAGATGATACTGATTCCTGACTTGTCAGAATAATACTACACTTAACTAAAAATTGTGTCAGGAGAGAGAATAACACCAACTTCATATATATTGGAGAATAACACCAACTTCATATAAATCAGAAAATAAGGGGAACTTAAAGTTAAAACACCCGAAGAGAAATTACTGAAACATACGAACATTCATTGAACATACAAAAATGCAAGCCAACATCTGGGGGTGACGTATCTTCAAGAGATAAGGAAACCTGAAAGCAAGAGCAAGCTAGTGGCTAGACATTGTTACAGTCCAGGCAAAGAGAGAGAAGTTGATTTCAGAGAGAATTTGATTTGGGAACTGGTAAAGGAGCCATTCCCCATGAACAAAACTAGAAAATCTCACTGTAGAGTACCTGTACAACTTCAGGTGAAATATAAAATGCTAGTCTGAGTGTGTAATTTACATACATATGAGTGTGTCAAAGGGAAGTATTGACAGTGAAACAGGTGGAAAAGAAAGAGAAATCTCTATACTACTGCAATAGACTAAAATTTTGGAATTGCTTCCAAATGAAAAGATGGAAGCCAGTAATGATACTCAGCCTACTTAGAGATGCTGCTGTCAGCTACTCTTTAGGAAGATACTTGGAGATGTAGAATATTGCAGATATTTAAGAGACACACTGCAGAAAGACACAATACAACACACTACAGAGGAAATCTTGTAAATAACAAGAACAAGAATAAAACTTGCTGTTCACCATCTAGTTTTATGGGTTCATTTTTGCAATTCAGCTACTGTAGTTACAGTGATCTTTTCAGTTGAGTATATCTATTCAGGGATAAACAATCTTCAGTCTCATGAAGGCTTTTAATCTCTTATTTTTAGCATCAAAGACTTTGACTCAACATTAGCTGAAAAGCTTTAAAATATTTGTCCTTCATCACAAAAGTATTTGCAGCTCCAGAGTTATACTTTATTTAGCCCACCATATTGATATTAATTTTCAGTACTGCAAGTTGGAATGTCAGTGTACATTAACACCTGATCTATAAAGGGAATGCTGAGATCTCACTGGAAGTATTAGTCACTGCGCCCTGGGAATGCAGGGTGTTTGTGTTTGTGTTCTTGGCTCAAATGTCTAAGCTAGACATGCCTCGATTCTTAATGAAACATACATACCATCAGATTCATTATCCAGAAACACTTCAGGATTAGAAACATTCTCCAATGTATCTAGCCATTACTAACCTTCATGATACATTTATTCTTTTTGAGGTGCAGGAGGACAGATCATTCTAACAAACACACAATTCTTTGGAGGTTATATTCTTTACTTACAGGCAAGTAACCCATTTCTCCCTTTCTCTGTCTCTCTCTTTTTTTTTTTCCCCTTAAGGAAACCCTTTAGATATTTTTGCTTTTAACAACTAAGTAGGTATTTTAGCCCAAAGTTTGCACTGTCACTAAGTTGACAGTTAACTTGAGGTCTTGTTCAGAAACCAGTTTAATCTTGTATTATTATTTTTTTAAGGTTAATAGCTAGAACATGTCACAAGGGGATTTCTCAGTTTTATTGATAGTTCTCTGGCTATTTCACAAGGTATTTCTACCAATCCTACTTCTAGATATAGCCCTAGGGAGTACTGCTTTGCCTGAATGACTCTTTCATGTGATCTCACCTGCCAGCTACTTGGACCTCTCTATTATGATAGAATTAGTCAAGCTACACTCAGTTTCCCCTTTCTATCCCGTATTGCTCTTTTACAACTTTATATCCAACCCAATCAAATGTTCTTTGTCTTTGTTTTACTTGTATTGGGAATTCCCTCCCCAGAATACCTTTCTTCATGAATTCTGTAGATTTAAATATAATGGTGTCTTTTGTGTATGTGTGTGCCCCCAGCCCCTTGTTTGCTATTGTTTTGTTGAAGTAGTAGTCAAATACCTCCTTGTCTGCTTCCAAAGAAAGGTTTTCTTGAGATGGAGTTAAAAAATAGAGCTGGTATATTCTGTACTGCTGCAGCTAGACAACTACCACCACTAGCTTTTCACTCACCTTCTAAACAAAAAGATTTGTACTTATTTGCTGATGTTGGTTATCTACTATTAATTGCTTAAGCCACACCATAGTCACACATGATCATAATGAAAACCACAAAGAAAGGGGAAAGAAACGCAGTGTAATTAAAGGCAAGGGAGAGGAAAGATTTAACATCAGATACAGTTTCCATAGAAATAAAAAGCAATGAAACCTTTTCTTTAGTGTTGTCAAACAATCCTCTCTATTTAGACAACTGAACAGGGATTTCAGTTACTATATAATTAAAGTGCCTATACTAATTTTTACCCTCTCAAAATACATTCTATTATGTTATGTAGACTTTCTGACTGTGGAATTTAAGACAGCTCCTCAAAAGAAAAGCACATACTCATTCAGATTCAGATCATTAGCATCAGGCAGTCTTGGAAATTATCAGAGGGAAAAAAGTGAACTTTCAGGAGAAAATGAAGAAAATTTTCAATTGAGATGAATGTATTTGCAATATTAAGTTGCAAAAATGTACAAAACTCCAGTTATCTACTATCAATTAAAGAAGTAGATGCATACCAGACCAGAGAAAATGCCCCTGAAACAATAAACTGTTATGTGAACATTCAGTCTCAATCAGCATCCTGTTTGATGATATAATCTACATCTGTTGCTTGTTGAACATGCACTCTGTTGGAATGTAAAAAAAAAAAACATTGACGAGAAGAGGCCTTGTGTTTCCCTACCTCACTTGATATGCTGGAAGTTTTATCCATGTCCATGCTCTCCAGGTGCTAGAAAAATGTTCCATAATACTCCAAGAAAATCACAAACATACATCCTAAATTATTAAATCTCACTTTAATTGTGTTAAGTCAAAATACACATAAAAATATTTCACTTTTATTTAGTTAGTCTGGAGCACACTACATATCTTCCTAGGAATTAGATCTGGAGTTCACATTAAGACTTCTGGCAGTTGCAAGTTTAAATATGCAATTCCATACCCATAATAGCACAAAGTTAACATTTAATCTTTTTGCCTTGTTCAAGTTCACTGCAATTATATATATGTATGTGTTTATACACACAGACTCAACCATTTAATAAATAGTACATTTTTTTAAAATGTAGATGCATACGCACAATACTTCACCACATATGAGTAAACTTAAAAGCAATTAAGCTTCTCTCACTTTACATTTATATTAATATTCTGCTTGAAATGATAGAATAGCAGTCCCACTCTTGAATCAAATTGGAAAGCTCTTTCCATCATTCAAGTTCCAGAGATATTTTTAATGCAGATTTTTAATTGCAGGAAAAAAAAAACACCAAAACAACAGTATAAAACAGAACTTAGGGAGTATAAAGACTTGTAGGCCTCAAAATTTACAGAGATTTGAAAAAAGCATATGTATTTTCATGTTCAGCATACAACTTTGAGAGAGCTGTGAAAAAAACAGTCTTTCATTGATTAATTTGACATGAATACATGATTATTCCTGACTGCAAGATACGAGATGTCTGTTTTCCTTGCCGACAGACAGCTTAAGTGCATTTCAGCCTGTATTGCAAGCTACAGAGATCTTTTTTTTTTTTTTGCAGTCACAATTAATAACTTTCAAAACTATAACCAATAGTCTTACTTGCACAGAACTTTCCCTAAGTATTTGTCAATATTTGGTACTTTGGATATCTAAAATTAAATCTCTGCAGTTTCAAAGTAATTTTAGGTCCTCGTCCCTCAGGTCTCTGACCAGCATAGATCTCCCACCAAAAAACTCTAGAATAGTTGCTGCTATACTTATGAAGAATCTGTTACATAGCAGTTGAACTAAAAAAACCCAGGTTTCATTGAATGTCATAGCAATGCTAAGAATGCAGCCTATTTCAGAATTTCTTATATACAAAGTCATGATGATGTATCTATGTCCATTTCAACATATTGGCTATACATCTGGCTGTTCTCTGTATAAGTCTACTCAGGGAAACCAGGCAATAAAACTGGTCAGTGGCACTGAAACACCCAATAAATAAATAAATAAATAACCCATAATTCTTTTTGTCATTTGCAAAGAAAATGCATTTACATAGACAAGGAAGATTCTGTCAACCTGCATGCACTCTGTACTGTGAAGCATAATGAGACAGACATACAAATTCTTGAATCAAGATAAAAATAAGCAATTTAACATTTATGTAGGACCTGTGAAAAAAATAGAAAAAAGACCTATATTAAGGGACAATTGGCTGGACTGTTCAGGAAGAGTTTAAAGCAAAAACTTAGAGGTAAAGGTTGAAACAAAAAACAGGAATACATTTGTAATTATATCATGGTGGTTATGTTACACATAAGCAAGGAAAAATGTGGGATAAATCATTTAAATTTGCATGCACATGCTATACAATAATTGCTTCTTTATTAAATTCAAGCCTCATGGGAAAGATTTTTCTGATTCAAACAGAATTAATCTTTATGCTCTTTTTTAAGAACAAAGGAGGGAAGAAAATGAGACACAATGCAGACTCTATGTATGTTTCTCACTTGTTGACAGGTTGAAAATAAAACAAACCTTGGGTAGTCTAGAACCAATAGCTTGACAGATTACCACAAAAACAAATTAAACAGCAATTGACATTCTCCTCTTGGTTAAAGAACAGAATGATTGTTTCCATTATCTGAAGAGCGTGGAGGGAGGGAAACTATTATTTTAAAAAGTGTGTTCAAGTGATGTTGCGGATATATTAAGATGTCCAAAGCAGGTAAATCCTTAACTTATTTTGCATAACAATATTGCGTATAATAATTTTTATAGTTGCAGAATAATCTTCAAAAAACATACTGCTTTTTTGTTTGTATTTAACACACAAGCACTATGTCCTGGAATGGTTTCTATGTCCTGGAATGGTTTCCAAGAATGTAGCCTGCAAATTACTAGCTATTTTCCTCAGCTATCACTGCATAAATTAGTTTGGGCCTTAAGTGAGTGGAGAATGGGAACAGAGAAGAATAAAAGTTGCAAATGGACACTCCTCACAGCAAAAAAGAAATTGTACAAATGAGCAAATTTGGTAAGAATATGTTAATTTTGAGTACAGCTGTATGTCTTCTTGAAGGCCAGAGGAGCAAAACAGAGTGCCAATAAACAATTAACTGGCAAATTATTAGCTTGTTCTAAAGGACATACGCATAGTAGTGTAGTCTTTGGCACAATTAAAATTTCAGTGAGATTTCAGGGGGTTTATGACGAGCGATGGAAAAGAATTTCATAAAACCTCTATTAGAGATTAAGCTTTTGAAAAGCTTGTGGACTACTATATTATAAAACAAAATGGAGATCAGAGACATAAGTCTGGAAAAAATTGCTTAGGAGAGCCAGAATTAGAACTAGAAAGAGTAGCAAGCCTGAGATGCAGTGAGGCTAAACAAAATGTGTAAAAAGATACCATAATAATGATAGTTAGAGGAACTGGCACTATCAGATTTCAACCCCCACCCACACACTTAATGTTTTCAGAAGACTCTTCCAAATCCAGATGAAACAAATAGTACACAGCAGTGTGCTATTATAAAGCACCTTTTGGAAACAACTACTATTTCAGTTACTTTTTTTGACTAATGCAGTTCCTAAATTTCTGTAATCATAAGAAATTATGAAAGTGATTGACTGATTCTGCTGAAGTAGTCACTGGAACAAAACTCATGTGGAAATACGGTAATTGTCAGAGTCCTGCGATAAATGTTTTCAATTGTACACTTTATTCTAGAAATAAGTATAATATGATTCCAGAAGGTCATAAGAGACCTCCCAGGGCAAATATACTTTCAGGGCCTTAGCTAAAGCTAAGTATGTCATACAAAAAAAAAAAAAAAAAAAAAAAAAGAAAAAAAAAAAAAAAAAAAAAAAAAAAAAAAAAAAAAAAAAANCATTGATAAAGAAAAAATATTAAGAAAAAAAAAAAAAAAAAAAAAAAAAAAAAAAGGAAGGATTGACATATAAATAGAAATAAATCTGGTTTTAATATACATAGAAAACTGGTAAGATGTAGTACTCTGACTACAGTTGTATTGGTCTGCCTGTTAGGTTAGGCTACTATTAAAGATTAACAGTGCAAACAATGTGGAAGAAAGTACAAAACTTTTATTTTCAAATAAAAGTTTCTGAACTGAAGAGATGAAAGGTAGAGCAAAGAGAAAGTAATGGGTTAAATCTATATTATATTGCTCTCAAATGAACACTAAGTACAGAAAGGAAAAGGGACTATTGAAAGCTCAGGAATTCTCCAACTTAACATTATTTCCAGAAATTTTAGGTTAGTATAAATGTGTGTATCGTTAAAAACAAACAAACAAAAAAAAACAAAAAACAAACAAACAAACAAAAAAAGCACCATTACTCTTCCCTTTCCTGTATTAAGCTTAATAAAAGATGGTTTTTCAACCAAAACCGTGTTACATCACTTTTACTAAATGGGCCAACAAAGCACCAAGAGTCAGAAGTGGGGAAAAAAATAATCATGAAGATTTAATGGGTAAACAAGAAACGTTGAATAATACGTCTGTTAGACTGTTGGCATGGCACTGATCATGGACAAAAGGGAGAACAATTACAAAGTAGCATAGTTACTTTCTCTTAGTGAGAGTTTATGGAAATGGATCTTGAGTAATGTTTGTTAGATATTGTTCTCCAATAATTTCATTATTATCGACTAGAACAACAAACAACAGCATCTATTTTTAACATAAGTGAAAAGGTGTCAGATCTTAAAGCACAATTGCCGTACACACCTACAAAAGCCCATTCTTATGTATGTAGTCCCTAGTATTCTTATTAATGACTTGGGGCAGAAAAAGTACCAGCAACAATATCAGGAGTAATAAAGCTCAAAGGTGAAACATAGCTTTGGGAAACAGTTAATAAAGAGGACCAATGAAGAGCAACCTCGGGGGTTAATCAAGTTCAAGAGGAAAAAAATAGCTTTGTTACAGCTGGAGAATTTAAATCAGGTAATTATCAGGAGATGTAACAGCTGAAAATGTTTTGGGTAAGCAATCATTAATAACATCAGCTACAACACACAGCTGTGTGTATGTTGTAGTTGATGGTAAGAGCCAAAGGTGCCTAAATTGGAAGTCTGCGTAAGAAGGAAAAGCTAATATCTGATAACAGTTATAGGAGTACAACCAGAAAAAGTCAAGTTCTGCCTTAGTATTCTGATAACAGAAAACTGCTGAGGAATAAGGAAAAGTTTGGAAAAGAGCCACAAGACAAATCAGAAGATTGGTAAACATGCCTTAGAGAGTGGTTTCATGATTTAAATCAATTTATTCTAGCAACTAAAAGGTTAAGAGGTGATATGATCTAACATGTTAAGTAGCTGCATGGGGATTAGTAATGTAATAAAAGAGACTTCTTCAGTCTCTTTTAACAAGCACCAGTAACTGGAACATGGATCTAGACAAACATAGAATTGATATTGTTAAGCATTATTATAGCTAATTATGTGAAAAAAATCCAAAGACTATGGAGAATTCTGTCATTACTGGAAATATTTCAGCAGAAAGATTGAATATTATATATTACCACTAGCTTATCCTGCACCAGGATAAAACAGTTTAGAGACAACAGAGAAAAGACTGTCACCTCATTTTATTGCTGCTTATATAAGCTTCTCAGAGGCAACTACTATTAATTCCTAAAGATTTTGGTATTTTCACCCATTTCAGTCACTATAGTACATTCCTATTAATTATATTTGCCCTTCAAGGGGTTTTCATTTCATTTCTACCTCAGAGATGACATATTCCATAATGAATATACAACTATATACACAAACCCTCTACTTACGTTTTACAGCAAGGATCAAAGAAAATCACAAAGCATCTGTTTCTGCAAAGAAAGCTTAAGTTTACATTTAGCAAAAAGTTTGATTCAATGAAATAATTTTATATTTTCTTCACGTCTCTCAAATTGCTCATTGCAATTTTTTTAAAATGGCAAAGAAATTTAACAATGGTGCTTTATAAAATAATAAAACCCAAAATACAGTTCTATAGCAAACAAAAGGAAAATAATAGCTGCATCTAACTTGAGTATATGTGAACTTCAAGGTGCTTGCTTGGCATCTTCAAAATGGAAAATAAATCCTTTATATTAAACCATGAAGAGTTGAAACGCGTGCTTACCACAAAAAGACCGTTTATTTACATCCTTATTCATCTTGCCAAGATCATACATCTTCTGTGATATGGAAAACTCACACAAAGGTGCTAAACTCTATAGCACCTCCCTCATCCAAGCATTTTCCTTGTACAATGCAAGAATAGTCATTCTGCTCCAAGAATTAATAGCACTTAGCTCAGAATTTTCTCCTTCAGTCTAGAAATAAGTTGTTCAGGAGAGAACAGACTCTTCAGATCCTTCATATATTTCACATGTGGTTTCTACAGCACAGTTCAAAGTCATTTAGAACCTCAGGTCAATGCCTCCCAAGTTTCCTTGTGTTTTAGCTCTTGGAACACACTGGGGTTTTTATTGTAAATCCACATCTACTGTTAGATGAAACAGGTGTCCACTTAATGCCAAATTCCAGCAAAGCTGTCTCAAATGATCATCATTACACAGGAAAACACAACAAAGAAAACAGTGATGTTAAAATATTGGTAGAAGTCTGTTTGCAAATCCCACATATACAAGCTTTAGTGGTTTGTTTACACTACTTTTGGGGAACCATCCACCTTTAGAATACATAAAACATACCAAAATAGTCATTTTACTTAGTCTGAAGCCCTGGCTTATTATTAATAATGGATTATAAAACTTCTTTTAATCTTATTATAATCTTATTTGTATGGACAGGTATTACAGGACCCTTCTAAAGAAGAGACTTTAATGCAATTCTATGTGTCACTGCACAGATAGATAACTATAAGATAGTAGACATAAGCTATGGGCAACCAGTATATCAAACAGGAAAACAAAAAGAAAACCAACCAAAACCAACCAACCAAAAAAACCACAAAAGAAAACACACAAAAAAAAGCCATACACATACAAAAAAAAAAAAAACCAAACACACAAAAAAAACCACTACTAACAACAACAACAAAAAAAAAAAAAAAAAAACACAAAAAACCAAAACCACACACACAAAAAAAAACCAGCACCACACACATTTACTGACAAGGAACTGAAGTAAACAGAAAACTGTTGGTTTTGTCTACATTAAGTCACCAATAACCCTTATCAATGAAAAAAAATAATCTAAGTTTGTGCATCTTAGCAGACTCAGAAAAATTTAAATACATTTTCACCACCTAAATATATGCACTGCTAAACCAATTTTGAGTATGAAGGAGCAAAACATACACTTGAGAAATTACAAGCACATACTACAACAACTTATGCAGTTCCTGAATTAATCATTCTAAATTATACTTAGAAAGTTTGCTATTGTTTTTCTTCCTTTGCTGTTAATTCCAGAACATAATTTGGTACTCTTGTTAAAGAAGAACACAGTCTATAAAGAGCAAACTTACAGTAAAAAAGATGCCTGTAGCCTAGAAAATTTACATTTTCTGATAAAAACAATAAATATCCTCAAAGGAGATAATGAACTGCTTTCTACAGAAAGAATGCCAATGAACAAGAAAAAGGAGCTCAGAACCTTAATTGTATCTTCTCTTAAATAGATGAAAGTGAAATAAAAAAAAAAGAAAAAAATTACAGAAAACCTTAATTCAGAAATTTAGACAGAAGATGTAAGAAAAATGTCTGTTAGTGGTTATTAAACACTAAGAAAAAATACTCAATAGGTTAAGTGGCTGTGTGTAGTACAGATGTAACTGATAAAAGGAAAAATTCAGCCTGCAAAACAAGGAAAAGGTATACAAGGTGATTTAATGGGAGGGGAAAATATGTAATTAAGAAATTATCAGGTTTTCTAATGCAGACTTTTGTTAAATCTCTGAAGTGATGCACTCATCAACCTTTGACATTTTGCAAAAGTCATCTGTGTATTCCTAATGAGAATCTGTGACATGAATAATTTCAGTATTTTTTTCTTACATTTCTGGATTTAGATTGAGGATTTTTTCTTTAACCTTTTATTTACAAGCAATTCCTGGCCTTCCCCAGTGCAACTAGCTGCACACAAACCTCTTCCAGAGTGTCAGATTATTGCTCCTTTATTCAGTAAGAGGTGAATTTAACACACTTTTTAAGCAAATAATAATTAAACATCAGTCTTCTGAGCAGCCAGTGCAGTTCCAGACAGAGAGGAGACTACATCAGTAAAAAGGCCTTTCATTTCCTTGTGCAAAGGCTGGACTAAAACCACTTTTTTTCAACACCCTTAAGTATGCAAGTAGCAATGAACAAATGAGACCTCTGCAAACTAAAGCAATCCTGTATTATTCCTCAAAATAGAGAAGAACCATATTTATGAACATGTGCTTTTTTACAGATGCATATGCAAACACCAGAAAAAATGGCAACAAAATCTGAGAAGTAATGTAAAGAACTTTCACTAAGGTCATGTTGAATAATATGATGTGTGAATTTGTCTGATAGCACATGAAGAGAATTTTAAATGAAGAAATGTCACATACTGTCTGCTGCAGAGACAAATGGTGTTTCCTGCTTCTTCATTAAAATTTTGCCAGACAACTAATGCTTTCAGCATGTATGAAAGTTAAGTAAGGATAAGGTTTTAAATGCAGATGATTCAAAAGTGTATTTTAAAATTCACATGAATATTCGGGACTGGGGGGGATCACTGTAATTTATACTTAGTTTCCTTACATTAATAATTCATTGCCATATCACAATGAAAATATTATGATAAAAATACTAATCAGCTGACCTCAAGATTCAGCCCTGCAGTTATTATATATTCAGGAAAATATTTAAGCATACAGTTAAAGGGTACATACAAATCTCCTTTGTGTCAACAGAAAATTAAGAATACACTTAAGTGTTCTCCTATGTTACTTAATAATGTTTTATTTGAGTGTCCCAGTCCTATTCTAAATCTGAAAAACAAAAGGGAAAAAAAATAACAAGTTCAAGAATAATGCAAAGAATCCAACTGAAATAAACATGTTCTCACTGCAGTCCTCTAAGTGGGCTAACATGGACCTTGGACACGAAATCTAGAAAACATCAAGTAGGAGTAGGGAAATGATTTAATAGCAACATCTGGCATTAGTGGGGCTTCTACTGATTCATTTCTCCATGATTCAGAAAGGTTTCTGACAAACTAGAAAAGGTTCAGAAGGAAGTTACAAAAATAGTCTTAAGTCTAGCAAATTATGTACAGCATAAAGTTAAAAGTCATATTGGTTTATTTCAGAGCCAAAAAGGTAAAAGGAAAGATTATAGTATCACGTAGAATATGTACACAAAGAGATTTGGTAGTATAATTTTGTTCTGGACCCCTCCCCATTGATGTGAATCAAAGACATGAAGCCAATTTTAGATATATTTAGATTAAAAATAAACTGCAAAATTTTAAGCAGCAGGCAAGCTAAACACAACTGACATGTTTTCTATAACTGAAGTTTCTAACATGAAAGTTAAAAGAAATATACATTAAACAAAATCTACAGATTTCACTATGCTTCTCCCAGCTAAATCTTCATAGCTTAGATAAGAAATAATATCACACTAAGACTAATTCTACAATTGACTATGAAAAGGCATCCAACTGCCTCTTTAGGAATGATTTCCCTAGTTATTGCATCTGCAACTTTGAGCAAATATTGTATTGCAATATATTGAACTTCCACTTTAAGTTCCAAGATTTCAAAGTTAACATTTATAATTATTAAGCAGTTAGAAAATGTTGAAAAGTTTGTTTATAGAGTTTCTTTATAGTTTCTGTGATCTATTGGATGAAACCTGACTTGTGGACGTTTAAAATATTTAAGCATACTAACATGCATTTATTATCTGCTACTTTACCACTTTACATTGACAGATAGACACAATAATTTGATTAAATCACATTTCTCTTTGCATGGTTTTAATCTAAGTTTTTTTCAAAGACACAATCTCATACGTACTGTTCTCTTTTGGCCAGTGTCTCATTTTTGTCAGCTTTCATAATTATTTAAAAAAAAAAAACAAAACAAAAAAAAAAAAAAAAAAAAAAAAAAAAAAAAAAAAAAAAAAAAAAAAAAAANCCCCCCAAAAAACAAACAAAAAAAACCAACAAAACATCTGCTGCCCAGAAGGAGAAATAAAAGTACAAAATGACCTCTCATATTTGAAAATAAGTTGTTACCATATATGTCTCTTCCCCTGTTATAAATAATGTCTCAAAAATATCTACCACAGTCTTGTTAGCCTTAATATGCCTATGCTAGGTATGTGTTACTCTAGTCCATTTGCATAATGGTGTTTTTTATTATTGCTGACTCCATTAAGAAAAATATAGTTTTGAAAACATTAACAATCTCCTACATGCTTCTGCTGCTGCAGCTTCAACCTAATACATTCATGTGTCATCTGCAATGTACATGGAAAATAAAGGCATAACCAGTCAAAATATTTACATACTTCCTCAAGAAATATTTCACACAGAGTCTTTACAGGCATAAGTACACTATGAGTGTATTCACTTATCTTCAGAAAAGTACTTTGAGAATTTCCTGTCATGTAGAAACAAGAAAACTAAGCCACACATCAATTTCTGGAATGCAACGTAACCCATTAGTCGTCTTTTTCTTTCTCCTCTGTCCCTCAGGGAAAAAAAAAAAAAAAAAGGCTGGTATCAGCTGATCTGATTATCCTTCCACAGAGCACACCTAGAGTGTTATGACCCAACCCATCAAATAAGCACAAACCTTAGCAGGATCAAGAAGTTTGTAGGTCATCTTAGTTTGATGGTTGATGTTAGTTCCCATAGGTCTTTCCTTCATTCCACTGGCCAGACTGGGACCAAAACCAAATCTAGTATATATGTTAGTTGTTTTAAGTTAGATTTAGTGCAGAAAAGTAACGGTAGAGAGGGTAAGGCAAGTTACTCCGACTGGATTGAAATTTTCATGTTCCAGCTATAAAAGAAATAGTATGTTTTTTGCAAAATGAAAGAAATCCATAGGAACAGATCCATATGACTAGGCTACTAAATTAATTTCTAGCCTGAGTAAAGTAAATAGGCTGGTACCAGCAAGAATGTGTAGCCTTGTTTTTAAAAAAATAAGCTCTTATTTAATGACATTTAACTTAGTGAAACAGGTCAAACAGGAATATTTATTTCCTAATTGCCTTGTTCTGCTAAGTGCTCAGCACACGTAACACAGCAAAAATTAGGAGCATTCAGGCACCTTTCATGATCAAGTTCCATCACAGAATATAGATATCAGTTAGTGTTATAAATGAAGGGCATAAAGCAAACAAATGAATTCATGTACCACCGGAATTGGTGTACAGAGGTTAAAGAAAATCGATTACTAACAAGCGATACATATGACAAAGGCAGAGGAAGACAACCAGCCCAGAAAATTAATCAGCATATAAATTAATCCTCTTACCGAAGAACAAATTGGAGTCTGAAGTATTGCTTTCAGTATACCAGAATGCTAAAACTTCCTGCTGGAAGAACACTAACATGGTATAGCAGAATTTCTGAACTCCTGAGGTAGGTAGATATTGAAGTAAGAAGGAGGAAAAAGCCCCAAGAAACTAGCCTCCAATTTTCTTTAATTCTATTTACCTAGTTCTACAGCTTTATTTAACTCATTAGAGACACCTTTGTCTGAATCTTTATTCAGTTATTATTAAGCTCCTTCCATGATGCTATAAAAGGAGATCTAAAAGATAGATGTGATAAGAAAAAGAGGGTGGTAATATGTGTGAATTAGTGTGATTAATAACCTATATTTTTTCACTTTCCTTTTGTCTTTCACTTCCCTTTTTTGCAGCTGTGTCGCGGTTTCAGCCAAACCCACCAAACCCTGAGCGACAGATGACCCCCACC
>VZRU01004969.1:75503-94550 GCA_013398155.1 Pedionomus torquatus | reverse complement strand
CCCCTCTCTAGGAAGTGGAAGGATTGTTTTGCCGGATTTAGGCTACTGCTTACATAAGCAAAATACTTTCAAAACAGACAGAAAAGCAGACACCAGCCATTCAGGTGATTCTTTGAATAAATTCCTACCATAAGCCTTAATTTCTTAATTTTATAATCTTAATAAAAAACTACATTATAATGAAATTTAAGCCTTAAATTTTAATTCAACAACAGCTAAAATCATTAGTGAAATGCATCAGTTTTTCTGGTCTCATATCTTATAGATTTTCTATACTTGATGAGCTGAAAATTACATCAAAATAAGACCTGTGTCATTTCTATTTCCTGTCCTAAAGAAAAATAACTCCCCAAATAATCTTTTTCTACAGTAAAATTTTGCTTTTTGAAATTTTAACCAGAACTTTTTGGACTACCACAAAACATTGAATTTGATTAAATCTGAAAAGACCATGAGAAACCTCCACCCCAAACCCACTGACAACAGGTAGATGTCATTTCCATGTATTGACTCATAATGGAAAAAATGGAACCAAGCTACAGAAATCAGGTATTGTGGCATCTAAAATACAGTTTGAAAGGTATGCAAAAGAAATTGACAACAAATTCCTAGTATTAGCTGGATAATGCAATAGGTGATAATGACACTTCTGGCAAAAGGTCAGCTCATCTCAAACATCTGTTAGGAATGAAAACATTAAACACAAAGCAGTTTTATATTGTGACAGTTTATGCAGATATTTGCTTCTGTTTTGGTATGCCATGGTTTAGACTCCTTCAGCTGTTTTGCTTCCTGTTTTTCTTTCCAGAACTTTGGAGAGAGTTTAACACCCAAACCCACAGTGATTAGCACTTTTGTAAATGTTGACCAATTTTCTTTCATTTAAAAGATGTTAAATTTCTCTGGCTATTGAGTAAAAGGAAACCCGGGCTATGTTTCAAGACTGCAACAATAGCCTACCAGAGTATTATGCTGTTTCTTCTTTCGTGAACATTTTGCACAGCTCAGTTTACAATTCCCGTCTTCCCTGACCAGTGTTTTCCATGGCCTTGCTCATCTCTCATAACACCAACTTTCAATGCAGTTCAAGATTCATAACAATTAACCACTCAGAATCAACTACCCCACCCCAGACTGCAATGCTTAAGTGGAAGAAATTAAAGCTATTTTCATGAGTTAGCCAAACATTTCATAAATATTTTAGTAAAAAACCTCATCAGATGAATACTAGACTTCAGAATGCCTAAAGTTACCTTTTCTTAAAAATCTCATGACAATCTTACAAGCTGCCAAATGTCCAGCCCTGAGGGTATGCTTAGTATATAGGCTGGAAGTCAGGAGAAAAAACAGTTTATGGACTGAACCTTAAAATCCATTGTCTTCATTGATGTAGCAGAGGCTTGTTCTAAAGCAGTAAAACTAGTCTCCAGGTATTTTCTAAAGGCAAGATGGAAAAAATTACATGCTTTCAATTTGCCAAAAAAAGGAGTGACCTTGGACTCTTATCATAAAGAGAAGGACAGTAACCGCATTTATGCAAAAAGTTTCAGTTAAAATACATTTACAGCACTGGAAGCATAAATTAAAGTGCAGAATGTCTTTGGCATTCACAAATACTGTGGGTTTTGCAGTAATCTCAGTTCAATTAAAGGGTCTGCAGCAACCTCATCTGTAATGTGATTATTTGAATACATTAGAATATTCCTGGGCTTCAAGAGCTCCAGACATGAATAGTCTGAGTATGATGGTGACCAAGAACTCAGGTGTCCTCCTAAATTAATATGATGATTATAAAATATAATTACTCTCTTTAAATATTTACTTGCTTTCAGAAGGTGCTTCACTCTGAATCCTTAAAGGCTGCAAGTGGCTAGCGCATAGCCACAATTTGGACATGTTTATAGTCCAGAGAGCATTGGATGTTAAGAACACAGGAATGAAATTGCAGAATCCATCTTTTTCTTCACTAAATCTGTAAAGACCACAACCCCCTAGCTGGGAAATCTAGCATACACACAATCAATCTGTTAGCAGGAGAGGCAGGGTTGGAAAAAGCAGGAAGATTGACATGCCTCATGATGTCATGTGACAAGAACAGATATAAATGGGCACCACATCCTCACATATAATTAACACTATTTCTCCACTATGACTTGTCTATAAGTACAAATAGCCTACAAAAAAGCTGTAAGCAAAGGCAAATGGCAGGAGCTAATTACTCTCCCAATCTATGCTTCCTCCAACTCATGGTGGACTTTTAACATAACCCAGCTCTCATGAAATACACTAAATCTGGTGGACTGAATATATCTTGAAATTTTATTCCGTGATCTTCCTCCTACCATCTGCAGAGCTCTTGATGGAAATGAATTCATTAAAGTAAAACGAACAATGTCCTTATTGGGCAACTTGGTCTAGTTGGGGGTGTCCCTGCGACTGCAGCGAGGTCGGACTAGATGACCCTTTGGAGATCCCTTCCAGCCTGGATGATTCTATTAAGGCCCCACTATAAGGGGCCTTAACAGTAAACACAGTGGAAAAATTTTGCTAGTTGCAATGATATTTTTCTTCTGTATATAGTTTTGTCACCTTGTAACTTCTTTTGACACAATGTAGACTTCCTGGATAAAAACCATGAAAATTATATTCCTTTTATCAAAATGTGGTTTGTGTATGAACCCAATCTAGTGGAAGGTACTCCTGGTCTACTGCAAGGTGTCCCTGCACATGGCAACAGGATTAGGACTAGGTGATCCTTAAGGTTCCTTCTGACCTAAACCACTCTATGATTCTATATATGGGACTTATAATGCTTCTGAAAGTAGCCAGGTGTTAGCTAATAGTCAGTAACTTCCAAGAAATACACTATGCTAAACAAAAGAGGGGAATCTGCAGAGCCTGAAAACATTACAAAAATTATATAAATGAACTGTGGTTTTGGACAAAAGACTCTTTAGTAGCAAGCTGAAAATCTATTTTACAGGTGTAACATGAAATAAGGGTCAGGAAAATTCATTCATTAGAATTACGGGAGGTAAGATTTTCTTATAAATATTACAGGACCATTAAAAAGCACCATCACTTTAAAATGGACTTAAATCATATTCATTAATTATTAAGCATTACTTTAGTTCTTCACTGATGTTTTTAATGGAATGAAGTTGCCTCCACTGCAGTAACATCATTGCTCTCTATTTATAGACAACTCTTTTTTAGATATAGATGTGCCTTCTCATGATAGTATCAAAGCAGGTTCTCACTTTATAGCAAGACTTCTAATCTTAAATGAAAGTAATCCATTACTTCATGAATGAAAGAAACAGAACTGAAGGTACCTATGAATTTAATAGCATCCCAGGTGTTCAATCACAATACTATCAATGAAACAACATCAGATTTATAAGTTTTTTCTTAAAGGGAGAATACATTCTCTTTATTTACACTTTAAAAGGCCTAAGATCTGAACAAATTATGGCAAAAAAAAAGCAACCTGTTCCTTACTACTGATCTTTTCTCTTGATTTCTCTAGGCTACTAATATTAAACATTTCCAGAGTCAAGTATAAAGTCCAGCTTCATGAATTTATTTTTTTTTACCTTAAGTAATGAACTATACTATCTGCCAATCTTAATCCACATCATTACTAAGGGCTTGTATCTTTACTGAGAACATTCCATCATACCCCTGATCCACCCCCAAGTATGAAAACTCTGATAATGCAAAAAAAAAACAAAAACCAAGCCCAAACAAAAAACCACCTTGCCTCTATAAAAGTCTGCAATAAGAGCTACTAGACAATCTGTAGCTCGTTTATACCAATACATACTGGATGCTAAATAGAAGTGCCATCTGTCTAAGCAAATTACAAGTTCTGTATCTCACTATTCCTATGTGTGCAGAAGCAGGAATTGCAGCCTCATCTGCCCCACTGGTATGCATTCACAGCAGCTCAAAACACAGCTTAAAAGTACTATTTTTCAAAAGGGTAGAAAGTCTTCAAAAGGAAATTCTAATCCCGGCATTGCAATTAAAAGAGCTTTTGCTTAAAAGGATCTCAAAGGTACTGCATCATACTGCCTAAGGTTATCCTCAGCCCCTGAAATGCTACTACTTTCCAGAAAAATCTACTATTAACAAAGTTGTCATGATGAAAGGAGATAAAATTTAAAATAGACTCTCCAAGATAATGCATTTACCTAAAAAACCCTAGCAGAGTATATATATATGGTCCTAGACGGAACACTTCATTCTTCAGGGAGAATAAATACAGAGCTGTTATGTAAGAAAGTACATCAGAACAATTCCTCTGGATTATGTGCATATCTAGAGGCTGAACTCTTTCTTCCACCCCCCCACCCCAGTAGAACAGCACAAACAGCAACCTGAAAATGAAAAAAATAACACAGCCAGTGCAACATAAGAAGGCAACCTTCAAAAAAAAACTGCCGGAGGTAAAGTCTCAGTTCCTTCAGCTTTATGCCATCTTCAGACAAACCAGTTTTCATTCTGACCTCAGCATTTGTGTGCGTCAGCTCTTCCAGTCCTATTTTTACTTCACTTCTCTCATCTAACAATATCAGTGTCCTAGAGAGTCTTGCCTGTTAAATTTAAGTGTACTCTCCTTGGTGCCTTAGCTTTTTGTAGTGAAGAATCCTCTACATTATATACAGATTATGTACCTGTCCAGGGTGTAACCATGGGTGTCAAATTACAATAGGACAAGTTTTTAATTAAAAGTCTGGCTTTCATGTTGTTGTTCACACCAATTAAAAATAAAATCACCATAGGATAAATGATTTATTTCTCTATGTAGAGCAGAACAGACCACTGCAGCTCTGAAAGCCAGACTAGGCATTATATACTTCATGAACCTCAATTAGCTAGTTTTAGGGTAGGTTTTGTTTTGGTTTTTTTTCTGAACTGAAGTAGACATTTGAAATTGCAATCCAATATAGGACAAGAGCACAAAAGCTGGCAAGTGTTTAATTGAGTTAAAATAAATATAATAGTGGAAACTCATGCCCAAACCTATAGTTATTATCGAAATATAAACAGTACTACTCAGTATAAAAACCAACTTTTACTCCAAACAAAGAAATAGAAGTAAGCTGCCTGCTGTCAAGCAATAAAATCTTCCTAGATTCCTAATTTATTAATACAGAAATTTTACTAGCAATTACAAGACACTCTGTCCCATCTGTTTCCAGTGGCTGTAGAAAGCCCCCTGCTTCCTTCCAGTGCTTTTACTAGGCAACAGAGCTTCCCAAAGGTCCTTCTCACAAGTATACTCTTGCTGGCCTGCTGGAGACCCTAATTCATCCACTGGTGAGTACTTACATGCACTCTCTTTGTAAGTCTTCCAGTGCCAAAAAAATATTTCTGCAAGTCAAATAGAAATACTTTTGGACAACAAAGCCAGAGGCAAAATGAGGACAGCAACATATTTTCAACTTCCTCTTAGCCACAATAATTTTTACTTAGATCATTCCTACCTTTCAACTAGGGATTACTGCAGACTATCAGTGCCCTAAAAGGCCTCTAACTGCTTGCAAAATGTCATAGATCTGACTGAACCATCTCTGCTTTTAAAGGAGGAGATAGTGTCAACCAGGTTCTACATGATCGTAGAATGAATCCTCATCATATAGCTCCTGTATGACTGCAGATGGTTCTCAAACTGAAGTCATGCCATACAGTCTCAGAGGCAAACATTTTCCAGTCTGTTACCAGGCTAATGAGAAGAGATGAGAAGGCAGTCTGGAAATATTCTGCCTTCACACGTACAGGAAGAGCTCTTTTCAGGGCCAAAGAGAGACAGCTTTTCCTGCCCTGGAGTAAACACTGTAGTGCTGCAGCTGCACTTTTATGTGCATTTTAGGGAATAAAATGGCCCTTTTAAAGCTTCAAGCTAAGCATTTCTCTTTTCCTTTAATTCACATTCCCTTTGGAAAAAAGATTGTGCAGACATTTTCTTTTAAACAAGAGGAAAGATAGGCATCTTAATTGGTCTTTTTCAAGAGAAAGCTTTCAATGCAAGCCATATTGCTCAGTATAAGAATACATAAAAACAGGAGGTACTGTATTTTTAATTCTTTAACTCTCATTAAACTCTTATGAATATCAGTATATCATTACATAAACTACCATAGAATCATAGAATGGATAGAGTTGGAAGGAACTTTAAAGATCATTGAGTTCCAACCCCCCTGCCATGGGCAAGGACACCTCCCACTAGAGCAGGTTGCTCAAAGCCCCATCCATCCTGGCCTTAAACACCTCCAGGGATGGGGCATACACAACTTCCCTCCTCACAGGAAAGAATTTCTACCTAATATCCAATCTAAATCTCCCCTCTTCCAGTTTAAAACCATTGTCCCTTGTCCTATCACTACACTTCCTGACAAAGAGTCCCTCTCCTGCTCTCCTGTGGGCTCCCATCAGATACTGGAAGGCTGCTAGAAAGTCTTCCCGGAGCCTTCTCTTCTCCAGCCTGAACAGCCCCAGCTCTCTCAGTCTGTCTTTATAGGCTGAGGTGCTCCAACCCTCTAATCTCTTTGTGGCCCTCCACTGAACCCATTCCAACAGTTCTATGTCCTTTCTAAGTTACGGACTCCAGAGATGGACACAGTACTCAAGGTAGGGTCTCAAAAGAGGAGAGTAGATGGGGAGAATCACCTCCCACCTGACCTGCTGGTCACTCTTCTCTTGTTGAGGCCCCGGATACGGTTGGCTTTCTGGGCTGTCAGTGCGCACTGCCGGCTCATGTTGAGCTACTCCTCCATGAGCACTCCCAAGTCCTTCTCAGGGCTGCTCTCCAGCCATTTTCTGCCCAACCTCTGTTTGTGCCTGGGTTTGCCACGCCCCAGGTGCAGGACCCTGCACTTGGCTTGGTTGAACTTCATGTGATTTACACTTGCCAACCTCTCAAGCCTGTCCAGGTCCCTCTGGGTGGCATCCCTTCCCTCCAACGTGTTGACTGTGACACTGAGCTTGGTGTCATCAGCAAACTTGCTGAGGATGCACTCCATCCCACTGTCCATGTCTCTGACAAAGATGTTAAGTAGTATTGGTCCCAGTACTGACCTCTGAGGAACACCACTCATTACTGGCTGCCACTTCGACATTGAGCTGTTGACCAAAACACTTCAAGTGTGGCCATTCAGCCAGTTCCTTATCCACCAAGTGGTCCATCCGTGATTTTCCAATTTGGAGACAAGGATGTCATGTGGGACAGTCGAATGCCCTGCATAACTCCAGGTAGATGATGTCCTTTGCTCTGCCCTTGTCCACCAAGTTTGTGACAATATTGTAGAAGGCCACCAAATTTGTCAGGCAGGAAGGCTACCCTTCAACTTGACATTACCACCAGCCCCTCCTTGTTGGTAAGGAAAATATCCAGTATGGCTCCTTTCCTTGTTGGTTCCACAATCATTTGAAGAAGGAAGTTGTCATCAACACATTCCAAGGACTTCCTGGATTTCTTGTGCCCTGCTGTGCTATTCTTCCAACAGATATCAATGTGGTTGAAGTCCCTCATGAGGACCAGGGTGTGCAAGTGTGATGCTGCTCCTATCTGTTTATAGAGGGTCTTATCCTCCTTGTCACTCTGAGCAAGTGGTCTACCAATAGATTGCGTTAAAGTAAAAAACAAAGCAAACTTTTCTAAGAACCATGATTACTGTAATTCTTTTGCTATCTCCAACACACAGAAGACAGAAGTAACATACCCATGCAAGTAAGCAAAAATAGTTTATACCAAATATTTCACAAGGAACCGTAATATTTTAAATTGTTCAGCCCACCAATCAGTGAGTTATCCTGAATTCTTGTCAGATGAAATCCACTGCAGAATACTGGATGAAATCTGGAGGAAGATAGCCTTTCCCATAGTGTTAGGATCACAAACAAATGGTACTCAACAAACCCTGGAGTAACTAGCATCTTTCTTCTGTAAATAACCCTGCCTGAATAGTCCAAGTACAGCATGAATAAGGATGGGCATAAACCACCTAATACTGAATGAATATTGAAATCCTGAAGCTCTTAAAGCAGAATTAAACTCTACAATATATTTTTTAGTATCTTGCCACAGTGCTGTTCTCTTTCTTTTATAAGATAACTCAGTTCCTGTCAGACAGAAGCCAATTTTATTAGTAGTAAAATTTTTTGTAGAAAAGTGAACCAGGCCACTTTCCACACATCAGTGTGGAATTACACCTGCATGGCAACCCTACATATAAATAAGAGAATGCAAAACATTACCTCAAAACCTCTGACTAAATCAATCAAGTCTTTTTTTCCAACTGTAATAAACTCACAGGTTACAGAACATTTTATGCATCTAATAAATAACAACTGATAAGGTAAACATCAGTTCAGTTTCAAGTAAGTTTTGGCTATATCAGGTCACAAAGCCACCAGAAACCCTTTTTTAGGTTAACAACTTCTGAAATCTGAAGTTTCACATCCTATTGAACTTCAGCCTGAAGTCTTAAGACTGAAATCATAGTTTCCAAAACTCCCAATTTTTCAGGGAATACTTTGAAAAGAATACTCTGGTTACCACAAAGTGATCTTGGTAATATTCTGAATGACTATTCATAATGACATCCATCCATGAATCTTATTATTAGCATCATATATATCACAAGTTAGATAGACATTTTTAAACACTTACACAAATTGCCCATTGCCCAATAGTGTCTGATCAGGTTCTTTCAGATGTTTCATACGTGGAAGGTGTAATCTTTAATACAAAATTTACTTATTTGAAGAAAACTGGTGTTATCTGGGATTTCTGTTTCAACAGAGTGATGCAAAATATACTGAAACAACAATACAAACAAAAGTTACAATACTGATCTGATTCTCTTACTATCCCTGTAAGGTGCTGGCTGGGCACCCCAAGTGGTCAAGAATGAACACATGTGTTCATGTATCTCAAGCCCATGTGTGTTGGGCCAAGCCACCTATTCACCAATGCTGGTCTGGCTAATTCATGGCAATGTTTACACTCATTAATGAGCTTTTAATAGAAAAACATTTACACCACCAGTGGATACACTCAACTGTTTGTCTAACCAAAGACCACTCTCCTATCCTCTTTGTGACAAGATAAAGTCAGCTTCTTTACAAGTAGACAGTCAAACTCTGCATTTTTCTTTGAGTTTCTGAGTTTCCTGGGTGCATCAACCTTGCCCATCCCCTCTGGTCAACCACACCACTCCATAAGATATCGGTAACAATCATTACAACTACTTCAGCAATTTCTGAGCTGACAATGACAACTCAAAGTGATACCACTGATTTAATACCATTATGAATAAAGCTACAAAGTTGGTACAACAAATAAAATGTCTGCAATGGAAAAGAAAAGTAAGATAGAATTTGATGAAGAAAATGCAAGTTTCACTTTCAAACTGCAGATGTTTCCACTTATAATTGGATTGTATGTTTATATGGCCTGTCCCAAGTAAAAACAACTGGGAAAGCTAGTCACTAGTCACCTAGTGACTCTATTGGTAGTTCAACCCAACTGCCCTTCCAGAGTATCACTTTAGGGCATGACACCAGAATGAAATATGTTTAACAACCTTAAGATCTAATACTCTCCAACAAAAAAAATCCCAATTTATCATAAAATCATATCATAGAATGGTTAGTGTTGTAAGGGACTTTGAAGATTATCTTGTTCCAACCCCCCTGCCATGGTCAGGGACACCTCACACTAGGCCACGTTGCTCAAAGCATCCACAACTTCTCTGGGCAACCTGTTCCAGTGCCTCACCAGCCTCATTGTAAGGAATTTCTTCCTAATCTTGAATCCAAATCCACCCTCTCTCATTTTAAAGTCTTATCCTATCACTACCTTGTAAAAGGTCCCACCCCATCTCTCCTCTAGGTGCCCTTTATGTACAGGAAGGCTGTTTTAAGATCTCCCCAGAGTCTTCTTTTCTCCAGGCTGACCAACCCCAACTATCTCAGCCTGTCTTCACAGGAAGAATTATCCATAATTATGCCTGGTTTAGACAACAAGCAAAATGCTAGAATCTAACTGGTAAGGAATAATTTTATTTGGAAATTTTCACAATAAAAACATCACAATGCTATTTTGATAGCTGTAGTTAATAAAGTTATAGATTTCATTAAAAATATCTTTCCAGAGTTTCCAGTTTAACAGTATTTCACAATTTTTCTGCACTTTTGCTAAAATTACAATATATTACATCTTTTTTTTTTTGGTCATAAATTTAAATTAGGGTGTTCTCAATAGCTTTTGGCAACATTTAAGTAGTTCAAGTATTTAAGGTTTTGTTTCATTTTTGTCTTCCATCCCCAACCCCACCAGTTATTTCACTGTCATTTCCTTTTTTTTTATTACATTTCACTTTTAATGAGATATATGAAAATGCTTATAGAACAATTTGATACCTGCACGCCTGAAAATGTGAAGCCTTAAAAAGCTGATCTTTCACCACGTTTTCAGAATTTCGTCACTTTGAGGAAATTCTGAGATGCAAACTACAAACTTGTTGGCAATATTGGAAGCATGCATGAAACACGTACGAGTATTGAATTTGAAAGTGCACATTTAGAATGTCTAGGGGTGAACACCTTTTCATGTCTCTGTAATCTATTTTGAAAGCAAGTTTATCTTAAGACAATATTAATTTGCTAATAACAATAGTTTCTCAGACTTAAGACAACACTCAGAAAAAGCTAAGGTGATTACATCTTTGCCTGCAGCTGCTAATACACCACTGTACTGGATCCAGTCCTTAATCCTTCTTTTGAGGCAGACAGATCACAACCATCATGCCACATTTGTTGTACAGTGCTTACTTCTCTGATTGATGGCATCTATTAAGCTATCTGCAGCTCCTCTATTGCCTCTCTACACTCATTCAATTGTTTCTGCTCCGTTAGACAGCATGCTTATCTCTTTCAGGACATCAACTATTTTGCTTTTAACTACATCTACTGCCAGACTACAAAGAATGAACTTCCCACTAAATTTATCATTAAAAACATCATGTAAGGAAAGGGGACAAGGAAAGCACAAGCTTCCAGTGACTACAATACATTTCCTGCTTTTAAACAATGCTATGCCTTTAGAAACACAGACCCTAAGCACACAGACTCTCCACTTACAGCTGTTTCTATATGCATTTAATTAAGGACACTCCAAGAAGTTGCAGTACAAAGAAAGCAGTGACTTCACTGATATGCAGAAAATAAATTTAAAAATCCAATCATGATCCTTAGCTCCTCAGCTACAGTTTTGCTGCTTACTCATTGTTATCAGGCTAGGAATCTTTTCTTTTATAAATTAAATTATTTAGCCACTTGGTCATATTATTCCAGGAATTCTACTTAGCAACAGAGTTCACCTCTCCTTGTGTTATGCTGACTAACTGTAAGAATTGTATGAACTACACGTGAAAAGTGATAAAAACTCTTGAAGTGCTGAGGCTTGGGACATCAAAGAGCACTTGACTATGGTAAACACGGTGAGCAAGAAAAGCTATTCCAAAAGCTTTCTGATGCTCAGAGAGAATGAATATTCTGAATGTAGAACTTTCTGAAACAAAATTAAAGTGGAAAATCTTAAAATAGGTATTAAAATTTACAGTTTTCTAAAAATTACTGGCAAGCAACCCTCCCTCTTCACAGAGGGCTGAAGAAGCTCATACAGAATGAAGAATACACATAGTATTTTCGCCCTCATGTTTGTGTAGGTAAATGTATAATTTTATTTCACATTTAAGCTACAATGATTTTCAGTTAGGAACTACATAAATTAAGATACCCAAGCTTTTGTTATACATAAATATTGAAGACTATTTTATTTCATCCTAACTTTTTTGAAGAAGGCTTTTTATACACTGAAATACAAAGTAAGATGTACAGAACCCATTAGAATTTTACTAATTTAATGGCCAAGAATTTGCAAAGGAAAAATGACTCTCACTCACACCTATCTATTTGATCTTTGTCCTCTTAGATGACTAGTTCCAAGTGCTAGAGGCAGGTAAGTACTTTGCACTGGGTACATATGAGATCTTTCTCTTTCCATTAACTCTTAAATTTTAATTGCTGCCATAATTAACATTCTTCTCCACAGCTAACCCTACTCAAGTCCATTTCAAATCTTAATTAATGTTTAAATCCAGCATTCACCTATGGCCACATTCATGTGTAAAAGACAGAAATGTGCAATGTTGGCCTTCCTGTTTTTCAGAGGTTTTGAATGATAAGACATTGGGAACCCCTGGTTAGAAGATAAACTGTGCCCTTATGCTGCGTTGTTTCTAGCCTACCCTAGTACTGACTACTAGCTGGATCTTTTGGACAACCAAAGTCTTTTTTATGTCTTCACAACTAATTAAGAGTCTAATTTTCTGTTAGAGTGTACTTAACTAAATGCCAGGCCTGAAGCTACAGGTTCAGGCTCCAGCCAATGAAAGTGAACCTGAAAAGGAAATATATCAATTAAATTTCTACCAAAATGAGAGGTTACACATCAAGTACTGTCGCTTTTGTGGTGATCTTAAATAGCACATTGTACAATCTATTATAATTACCTCTTGTACCCTAAGGTATAACTGTTCTGCTTATGGAGTTGGCGAGCAGCTATTGTATACAATATTTCAAGTAATGATTCCTACAGTTTAGGATTTTCTATAAACTAAAATATCATTACTGTTATTATGATAATTAAATTTGATTTAAAAAGCTATCTTTCAAAGTTTCTTTTAAGTTCAAAACTAAATTTAAAGAATTTGATTTTAAAAAAAAAATTAATCTTCTATTTGCAAAAATGTATTCATTTCCAAAGTAGTCCCTTTAGAATTCCAAATTTCCAATGCAAAAAGGAGATATATCCTTTTAAAAACCAAGGGGTATCAGCCAATATCCAACAACTATTCTTAGCCCTTTAAATTTTAAGAAAAATGAAACTTCAACTGTACCAAAAGTCATGGGGAAAAACCCCAAACCACTAAATGTTTAAAAAGCAAATCCTAGAGAAAGGATACCAATGTTTCAAAAACAAGAAGTTACCCAAATATATTTATAAATATATAGGTGTATATTCACACACAGACACACAAAAAGATCAAATTCTGTGAGTCCTGGTTACAGAGTAATGCTTAATTTTGCTCTTATGTGTTTTTGGCACATTAAATATTGAATTCTTTTCTAGGTAGCAGCCTGACTTCAACAGTTTCAGGTCAAGCAGACAACATGCTACTTTCTTGCAAAGAGAAGCCTAGTCTTATCTTTCTTTGGTACTTTTATATCACCTACACTGTAGGAACAAAAAGAAACTCTGCATAACACATCACCAAGCTAGCAGCTGTTTTCTGCCTTTTACACACCACAGTGAAAAGCAGCTCCATGCCCACTCACCTTCAGTGGATTTCTTACTAACCAAAGACTAGGCAAGATTCTTTTTTCTTACAGTTTCATGTGATTTTAGGATCAATCAGCATGTTGTTTCTCAACACTATAACATAATCACTAGTTAGAGACCGTTTCTAATATACAGAATCATAGATAATATTTATAAGTCTTACTACACATAAATATTACACGACATTATTACACAAATGTTGAGCACAAGTTAAGAAAACATACAGAGTTATAGAGAAATCCCAAGGGGAAGAAAAATTAAAGGACTCAGCTTTACAAATCTGAGCTACTAAAACTTTGTTTCACCTTGGAAATATGTTGTTGTTGTTGAAGGCCAAAATTTAGAAGCACACTTCAAAATTTTGCCTTACTATAACCAAACAGAAAATCCGTTTAGGTCTCACCTCAGCTGACAAGCCCTTTCTATTGCAAGGCAAAATTTCTTACCCTCTGACAAAGTGCAATGATTGTTATAGCAGAGATTTAATTTTAAATACTCCTTTTAGCAAGACTGAGGATTTTTCCTTCTAGGTGGACTACTACTAAACTAAATTGTAACTTTGCCAGAAAATTACTTTTCCAGCAACTCTACATTACTTAGAGAAAAAAATCTACGCTGTACCCTGTGACTACAACATATATACTAAAATACACACCTAAACCAGCCTATTCACCATAAAAGAAGTACTTTACTTACTTGTCTCTGTTCTGCTGTTGATCTTTTGCAGTAAACTACCATTGCGTGCAGACAGCATAATTTCCCAATTTGTGTCTTCCACTGGAGATTTCAACCAGGTGCACAAAATCAATTATGCTTCATGAAAAACATGTGTACAATATAGAGCAGCAAAGGGACTTGCAGGCAACTAGAATCTATTGCAACACAGTAACAGAAAGAATCTCATGTAAAACTGAAATAATAATTTTTGTGCTCTTATTATAGTTATTTAATGTATACTCTCTATGTAAGAACAAAATTTTATTATCACTGTCAAAATTAAATTGTTTTCAAAGTATTGTTCACAATACATAGGGCTACCATTAAACTACTCAACATTTTTAAGTGAAAGTATTTATTATGAAGTTGTCTATATATACACACAGAGAGTTCTAAAAACATACAGAAACTCCATTTTCCCAAGCACGTCCTTCCACACACAAAAAAAAAAAAAAAAAAAAAGAAAACCTGACCTAAACCAAAATCTGTGTTTGTAAAATGGAATTTATAGCTTCTGATTTGTGTTAAATAAAGAGTTTCAAGCAACTCTATTATTAACATTCTTTATATGATTCTACAAATAAAGGTTTTTTTGTGCTAGCATATTTTGCTAGACTTTAACATTTCAAAGCAGACCAATTTGTGAATTAAGTTCTTGAAACGGATACTTTTCATGTCTAGGAATAGAACAAAATGAAGAACTGAAGTACCCAATTGCAAAAGATCTGTCAACAACTCTTTTATAAAGTCCCATTCTCAAGAGGCTACAATTATCACAGCATGACATTTTTTCAGGGAAATAATTTTGCCCTAGACGGCTTTCTGGCTTATAGTTTTGAGGTTGGTTTTTTCCTTTCTTTAAATGAATAATGACAGTTCCCATACCTACAAGAAGAAAATTACATATTACTTTACAATTTGCACTTCTCTCAACAACTTGAAAGGAGAGGACCTTACGCTATGTCTAGATTTCACTCATTTCAGCTTCTCTGATATTTGAACTGAAAGCTTTGCATTAACACGGTATCATAAAATCTAATAATAAAATGTATGGGTAGACTTTATATCATTCTTTGCTTTGAAGATTTATCTGTATATAAAAATCTGGCTTTAGAGTACCTCTTAGAAGCTAATTAAGTAACCCTTTTTCTTCTGTGCATGCATATACACTCTCAAAGTATAAATACTAAGAATGCAAAATATCCACTGTTTGGGGAAGGAAACAAATGCTAGTTCACTTACTGTTTCATGGCTTGAATCAACATTCCCTCGAGACAAAGGCAAGACATTAGCATTCTAAATCACCAGGGAGAGCACGGCAAGGCTTTCCTGTTCCATGTTATGAAAACTATTTTTATAGAATTCTGCAAAGGGCAGAAATAATAATTGATTTTAAGTTGCTTGCTATTTGTGACAATTTAAACAGATGTATTATTAGGAACATACGTTTTCAATGCTTCTGAAAGTTCGTGTTTTGTAATTTTAGTTTATCCTGTTATATCTCAGAGTTTTGTCACACGTTCTTCAGAGAAAATAGAGTTTTGAAAGAGTGGCATATAGTAAATACTAGAAATACTCTTTCTCAGCTATGTTTTTCTTCACATCAGAAAGAAAAAAAGGATTCCAATTATTGTTTGTTTACATTGTTGAACTGTTCTACATCTTTGCAAACACAGCTCTTCAGACAATTTGGGGCTGGGGCACATAGGCATGTTTAAAGAACTACCATTTCTAGTAACTTCCTTAACTCAGATGTTTTCTGTATACTTCTGTCAACTTAATGCTTCCCATACAAACTTCTCAAGGTCTTTTTAATATGCAACAACCATGAAACCATTTTTCCTTGCTATTTCTTCCTGAATTGTAAGTGCACTTGGCAAGAACTCAAAGCATATATGGCTGCTGACGCCTCATACACTGGCAGAGGTGAGGGTTGAATCACTCTAACACTTAGGAATTGATTTCGAATAGCTCTTACAGATTTGGAAAAAGCTACTCACTCTCCCAGCTACAGAAATGTTACACTACTCCTTTATAGACTAAAAGAGATACAGACATATAATTTACAAAAAAAGCTATTGTACTTCATCGTAAACTTTATTCCCTGAGCCTTGGCAACAAAGAAGGAGTTGAACCTCCTCTGTGAGAAGATTATTATTGAATTGTGCACCTAGTATGTACAGGACCTTTCTGTCCTTCATTGATTGCTGTGGGCATCAGAAATGAATGAAGTAGGGGAAGACAGATTGTTCTAATACTGTTTCCCAGCAGATAAGCACCATGCTGGGGCACATTTTCCTGACTTCAGATAGACCTTCAGGTATCTTTTGAATTCTAGAAGCGGCTTTTTATACTCAAAACTCTTAAAATAAATACTTCCTCACTTTCAACTGTCTCAGAATAACTACATTTCTCTGTGACAAAGCAGCAAGCTGATTGTCTTGCCCAGGGACTTGAACTTCTCCCTTTAACTCGGGGGCTTTACAAACTTCCTGCCTTAAACATTATTTTGAATGACTTCTTTCCCTCACAACTCCTCTGAGCTACCACAACCTGATCTGCAATCCACTGCTGGGTGCCAATGTCTCCCCTCCTTTCACTGCTCATACCTTTCATCTTTCCCAGGGGCATCTCCTAACACCAAACACCTGGGTCTCAGCCAGCTGGGAGAAGAGCTCTGCACAGCCCATTCTTCGGGGCTTCTAGTCACAGGCCTGAAAGAAACAAGCAGTTGAGAATGCTTCTGATTACCTATAGCAATATTCATCAGCTGTATCTAAAGATTAAGCAACTAAGAAACAAAAAGCTCTGGGGAGTCACCAGCAGTTCAGAATACTAAAAAAAGGACTTCAGCTGTAGGGAAAAGAAACTTAACAAGCAAATAGAGAATTTATAAATATTCTTTCTCAGATGATAGGAAAAATGTTATTTAGCTCATTTCCTGACTGCTGCAAGAAACTGATTGGTAAACATTCACTTTTTTGTTTTATTATTGATTTAAAAAAAAAAAAAATTAGATTTTGTGGATTTTCCCTTTCTATATAACTATATAAAATAAATTTTAAAATGCTTATTTTCAGATTTTTTTTTCACCAAGTATCCAGTTTTTTCTTTAAATTCTTTAATCTGGTTGTGTTACTGATTTTGCCCCTGAATATAATGTCAAAAGGGAACGTTTTTCAGATATTGCATTTTTTTATTTTATTTTATCGACTTGGACTTAAAATATTGTAGAGGATATTTTTTCACAAAAACTATATCCAGAGTTCTCCATGCCCTTTTACTAACTTATCTAACAAAATTTTTCTGACCTAACTACCAAAGGTGACTGTCTCCAGAGCATCTAGTTTCATCAGAAGACTCATTCATGAGTCAGGTCCTCATCTGCCATTATTCTGTAATTTAAAAAGGAGGAACAAGACTGCACTGCAGAGCTCCCAAGCTAAACTCAAAATTTTAATAGATTCAATTACTTCAGATTTTTTGCAGCTAGTGATTTTTTCCACCATAGAAAACTGAGATACATTAAGGATATTATTTCACTTTTCATAACTAGATCTGGACAATTTCATTTAGATGTTGTATGTTGCTCTTCATGGTTTAAAACTGGTCAGCTAAATTGCAAAGAATTTAATCTGCCCCTTAACAAACAGTAAATTGTAAAAGAAAAATCTAAAGACGCCTATATCTGTATATGACTCCTTTTGTTCATTTGCCTAACTAGTCATCATCTGAAGAAAATACATTCCTTATATTTGAGTCCAAAAAAAACACTGTTCAGATTGTGAGGAGAGATAAGTGCTATTACTGTGGTGAGAATACCTAAACTACTCATACATTATCTTTGTGAAGTATCTGTCATCATACCCTATTAACACCTCCATGAAAGGGCTGCCACTAACTTTACAACCAGAATCACAGTAATTTTTTTGTGGAGAGTGGTGATATTCAACTACCATAGAGACAGACTTACCACCCAGAATTCTCTTATATGTTTCTCATTTTCTTTAAATATTACCCACCCTGGCTGTGAAAACCATATCAACTTACGATTTTCAATAATTTAATTTAAGCACACAGCTGTTGAGTTTTACTTCCACTGTGACTGTGATAGTGGTAAAGAATTCTTTCTAGAAAAAATAGTAATTGCGTAATGCCTCACAATGAGTGGCTAATAATACGGAAGTCAAAATGAAGCCAATTGTCAATGTTACAAACCTTTAAATTGCACTCTTTTTTCCAATTAATTAAGCCTTTCATTAAAAGCATTTAGTCTTTCTGCTGGTTTTGAGTCTTTTTTAAAAATAAAAATCCAAACACCATTTTTTTCTGGACATAATTTTGGATAACAACTTACAAACTGGTCCTGGTGCAACATTCCTTTCTAGAAGGCAGAACAAACCTAGCTGACAAGAATGTTTCCTTGCAATTCAGCACAACAAACACAGGACACTTTCAGTTACACCCTTTTATTATGTGCTTTTTCAAGTCCCCGTAGCTTGCAACAGAGCAAAATCTGATTTGTTGATGGCCAAGGATTTGAGCAGCAGCAATATTCTTGCCTTTTTTGTTAATCATGCCTCAGTCATCTAGTGACTCTTAATTTTATTTTGATATTTCTTCAGTGTCTATAAGCTCTATAAAACCTTATTAAAAGAAAAAGCTAAAGCCCTGAAGTCTGTTGTCACTGTGTTTTTTCCTCTAGTTAGATTTTAGATTATGGCTGCATTGCTGAACAACTTCTTATTAACAGTGAAATATTTTCTTTATATCTACAAAAAATAAGAAGAAAATGAAAATAAATATTTCTTACTCCAAAAATTACTACTAACTAATTTCACTGCATACAAGTCTTTGCATCCTGCGTATCTTCCAGAGCATAGAAGTTGACTTGTTTCCTAGTGTTTAGCTACAAA
>VZRU01004969.1:60518-74363 GCA_013398155.1 Pedionomus torquatus | reverse complement strand
AAAAAAGGAAAGAGCTTTTTAAATATTATTATTATAACATTTGACTAATAATGTTTCCATATGGAAAGTGTCTCTGCACTTAGAAAATATTTGAAGACAAATACTGTTAAATAGAACTTGAGAAAGGAATCCTGACATATTCTATGGTACCCTACAAAAAAGTCCCAAAAAGCTCATCCCTGAAAACCATTTCAACAGAGCACAAATGTGATACTGACGCCAGTTTAGCAAAGACAGCACAAAGAACAAAGACCTGGGTTACTGAAAGGGCTTTGTGAACCTGTATAACACTGCAGATTTAACAGAATCTTCTTGAAAAGGTGACGAATACTGAGTCTGTCACCAGGCAAACTCTATGACATATGGCCGATAGATTGTTGGTAAATATTTAATAAAATGAAACGTTACTCTCTGATGTGAAACCTCTACTATTACAAAGAGGCAAAGGTACAGCAACAAAGCACGTGCTCTTTTTTGACAATGGTGCTGTGTTTCAGGTTGTCTATATCTACAGACTAAATGTAAAACTCAGTCTGCTACCACAGTGTAATACAACTCAGCAGAAGAGGCCTCTCTAGATTTCCTTTCTAGCTAAACCTGGTTTCTCTGGTTCAACAGCTTGATAGCAGTGTAAAAGTATACTGTTTTTGCTGAACCATGTGTTCTTCAAGTCTTTACTATTTCTACTTTTAATTCTTTACTATAAAAGCCAGTAGAGTTTGGGTGTTGGGTTTTTCTTTTTCCCTTTGTTAATGTTACTTTGTGTCAGGTGTAAGATGCACATGTAGCACAGGATTGGTGCTTCTAAACTAATAGAAAATTATAAAACATCTCCGTTTGCTAGTCACAACTGTTTATGTGATAAAAGTCTGTTTTTTTATAGAGAACTAATTAACCTTTTCCTTTGGAGCTGTGATTTAAAATCAGAATTAGTAAGTAAAAATTGTTTGGCAGCTTCAGTTCGAGTGGAACTCCAGAAAATGACATATTTGGCAGATCCACTCACGACTGCTTTGAACTGCCAGAATGCAAAATGCCTGCGTTCAGATATACCATGCCAGACTTATGTGCGATACTGCCAATCCAAATCCAAAAATCACGGATGGCTTAAAAAAATCTGCACTTTTAAGAATAATGAAGACTGAGGTGATTTCCTTTTCTCAAGTTTTCCTATTTTTGCACACTTGGAGGCATACTTATTTCAACATGCTCTAACTTTGGACCAAAAGACTATAAATGTAATTTCTTCAGTGAAAGTGAAAACACAAATGTCACTTCCTAGTTTCTGCAGCTAAGTTGAGACAAATTGGCTGATAAAAGTTAAGAAGTTGTACAAGATAAAAAGATCCACAATACTAGACCCATTATAAAGACTGACAACTGGCAACATTGTACATGGAAAGCATAAACAGTGGTTACCAAATTTCTGTGATAGACTTAATCAGCCATCAGAAACGTTTGTCTCAGCCCATTTGCTGCTATTACTTTACTTTTCAGTAGAAGCAGTAGTTTACTGCTGTACACACCTACTACAGACAATTCAGCACTTAAAAGGACAAATGTATGAATGGGTATGCTGGATAAATTGCAGTGTCAATATGTCTGTCTCAAAAGCTGTTACCCAACACTTTTTTTTTTTACAACAAATTAATTAAGAACCTTGCATTTAACTATCAACATTACAAATTAAACATTCCTGAAGTGTTGGAATTCTTCTTGTCCAGCACAGAAGAGGCAGATTACTTTCTTCTTCCATTAAAAAAGTCAACAGTCTTTTTAAAAATGAATTCACCCTGCAGGGCAACAACAAATCCCAAAACTGCAATTATACCTCTTTGTATAATATTATAATTCTTAAACACTCTACAAGTGCTTAATATCTTGCTATAAGTTAATTTCTGGTCAGCTTACTTATTTCAGAGCCTCATTATTCAGTTAAAATTTCAGTTGAAGAAAGCATGTGTAACAATAAAAAAAAAATCTTGGCATCAGTTCAGATTAGTAATAACATTTTGAACATTTGTTATTTAAGTTTGTTTAATTCCTACTACTTAAAGTGTGTAACAAGGCAACTTGTCTTATGCATCATCATTCCATTATCCAATCATGTATCGAGAAAACATGAAAAAGTCATATTAGAATAGCATCTGTTAAAGTGTTTAAAGATCTGTAGTTAATTAATTTGATACTGAACACACACAGAGTCCACTAGATGGCATAAAGCAATAAATGTCATGATAAAAACACAATGAAACTCCAGATTTCTGTTATGGTATTTATTGATTTATGCTAAAAATCACACAGTGAGACAGCAAATTTCTGTTAACTGAAATATTAATAATGTTTATACTTCTTCTACACAAAAAGTATTATAAAGGGGACTGCTGAAGACACAGGCTGATGTAAGAAAGTCGTGGTTATAAATATAACCCTAACTCTACACTTTGAGATTACGTATTCTAGTACATTACTACATAATTACAAACTACTTGAAAAAAATACAAGACAATAATTATTATTTATAAACAGTTACCTATAAATAGCTTTCTTCACAAAAAAAAACAAAAAAAAAACAAAAAAACAAAAAAACAATTTTCCACTGATGATTTATATTTTGGGGCTTGTTTTTTTTCATATTCAAAGTGACTATGTTTCCTTTTTGCTAACAGCACAAGACATCTTTAAGATCGAGAACTGGCCTAGAAAATTTCTCTATCCCTCAGGAATATCTCCCAGGTAACACAACCTTTCAAGACAATTAAGACGTTCTTGCAAGGATATCAGTCTCCTCCCTCAACACTCATGAGTGCTTCCCATCAGGTCCTGTGGACTTGTGTACACCCATTGTGTTTACATGTCCCTTGATTTTATCCTCCTCTACCAAGAGTAAGTCTTCCTTGCACAGTACTTTCCTGCTGGTCTCTGGGGTCCTGGAATTCCTGAGGGCAAAACTCTAGCAGTAAAGACCAAGGAGATGGTGGCACTGAATACCTTAGCTTCTTCCATGTCCTTTGTTACCAGGTCTCCTGCCCCATGCCACAGAGGACATTTTCCCTAGTCTTCATTGCACTGATAATACACATAAAGAAGCCCTTCACACTTCTCACTAGATTAAATTCCAAGTGAGTTTTGGTAATCCTAACCCTGTTCCTGAACACTCAAGGGAAAGAGGAGAAGAAAACCAATTCTTAGTGTAACTAGATTAAACATTGAGTAGTGTGTTGGGGTTTTTAAATGTTATTTATTTTATATTTTCTGATAAACTTGGAACTTTGCTTATTCTGAATGTTATGAACTAATGCTTTTATGTGCATTTAATCTTATCCAGGCTCAGTCCAATGTGATTTAAGATAACTAAAGTAACAGCATCCCTCACCTCGGATAATGACAAGTCTGTAAAGCAAGACCATGAGACACTTTACCAGTAGCCCCAGCTCCTCAGCCCATCCTGCTCTGTTTCCTGGAGGCAGATTTACAGCTGAGCTGCTCAGGCCAAAGAGAGAAACAGTCACTGAAGAAGTCAGGGGAAGCAAAAAGTTTCAATATTGTTTACACTAAAGTCTCTGACACACAGCAAGGTGGCAGGACTCTGCAGGAGTCACAGATAGCAGGTGGATATTCTGCACTTGTGAGATGTACTCTTTGGCTTCACTGAAATTTTTGTGTTATAGATTTACACACTGCCTTGGTTCAGCGCTTTTTATGCCTGTGTACTATTGTTTTATATTCTATTGATGCTATCTGTAACAGTGGTAGAGCCAATACAGAGCCTAGTACAGAAATAGGGACCAGGATGCTCATGAAAAGGTTTGCTAAAAGACCACTGTATGGTCTTTTTTCAGTGTGCAGCTTCGTGTCTATTTTAAATGGTTTCTGTACCTGAACCTGACAGTTATAAAGTCATGGACTTCCAAAACCAAACTTATTTCAGGAATTTGGAACAGCTTTTTATCACAAACTTAATTATCCTTTTCTCTATACATATCTCTTTACTCTAATGTATACACACACTTGTATTCCATATGCTACATATTGTTCAAATTTGTATAAGTATTAAAATGCATGCATATATTCAAATATATTTACATCTACATGTTTACACACACATATGTATATTAATATCCTACTGCACAGAAGGATCCAAAGATCAGAAAATGTATTTAAAATCCAAGAAAATGTCCTTTGCAGGCAGTGGGAAAAAGCCTTTTGCAAAAAAAAAAAGAGTAGTATGAAGCAGATCATTTCTCCTCAGCATAGTGTTTTCTGTAAGCTACAAGTTTTTCTCTTCAGTTTTTCAACCAGACTATTCCACATAATCGGAGTTTATCTCTGCTGGTGGTAACCATGAGACCCTAGAATTAGGTAATAATTACTTGTAGCAGACAAATTGTTACGTGATTTCAGGCAGAAAGTAGAATAGTCTCACAAAATACCTTCTATGTTTTTGTTTCTTTTGTTGTCATGTTTCTAGCTGTGTAGAAGCACCAAGCTTTTGGCTGTCATCTTTCATTGGTGTTTAATTAGCTGTTCTATGTACTCTGCAAAGCCATTCCCTATGCCTCTGCCTGCTTCCTTGTGTGCTGCATGTATATATTCCCGTCCCTGAAGGTATACGTTCCTTGTATGCTGTCTGCATGCTTTTGCACGCTTGCTTCTTGCTTACCTTAAGTTGAAGTGTCCTATTACATGTTACTTAGAACTTTTCAGTGGAGACACTGAAGATGTGGCAACAGCATGACTTTTCTTGTGAAGAATGAGTCAAATTTGGTACCTTTGTGTTAGTCATTCAGGCTTAGTTTTCCTAAGTGCCCCAATCACCATGAAAGATTATTTTTTTCAATACTTTCTTATCTCCACTTACACAACTTCAAAATTAATTTAAGCTTCCAAGAAGCATAAATCTCTTTGATTAATTAAATTAAAGTCTATTTGAAATTGAATATTTTTGGACCATACACTTTTTAAACATAATTATCATTATGAGAAAAATAACATGAGTTGTCATTGTTTTCTAACAGGATGGTCTCAAAGACTGTGCCTAAGCAAGAAAATTATTACATATTGAAACATGGCTTTTCATAATTCCATATCCATAGGCCAGTCCAGTTATGAACAGTTGTGGGACATACATTTATGAGACATAAAAATGTTAGTGTGTATAATTTTTTCCTTCTAATATAATTTTTTTTTAAAGCTGCTTCACAGCTAATTGAATGTAAAGGAAAAAACAGATGTTACTTTATTTAATTACCTGGTTTAATCTTTACTGAGAAATACATTATTTTATTAAAATCTTATTGGTATACTAGATGATTCCCACCCTGTCTGTACTGATATCCCACAATAGCCTGAAGTTGTTTCAAGAGTTTGGTTTTATTTGATTGTATATTTAAATACGTAAGCAGCAGGTTCATTTATTAGTAGAAAAAAAATGTTTTGCATTTCAACTTTAAAATTAAAATTCACTCTGATACAACCCAAATGCTGATTTTGAAGCACAAGAAGGCTGAAAATAATTTTCTATAAAAGATAGGGTACATGAGGAGAGCAAAACCTTACTAAGTTCAGTCATTTGTATGCTACACTAACTGGGAAAATATGCAGCACAAGGATGACTGAGGCTGCAAGAGAAAGCCAGTCTTTTTGTGTTTCTTTAGAACCAATACAAAAAACTTCCCTCAGAAAAGTCACTTGTCCACTATGTACCAATGCCTGCCATTAAAGGAAAGGGTTTGTTCTCCTGCAGAATGGAATACATTTAAACATATGCTTATGGGCTTTGATAAATTAGGCTAGAATTGTAAAGTAGGTCATAAAATAGAATTACAATTCTATCAGAAAATCTGAAATCTTTCTAAAGCCCCTTAAAAGATTTGGAGGCTGTTTTTTCAAATGTCAATCTGAAAATTACTTTTAACAAATGTTCCTGGAAGAAACAGGTCAACTTACAATCTTCCTTTTTACATATTGGGAAGGCTGGAGATTCAGGAAATTAAGCAAGCTGAAGATAATATAGTCTATATACAGGCTTCCCTGAAACCTCATTGTCATTTCTCCTGAGGTATTTTACATAAAGATCACCAGTGGATCAGATTTGATAGTGAAAGTACAGAGGCTACTGTAAGAATTTACAATTTTTTAACATTAAGTAGTAAATCACCCACCCCTTTAAGCTACTATAACTCTAAGTAACTCTAAGTGCACTTAGATAGTGAAGAAGCAAGAATTAATATTCAACACAGAAAATATCCTCTCATATCTTAAATAAACCTGTATCCCTACACTTCACTCAATATACTCCATTTTACAAAGGTTTACATCTGTCCTGGCGCATCGACCTTATCATAGAATGGCTTAGGTTGGAAGGGACAAAAGTCAAGACAAGTTGACAATATACAACCATCCTGAACTCTCCAACTTATTCATCTGCCTTCTGTAATTCTGACATACAAAATTTCTCTTTTCCTTTAATACACTAATACTACTTCACCAGATCTACGTAAGTCAAAATTTCTGATTTCCCTTAGCTGTGGATTTGGGTTTAATAATTAATGAAAGGGGAAAGAAATCAGAAATCCTCAAAAAAAAATCAGGCTCGCCAAAACTAGCCTGATGGACAACATATAGACCATTATTATGTACATGTATTTACTTATCTTGTTTTCCAGGCACATTGATTATAATACTGTTTCTTTGAAACAAAATCAACTCAAAATGTGAAAATATCAGGTATCACACACCTTTCTTATTGATTGACTTTTATCAGTAAATCTATGAATCCTTTAACAGCTTTGAGCAAAAGCTTTCTTTTCAGGATATTGACATTGGTTTTACAAAAGACACACAACCCTAGTTCTGTCTTTTGGGTACATAAGCTTTACAAGCATTGTTGGGGTCAAATAAGCCATGTCTGGTCCAAGAAATTTATAATGATTATTATAGCAATAACTCTTTGCAAGTTTTCTAGGATGAAAACAAGAATATTATTGGGGAAGTACTCTATTTTTTCATATTTAAAATTTTATAAACCTCTGTTTCTGCTAAAAAAAAAAAGTAGAACATCTACATATGGCATATTAAAACAAAAATATTGCATATTAAAATGTTTTTAAAATTGAAAAAGCAACACAGATAAAAAGAAAAAAAACAGAATGTATCACAGAAAAAAATTATGATTATATACCTCCAATATGTAATATGGTATAGAAAATATTTAAAAATAGATATTGTAGCAATCAGGATAGTTTGCTTCACACTTTGCATATTTTCAAGAGCTGAAATTTTTATTTGTGTTCAAGGGTCATGAAATCTACTTGAAATAAATTGGCTCTTTACCATCTCTTGCTTTCTACAGTAGGAAACTTGACAAGGGTCAGAATGACATAATGTAAGCTGTATCGTAATGCACTGTAGACACTGATCAATTTAGAGAACTTGACATATCACAATGCATTACTAAACAACAAACTTTATGACAACAAATGCATTACTAAACAACATTACTTACACAACTACAAACTTTTCTGCTTTTTTGGCACTAAAACACTTTCGTGGTAGAGTTGTTGTACAACATAGATACAAGAGGATAAAAAATATTGTTATAAAACAGGTAATACAGTTATTTGATCTTCTCAGTGATGCTGGCCAAAGATAAAGTATTGTGAAGAACTGCTGGAAAGAAGATACACTATGGTTTAGCAGTGCCTATTCATATATAACACATAGATGAATCACTTAATCAGGGACTAAGATGAACACAAGCATTGTTGGGGTCAAAGTTGCTACAGAAGTTGAAGACACTAATAAAGTACGAGTCATTGCAGTACCAAAACTCAGAGAACTCTTTCACACCTATGGTGAAAATTATGCTGTTTGGAATGACAAGACACTATAGATTACATTTTCAAGGCTGTCCTTGTTGAAATCTCCCTTCAGTACCCTTCAACTGTATCTGAAATATCTCACTATACAAGTATTTACTAAGTCCTTGTGATAGACAATTGCTCTGTAAAATGGGGAATTGTATTGTGGAAACAGAGAATAACAGTACTTGTTTACACTTGCTATAAACCATTTTGTTAATCTTGAGCAAACATTGTTACTAACGTGATCACAGTCTGCCAAACGAAGCACTACATCCAGCCTCGCTCAGTAAAACCCAGCTTCTTCTTCAGGCAGTACAATGAACAACTTCATTCGTTGCCAGGTTACTCCATCTCTAATTTCTTTTGCCAAAGGTAGTTGGAACTAGCATACCTCTGACGATGCCACAGTGAATATGGGTTGGCACATTTTTGTTGAGAAATTGCTCCTCTTTTATGATGAATTTATAAGTCAACACAGTGAGTAGTGTCTTGAAACCGATATGTTTCTGTATATAATTGATATGTGGCTTCTCAAGATACTCAAACAATCTAGCCCTACTGAAGTGCATGCCTCAAGAATGAAGGTGAACACAGACGATCTTCTGAGATTTCAATTAATTTCCTTCTACTGAATTGATCAGATTAATTAAGAGCACTAATTCTGAATGGCCACAGTCCCCATCAGAATAGTGTTCTGGTAAAGTCATAAGAGATCCAGTCAATTCCAGTGGTATTAGTGGTACCAGAAAACCACCTTTGAAAACTGTTACATTCAAAAAAAAAACCTTGTAACTCTAGAAAAGCATGTAAAACTTTGGATTGAGAGGCAATCTTTGGCAAAATGTTACATTTTATTCTGAGTATTTTTCTACTGACACTATTTTTGGTACAAAGAGTCCTTTCTATTGCAGAAGATATGTCTCAGACCCTTTGTCCTTGCCAGACAGTAGTAGAGAAAACAGCACCTCCCTCCCCCACTTTATATTTTTTTTAAACTTAACAAACTAGGAACATACAGCAGGGATATGAGTAAGCAGGCAACAAAGGTATGTTTTCAACTTCCTAAAGATATAGCAACTAAATCTACTTCATTAAAAGCGAGATGTTCCTTTATATTCTTCCTCCCTATCCTGGCCACTGGCAAAGTTGCATTATTATCCTATGAGTCATTCTTTCTTCAAAATATCTCTCTGGGTAGTACTTGTTAATTAAACTTTCTTATGCTCTCTTTCTCTCTCTCTTTTACAGTTGTTGGCAACAGTCTTGTATCCTCTCTTTTGAATAGACATCTATATGTAATATCCCATTATTAGAGTAGTAGGAAGGAACTGACTATCTTTTCCGTGTGTGCCTGATGAGCATACAATTACTAATTATATCAAGTGTGCCTTGTGAGTGCTACTGGTGATTTAAATAGTACATTTTCTTCATCTCTTTTAGGACAATGTCATCTATTGTACAATGTTTCTGTCTGATTCTTTGGTGGCATTTTAGCTAGTGAACTTGAAAAGTTCTTCAGTTTCATAAAGAAAAATGTGGAACATCTGTCTTTTCCATGGATGTGACTCTGCAGTAGCTAAGCCAGCCTGCTGTTCAGAAATGCAAAGTAGGAAATAAAATGTCATTTGAATATGTATGGTAATAATAGCATGGTGGCAGTGTCATAGTCAAAGCCAATACTAATCAGAGTTGTATCTAGTAAAATCATATGTACTGATTTGTTAATTTAATTCTTTTGTGAAATGATAGGAAAACGTTTTTCATTAAAACTAGAGGTTTAACTCTCAATCATAAAAACATATATATGTATTTCACGATTAGTCTGTCCTACAAAATATATAAAGTAACAGTATGAATTAATCACTTGAGTACAAGTGAAAAGATAATAGAGCTTTTATTTATGCTTAATGAAACAAATTCACAGGGTCGCTCTGCAGATGTTCAAGAAGTTACAGCTTATGTCTTTATCCATAGTCATTTAGTGTGTACTTCTGGGCAGAGTAACAGCTCTAGCTGTAAACATATTGCAGGACAGAGAAGGTAAAATATGAGTGAAGGGTAGTTGATGTATTGGAAGAGTAAGGCAAACAGAGAGAAAACCTGAACAGAGTAACACCTAAAGATCTTCAACTGAAATCAGACTTCCACCATGGAGGCTATGGTAGAAATGAGTAATTGAAGAAAATGAGAGGTTTACAATTAGGACTGAGTAGGAAGGTATAAGAATTCAGCAACTGATTTAACCTAAGCCAAGGAAATCCTGAAGCAAAAGGGAAAAAAAAAACACACACACAAAAAAAAAAAAAAAAAAAAAAAAAAAAACAAAAAAACCCCAACAAACCAACAACAAAAAAAACCCCACAACAACAACTACCAAACAGGAGAAGAATCTACCTCTTGGAAAATCAATACAGATCCAATTCAGAAAATGACCTCTTTTGTAAGCAGAGACAAAACAACACAGATTGCTGTGCTCTGGGTAGCCATGACTGCCATGAAGCTGATCCGGTAAATCCCTCTAAGTCCCTTCCAGACCTATGTTTCTATGGATTCAACAGTAAGATAAAGATAGGAGAATAGGCCATTATATGTGTGATGTTTGATCTTTTTACTTCTGTTATGTATGAACATCAAATGCGTTTGTTGGGACTGCAGTTGTCAAACTGTAAGCCAGCATGTGAAAACAGCTGTCTATCCTCAGCACCAACAAATATGAATAGATCTGTCATCATAATTACAGCTCAGAGCTGGATTGTCTTCAAATACCAACAACAGTCTGCACTGTGAGCGATGTCAAGTAAGCCTGACTCAACTGGTTTAGGATCCATTTTGCTAGAGAGCATAATGACAGCTTTTCTCTTCTGTGAAAGGTTGCAAAATTTTCTGTGTATCTCTCATGTTAAATATTTCATGACTTGCTGAAAGAGGTCATTCTAGAAATCAAAAAAAAAGATTTACACATTTAATAAAATAATCATGCCATTTATTTATGTGCTTATATTTTAGCTTGATTACACTCCAACATCCTTCTTTCCTTATTACAGCAGTAACTGTCTTTTGATACAGATTTATGCATCTCTCACAAATGTTTATTTGGATGCATACAGTAGCTCAAGGGGGTTATAATGGTATACTCAGATTTTCATTCCAGAATAGCTGTACATTCGCAAGAAGCGACAGACAGATGTTTGCTAAATCTTCCAATTTAGCAGTGGCCTAGGAAAAAAACAACACTGATTTAGGAAACTTATTAAGAATAAAATTATATAATGTAAACATCACACTGTCAGCATAGCTGGTCAGCAAGTTTAGCATGAATGTTACACTAATCTGTATTATTATTGCCAATATGAAAAAGAAGTAGGCTTCTTTGATGAAAAGATCTGGAGACAGTCATTGGAACACAGAAGGAGGATGAATGAAAAATATGATTATTTGGATCAATTCCCAGTACCTTTTCTGAACCTAACCTGTACAACTGACCCGTATACTAACTTTGGACAGGAAAGCAGATTACAGTCTTCAAACATGCAGATTATAACCTGCCAGTTTGAAATTACAACTTCTAATACTTGTCCTCTAATATATAATTGCCCTTGAGCCTGGATATTGTTACATAGTCAATGCTCAATAACAGGCAAGGCAAGATACTCTCCCATCATGCATTACTCCTACATTCCTGAGCCATATCCATTACCATAACAGTCTAGCATACAATATACATATAAAAACATTCAAGTAAAGTAAAACCATTAAATGACTGGAATTACAGGTTACTGACACTATTATCCATATAAATCAAAATGGCTGCATGGAGGCAAAGAATTTTGCCTCTCAAAATCTAGCCTGAGGGTTTGCACGTATTCAACATGAAGTTTTCATAAATGTGAACTTGCACAGCAAATGGTGGCGTTTTTAATGTGGAAAGTATACTACTTTTGAATTACTATATGGAGTCATAATCTAAAAGAAGTAGCCATATTTCTAAAATAAGCAAGCAGGAAAGAAGGAGAAGAAAGGAAGAAAGGGAAAGAGAGGGAGGTTATAGTTGACTGGTAATTTAGTAAAAACTCAAACTAAAAGAGAAAGTCAAGTCTACTCTCACAGAACATAGATACTAAACCCCTTGCTAGATTTGTGTTTATACTCAACGTTATCAATATAAAAAATTTGGAGTCACAGAATCTTAGACTTGTTCAGGTTAGCAGGTCTTCTGGCCTATCTTCCAGCTCAAAGTTCAAGGTGTATCTCTCAGTTTGATCCTATATTTATGCATGTACACCCTCCTGAAAACATAAAGCATGTTCTGTTGAAATTTTTAATTACAAAACACATTTTCATTATATTCCGGATATTTTTTTCACCTAAAATCATCAAAATGGCTCACTGAAAGAGTTTGTAAAATTTTGAAAGTCAGACATTATGCAGTAATGCACTTAAATTGAAAAGTACTGATAACAAACTGTTAGTTACGAATGGAGTATATGAGGGACACTGCCTGAAATAAAATCTGGTGATGATTCCTCTCCTAGCTGCAGGCTGCACATAATGAGTTCAAGCCTAAGTCCAATATTATTGTCATTTCCCTTTTCATTCCTCTCTCCCTGGCGAACTCAGCTGTATCTGTATATTTGGTTCCTGGATATGGGAACCGAAAACACATAGGAAAGTTGTTGGCTACTTCATTTCACTTGTATGATACAGGTCAAAGGTTTCTCTTCTGCACAATGACTCTCAGTCACACATGAGCACAGTTTGGTGTTTATAAATACAAATATAGGTGTACACACAGACACACATGCATGTTATGCAACATAATGCAACACAATAAACATAGCAAAAGTCATTAGCTTAAATTCAGCTGAGTGTTGAAGATACAAGTAAACATGGAGGGAAGATCTGAATATAGCTCATTTGTTTCTTCAGAAGTGATTTTCACAGATTTTTGTAGTCATAGAGGATATCTACCTACCCTGTAGACTGTATCAAAGAATTAACCAGAGCTTCTAATCACTGAGAAGACAATGCAATACCAATATAAGAAAAGGAATAGAACCAGTGTGAGAACATGGACAGTAGCTGACAAGTTGAATCATGAAAGAATTAATTGTTATTATTTATTACTAATTCTTGTCTGAACTGCCACCATTCCACTTCACTAAAGATCAGTGAGATGACAGGAGTTAATTCATTTTCTAAAGGTGATTTTTTTGTTATGGGAAATCTAGTATCTCAGAAATATAAACCAAAAAAATATCAGCACAGTTTATACATTTTCTTTTTTGTGGTTTCTTCATAATTTATGAGTTAGAAACAGACAATCAACTTGTACGGGTTCAGGATCTACTTCCAATTGATGAAGCAAAATGTGGGAAGGGAAGAACAATTTTTTCTATGAAATATTAAGTCCCAGTGTACCTTTAGGGTACCGCAGAATCACGGTGATTGAGGGAAAGCAGTTACTTCTTGGACTTGTATTCTGGAATAAAGAACTTGCATTTCAAAGATGCATTCTTGTATAATACATTATTGTTCCCCATGACTAAGGTTTGCAGAATCTCTTTCAAATTTCACACAGGCATGTGTGAGGAATGTGCAAGGAACGGTGAATAAAATACTCTATCACAGATCTCCAGTGAATATGTCAAAGTCAAAAAGTATCATGTTATTTGTAGACATAACACTTAGCTAATGGAAGACCTTTGAGAACCAACAAAGCTATTATTTGAGACATAATAGGCCCCAGTTTCCAATCCTGACTATGCAACCAAGGAAGAACAGATAGATATCCTCAAGAAAGAACCTCCAAAACTCACTCATTTTTTTTGTCAGCCTGCAGAGAGAAAGGAAGAGAGAGGATATGTTTCAATTCCATCCCGAGTAGATGGAGTGTATGTCTGTAACAGTTGCTACCATATCTTAGATATTCTCTTTAATGACACACACAATAATGTAATTAAAGGTGCAAAACCACAAAAAA
>VZRU01004969.1:30448-43919 GCA_013398155.1 Pedionomus torquatus | reverse complement strand
AAATGTATAGCATGGTCTATGTGGATCTGTATATGGTCTGTATAGCCAACACTGGATCAGGATCCTTCAAACCCCTTATCTTTACATCATTCTTTCTCATCTTGGCGGTAATGAGAACCCTTACTATCACATCTGCTAGTACTTTGTACAAATTCTGCTAGTTACAAGTTATAAGTAAAAGTAGGCTTTAAGAACCTGATGAAGAATTATTCTTACCAACAGAAGTATAAAATAAGCTGTAAACTATAATTCTTCCCATGGATATATATATATATGTATATATATATATATATATATTTTTTTTTTTTTAAATTTTCCACACAGGAAAGTGTCTGAATAACAAGACCAAAACAAAAACAGCACTCCATCTCAGAATAAGAAGAATGTTCAAAGTTACAGCTCAACTAATCTAAAGGTCACCATGGTCTAGGAAGGATGTCCTGCTCCAGTCCAGCTCACACTATACTCCTATATGTCTTCCTTACAGCTAATCAAGCAGCAACTGGCTGAACCCAATCACTATTTGGATAACAGCATGATTTTATATTAGCTCAGCTGTAACACAAAAACCTTGAGTATGTCTACACAGAAAGTTACATAAATAATCCTGCATAATTAGTTTAAAATTCATGGTCTAGGTTTTATGAAAACAAAAATATGTCCTCAAGTAAGCAGGGTGCTTTTCTAATGCTGATGATTAAATTAACATTTTCATATGGTGTAACTTCTGGGATAGGTACTACGGATCATGCACATTTTGAAATTCTATTGGGAAAAGAGAAGAAAAAGAGATAACTCCCTTTGATCTGATTTTAAGCCACTTTAAAATATTTGTAATTCCCTATATCCTATGTATGAAAAAACAGTAATTAAGATTCTAGTAAATAACTAACAAGCAATGACAGGTTCCAGCAAGGAAAAAAACCTGTCCGGTAAGATCATTAACTAGGGTTTCACTGTTGCCGCAGTATCTGCTGCCTACTGAAAATAACTGTTGTGATTAAATAATTTTTTTCCACCTTAGAATTTTAAAAAATAGGCTGTAAAATACAAGATTAAAAAACAAATAAAAAATTTTTGCATTATTTTTAATAACAGAGGCTAATCAACTCTTCAAGGCTTCAGTGAAGATTCAATTTGATTTCTTCATTATGGCCTTTATGCACCAGCAACGTGCTTAGGAAAATAAAAAGAATTTAAGTCTGTCAACACTGAATTTCTAACTGACCCTTAAAATTTGACTAACACACAAAGCAGGCAGAATTATGAGGGCAACATATGACAGATATATGGACTGACTGAACTAAGCAGATTATACATATACCCACAAAAAAGGGATGGAAGAGGAAGACATGGAATGCAATGTGGCAAGAGTAAGCTTTGATCCGCTAGACTCAACTGCGTATCTCTGTAGCATTCTTGTTTTGCATCTGAGCCACTGCTCAAGAAAAGAGAAAAGCAGGAAAACAAGGCACTCTATCAATAATAGCCAACCCATATGTATAATAAAAATTGTTTGCTCATTTTTGATGCTACACCTTTTTCTCATTCTGTGACTGAGCTGCAAACAGCAGCTACACCAGTACCATCCTAAATTGTAAAGCTTCTACTGTAAGCAAAAGAGTATAAGGAACTACAATAGAGTCAAAGGCAATGACTTCCTTGATTAACTTTCACAGTTGGTACAATAGTTGTGTTGCATTAGCTACTGATTCATTGTCGGCTGGAGGGCACCATGATCTTGCATAAAGCTGACTGAACAACAAAGAAGAAGAACTGCAGAACAAAAGTTTACATCCATGGCTTTTAAGTGGCCTGACAGCAGTAATTGCTTTTCAGTAGTTTGTTATAGATTAAGAAGATGCACAGCATAGCATCATTGTAGCGTTAACGGTTCTGAGCAAAAAACCCACATGATTAAATAACTTAGTAGTGGCAATTGTGAAGAAGAATAATGAAAAATTAGCAGTGTATGAGAAAGAACCCAAAACACACATAGAACATGTATTTTCTTTAATCTTTTAAAACAATAACTTCAATACTAGCTATATTATGTTAATTAATGATACTAAAGCTCCCAGCTATGGCATTTCTTGGCAAATTGTATGAAACAGATGTCTGAGCCTGAAGACACTGGCTTCTATTTTTCTCCAAAATAGTGAGCTGTTAGCATTCTTTCTGCTGCTAACATATTGAAATCTGCTGCCATTTTCTCTCCTGTTGTCTCAATGTTAAATCAGAAAATACATCGTTGGTTGGGTGAGAGGGGGTAGATGTATTAGCCCAAACTGAGAAAAGAAAAAAAATTAATAGAGACGTGAATAGACTCCCTTTCACAGCATTGCCACCCAGCAAGCAATACTATACTGAGGGAGATGTTGCTGGAAGCATTTTCAGCAATTGATGAATTAAAAGGGATAGAGCATGGAAGGTGCATATAGTAGGGTTAGGAATACCTCAGAAGGTTCTGTGTTTTGTCAGTCTATTTTGTTACTGTTTATGTTACATGGAAATTGAAATCTTATATTCCAAAATTTTGATACGGCAAAGATCTTACCTAGGAATATTGTAAAGAAATCTTTTGACTTTCATTCAAAAATAATTCTGATTTCCTCCTCACATTTGTATTTATGAAAATACTTAAGAATTGTAATTGATGTATCAGATCTAATAATGATAAGTCTTTGATTTTATTTGAAGGTTTAGGATCTGTGAAGAATTTTTTGCAAAATTCTGCAAGAAAGGTAAGAGGATGTAGATGACTTGAGGATAAAAACAGTTGGGTGGTATACATTAAAGACATTTTACTCTAATGTTGAAAAAAAAAATCCATAAATCATGGTTTAGGAGCATAAAAAGTTATTTCATTACCAACTACATTTTTCCAAGTAAAAAGAACAATCACCAATGAAAATCTGTTTTAGTCCTGTTGACTTCTGAAATGGTTAATTCTGTGACCACTGACCACAGTCTGATAGCAGTAACACCCAGTCCATGTGGCTGCTACCACATTAGGTTCATAAATGGTAAGATATATATTCTTGATGAAAATTGGTTTGTTTTACCTCAAACCAGGACAATGTTCAATGACTTCACACACTAGTCAAACAAAGGGACCAATCACAACACAGAGCAACCATGAAATCAGTGTAAAAGAATCAAATCTCAGTAGATATTTCTCAACTGTTTCCCAGTTCAGGTCTGGGAACACTCAGCATACAAGCTGTACTCTCAGTACATATTCCCAATTCAATTTTTATCCTGCTTTTCCAGGTAGAAAAATAATAGAGCATAATATTGTTAAGCCCTTACCTCCCTATCAGGTACCACAGAAAGGGCATGCACAACAATGCCTTCTTGTTATTCAAATGATATTCTTAAATGTGTTTAAGAACCTTTTTAGGATGTCTCAGAGTCCTCTCAGACAAGTGATGATACAGATCACTATGTCACAGAATATGTCAACATACTGCTAGAAAAACCTAATAAACAAATCACATTTGGAAAACAAGACTTATCTGTAGTATCGGAGAGATACTCTCAAACATGTTGGCCAAAAAGAAGTAAGTCTGTGTGCTGAGTTTGGCAGGGATGGAGCTAGTTTTCTTCATAGAAGCTAGTATGGGGCTATCCTTTGGATTTGTGCTGAAAACAGTGTTGATAATACAGGGATGCTTATTGCTGAGCAGTCCTTCTGCAGTCAAGGTCTTTTCTGCTTCTCACCCCACCCCACCAGCAAGTAGGTTGGTAGTCCACAAGAAGCTAGGAGGGGACAGCTGATGCCAGTTGACCAAAGTGATATTCCATGTCATGTGATGTCATGCTCAGATACAAAACCTGGGGGAAGAAGGCAGGACATTTGGAGTGTTAGCATTTGTCTTCCCAAGTTACCATTACACTTGAAGGTGCCCAGCTTTCCCAGAGATGGTTGAACACCTGCCTGCCGATGGGAAGCAGCGAATGAGTTACTTATTTTGCTTTGCTTGCATGTGTGGCTTTCACTCTGCCTGTTAAATTGTCTTTATCTCAACTCACAAGTTTTCTTACTTTTACCCTTCTGGGTCTCTCCAGAGAGAGTGAGTGAGCAGTTGTGTGGTACTTCCTTGCTGTCTGGGGTTAAACCACAACAGTTTGTTTTTAGTCTGCAAACTTGACATGCTAGCTTTATAACACTAAGCTGTTAAGAACCATGCTCTATTGTTTTAGCTTAGATTTGCCTTACTGATCTTTACAAGGCAGATAAATATTTGCAAGGAGAAATATTTCCAGTTATAGAATATGCCAGGCAGTGATTACTTAGAAAAACTAATGCCAGCTTCTCTGTTTTATAGAACTTTGGCAAAACTGTTCAGTGATACTGCATTCAATTCCAGGAACTCTGAATTACAAAGCTAAAGAAAAATATAATGAACTCAGAGAAGAGTGAGAAATGAGCTGGCAGAGANGGAGAGGTAAAAACCCAACAAGTTCATTTTGGTGAACAATTTTGGTGAACACCTGAAAACGTGGGTTGCTTGATAAGTTTCTTCAGATGTCTGAGCGGTGTAGTTAACAAGCAGGGCCATTTAACATTGGAATTCAGAGTAACCTGGTGAGATTTCTAAATCCCAAACAGGCAAGAGGCTAAAGAAAAAAAAATATAGTCTAGTAGTCAAATCATCCAAGGACAGCTGATTTCAGTTGTAAAAACCTAGGAAATACACAAGGATAGAACACAGCAGATCTGGACTCACTTATCAGGTCTGTTTTATATATTTTCAGCAAGTCCAGGAGCAGCTCATTCCCCATTACTTTAGTTGTGCTTTACTGAAATGGGGTTATTGATTTGACCACTTTCTCAATCTTTGTTTTATCTATTTAAACCGTAAGCTCTGCAGGGGAAAAATTACTTCATGCAATGTGTTCATGGAGTACCTTGCACAGTGGGATCCGAATTTCAGTTGAACTCTCCAATTGCTCTCATAACACAAATAATAAATGATAATATATCGGATCACCAAAGAACGGCCCTCCAGTTTAATAAATGTAAATCTTCACTTGAGATGGTTAAATCTACTCTGGACTTAGAAATAGAAAATATATTTCAGGAAATAATCCTGTACCAGTAGGGGCATAGCTGACCTATTTTTATCTCTAGCTCCATGAATCACAGTAGATAAAATGGACGTATTACAGTATCAAATGTCTATTTTGAATGATATAATAGAAGGAGAAATCTTTTGAAGTTCACTTTCTTTCAGGCACAGCACTCTACATATTAAGCACAATGTAAGGTGCTTATCTTTGAAATATAAAATAAAAGCTGTTGACCTTTTAAACATAAAATCTTGGTGAGCTTTGCTATGGCTTGGTCTAATTATATTATAATGGATAGAAGGTAATCTCTTATGTACGCTGTCTAGACACATCATCTCTTATCAGAAATCACAGGGAAAAAACTGGACTTATAGCAAAGCAGTGATGTAGCAATCTTTGTTGAAAGACCAGGATACCATGGCTTCATAACAGACAACAAGAGATGCATGACATTGCTAAGCAACGCTATGAGCTACTGAGGGTTTCTCTAGCTTCATATGGTGTTGTAGTTAAAGAAGTAAGAGAAAGAAAAGAAAGACAAAAACAACCAAATGAACTGAAGAGTGTAAGAAAGAAAGCAGAAGAACAAATGGAAAAGCAGGAAAAAAAAGGTGTGAATTACTAAAGTAAATGTAGCATATAAGAACTGATATTCTAGGAAAGCAACAGTATTATCATTTTCTAATTAAAAAGTCCTAAAAATCAATCCATTTACCAATGTATTTCTCTGGCCAAACTTTCATCATCCTATTTTCTTTTAACGTTTATAATCACACATGGATTGGAAAATGCTTCTCAAAGTAAGCTGTGTTTTAAAGGAAATCACCATTTGTTAAAGCCCTTCTGCAGGTAGGCTGGAGAATGCTTGAAAACTAAACAAGTGGGCTCAAAAGTGACTAACAAAGGGTTTATGTGTTCCAGACAATACAGCAATCTGATAAATGGTAACAACATTGTCTTCAACAGCTTGACAAGTTATTTGCACTTGAGGAAGCAGAGCTGTTCACTTATCCCCATCTTTTCTCTTTGTAAGGTTAATTATCAGATGATGATAAACTAGTTTGTCCTTATGATGAGACACTCCTATGCTTTCTTCTTTTTACATAGAAATATTCACTACTGCTCATTTAATCTCCATGCAACCAGGGCTGTTAAAAGTCTTCCCACCTAAAAAAAAGAAAAAACAGCAGATAACTTTTGAAAGTATGGTTTGAATTATTCCTGAACATAATTAAATCCATGTTCATGTGCAAGAGAATCTAGTATAGAACAAAGTTGTTATACGATTTCAATGTAATTTAAAAGAGCGTACATTACACTTTCTAAATAAATTTTTCCAGTTCCCTTCCCCTACTGAGATTACTCTTCATTTCATTCTAAGTTCTCTAACTCTCTTGTACAACTTTTGTCTTCTGCCAAAGAAATGACATTTGGTAAAAGATTAATGAACAATCCCAATCCATCTTTCATCCAGTACTGAGGAGAGCGAACTGTTACCTTGTCTATATATACTTCTTTCTAGGAAAATACCTTCTGACCTTGTGTTTCCTGGATTGCTTCCCAGAGAAACTAAAGCTATCACACAAACAATAGAATTACTATCTCTTAACTCCTCAAGGAGAGTAGGAGAGATCCTTTGCAACATCTTGATGTTTAGAATTTCTCATTGTGATCTAAAACAGTTAAAAGGACCATTCAAAATAAACCATATATGATGTCATTATAAGAATGATTAGATGTACATAATCATTGCATCAGTGAAAATGGAACAACGTCCCGCTTACCATTAGTCCCACAGTTGACAAATATTTTTCTAAAAATAAACAATTTAGTTATTCAAAACCAAAAATTATGGATTAGAAAAGAAAAGTATCTATTTGGCACAGAATATGAGTCTATAACTTGTTAGGCTATTTTAATTCAAGTAAGTCTAAGTTTCTACTTTCCTACTGTTTTGTAAACACAGGGCAAGAACCACATGACGTCAGCTCCCTCAAGAAAGAGCATCAGGTCGAGACTAAGTAAGCCACAATTTCAGTGTCATTATACTGTTTTCTATCTGATTCATTAACAGGAGGCAAAGTAATCTTGGTAAACAAGCAACAATTATAAACAGACTCTGGGCTGCAAACCTGTAAAATAGTACTACTGATGAAGTTGTTACTTCCTGACTATTATTTTTGTGTGGGAAGGCTGTTTTTCTCCACAGTTTTCTAATAATTTTCAGTCTTTGAGCGCCTACAATGAGTAGTTGATTTCACAGTGTCTGTCAGCCCAGAAGTTGTTTAATTATTCTTTCCATCTTAATGAAAACATGCTTTGTCGATGTTAATGGCTAAAAGATATGTTCTGTTAGACTAAGAACTCTCTAGTTGCGTATCTGGCATGGTTATTCGGGATTTTAAATGATGTATTTTAGAGAAGTTTTCCTTTCTGGTTAGAATGACCCCTAGTTCAATGCTTTTTTGTGCCAAGCCTTTAAGTCTCTTCTCTCACTAATTCTGAGGGACATCAGGGAATTATCCTTTAATGAAACCCAGGAATTACAGAAGAAACTTTTGAAATATTTTAGGCACTTTATAAAAGGTACTCGTGATTCAGTCCGGCGAATGAGAAGTGGGTTTTGACCACAAGAGGGAGCTCATATTGTTCAGTTATGTGCAAAAGGAACGTATGGAGACACAAACGATAATTTGCATGAAATCCATTTGGTATAGAAATGAAAGGTCATCAGATATATTTTAATAAGCAAGATAAGTACAGAAGCAAGTTTTAATTCAAATCAATCTTAATTAAATACTTTCAATTAAACCAGAATTGTTCCAGATTTTGTTCAACAAAATAAAATCCCACATTTTAAATTATGTTTTTGATAGTAAAGACTTAAGATTTATGCCTTCTACTCTTCTGTAATTCTGTAGTTTCATAGAGATTATTTATGAGATGACATATTTCTACCAAGATAAATGATAGCTGTAAAATTCACCCTAGTTCTATACAAAACAATATACAAATGCTAATGTTCTTAAGGCGAACCTCAGATTCCCGATCAGACTATATCATGTATAAACTGCAGCAGTAGTAACAGAGTTCTTTGAAGGTTTAGAATACTCTTGAGCCTCTATTCTTTGAAGGTTTAGAATACTCTTGAGCCTCTAACAATCCAAATGGAAAAATTACCAAAAGAGCAATGTGAAGAATGAAAATAGGCTTAGTCTGAAGACAGCAAGCATTGGTTGCCATTTTTGCAGCTGATGAAGACCTATTCCAGTGTAGCCCAAAGAAGAATGCTCCACAGAGCTGTGAAAGGTGCTGGAAACACATGAGAAATAAATTACATCACCAGAATATGTTCTTCTCCATGGGTGGAGTGTTATCTGGAGGTCATTTTCCAGTCTTTAGTCCTGTCAAGTTCTAAATGTCTTGAACTATGAAGCTTGGGCTTTTATCAGTTCCCATGTTCTCCAAACTCCGTTGTTATTTTCTTTTTGAGGTATTTTCTGGCACTAAGGCTTCTCTATTGTTTCTCTTTTCATCTCATTACTTATAAGCCTAGACATTTTGAGAAACAATCCCACTCCCTTCTTACTGCTTACATTACCAAGTCAGGTCTTGTCTGTTTATCCATAAACATCCACACACATATACACGTGCACAAACTTGAGGGGTCCTGAAGTTAAGGATAACACGAACTAGACGTTACAATTGTGAAGCATCAAGAAACTGATTCCAGCANGGTGAGGGGGGATTATTATTATTATTTATTTGATTTGATTTTGTGAAAGTATTTCATGAGTGGTTTGAGATTAAAACTTCAAAATATTATCTGGGGGCTCAAGCATTGTTTATACTTATAGTGGCATATTTCTCCATGCAATCTAAACAATTGCATATGCGTCCAGTACAAATGTGTATCCTAAGATCAGTGTATTTCAGGTATTTGCCTATAAGTGCTCCTTTTCATATCCCTTTCAATCATTATTAGAGTTTTCAATGTGGATTATTTATAAAGAAAAAAAAAATCTGAGAGGTAATGTTTTCTGTGCAGATCTGTTTCAATATTATTTAAATGTATTTATATTTTGGTGTAAGCTCTACTTTGAAAAACACAAAAATGACAAGACTGTGGTCTACTGTGATGACAGACTTAGCCACAAGTTGTTTCAATATCTCACTTAGATATAACAAAGTTGTAATTCCCAAAATATGTATGTAGATCATTAGTGGTATAAACTAAGTGATGTTTATTGATTTTAAAAAACCACTCCTTTTTGCACATGGCACTTGGCATATTCACCCGCAACCCATTCTACTCCCAATAACTTCCCTGAGGAAAAGTGTACCGCTTCCAAATTCATTCATGTTTCTGAAGTAAAAGAAAAATATTAAAGGCTTGCAGATATATATAACTCCATGCAGATGGCAATGAATGCATCTTATGCATGCAGAATGTTTTGCTACATTGTAAATCTATACATACTACTTGGTTTTATTGGGTTATAAATGCCATTAAACTCCTCAACATATTTCTCAGTGTTGTGTGCTAATTGACATTTCAATTTTATTCAGGTGTCTTCTCCACAAACTGCATAAAATCAGATTTGCCTTTGTTTTATTACAATGTAAAATATCATATGTAATTTAATGAAAGTAATGCATATGTGTTGGTTTTTTTAAAAAAAAATAAATCAAATAACATAGAAGTCCCCACTCTTTCGTCAGTTGAAATTAAGACAGCAGTTGACGAAGAAAAAGGAAAGAGAGAAATCTTAAGGGTAATGCTATACAACTTTATGTAATAAAAGTATGTCTGACCTTTTTGCAGTCCCCAAAATTGCCAGCTACTGTAAGGTTTTCCATAAACTGCCTGCCAAATTGATAGAAAAACTGGCCACTTTCCTACAGTTCACATCTGTGTTCAGTTTGCATGCAATAAGAACGCAAGACATCAAGAATATTTAATTTGCGCTGATCTTTGACATGATTTTCAATGAGAAAGCTTGTTTATCATGAGAAAGGAATGAAACAGGTGCCCAGCACTCTTGATAAGGTATATCTTACTAATAATAGATCACTTGAGAATGGACCATACTTCTCCATATTTAAGTCAGTTAAGTCACTTCAGGACGTCTGACAAAAACTTTTCCACTGCAGTAACATTAGGGAAAAAGCAGCATCTTTGTCTTTGTATTGTCCAGAGGCTTGAATCCCAGTCCAAATGTGGAAAAGGTTGCAAGGCTTGGTTTCACTATTAATGAGCATTTAATGACACCAGCAAACCATGATATGAGCTCGCAAAAGAAGCGGCCTTTTCTAAGGAAAGGAACAATAGTGCAGTAGTCCACTTTGGAGCCTGAACTTTGCAATTTGTGCATGTGTGAGCTCTTCATTACAAGACATGATCTTGCAAAAATCCTAATTGTTTAATGAATACATTTGTGTTAGCTCAGCAGACCTTTTTTTACAGCTACACAGCAGCAAAGAAGCAGCTCAACTCATCCTCTGAGGCTGCCATGATATTCCTCATTTTCTCTGGGGCACGGCTGCTTAAAACAACCACCACCACAGCCTTTTAAGCTCTCTTGGAGTTCCCAATTCCAAATTAACTATTGAGCAATCTCATGACTCCCTGATCCTCAGTACATCTAGCATTAAATGTGAGCTTATGATCTTGTGCATGTAAAAATGTTTGCTGAATTTAGGTAACTGCTGACTCAGAACTAAGAAGTCATGTCATGGGTGTTACAAAGAAGTAAACTGTCTACAGATGATTCAAAAAACTTCACATAGCCAAGAGAGTTATGTAAAAGTGCTTGAAAAATTCCTTTAATGTTTTACCTCATTATCTTAACCATTACTATCTCTACAAACACCATATTTACTCTAAAATGTTTTCCAAATCTACCACAGTGCTCAAAGCTTGACCAACAATAATACGTATTTACAGTGTAGACCCACACTACAAAGTACCGTCTCTTGATTGTTTTCTATAGCAAAATGCAATGTGGTGTTACTACAGGTCAAAATTGCCAAAGATTTACTAATTACATTTAAGACATAAAGAATAAATTAGTTGGAAAACCCCTCACATAGGAAGTCCCTATTCAAGAGACATGTCATTCTGTACCATGTGAAATATCAAGCCTTTACTCTCAGATCTCTTCAACAAAGCTCAGAAATCTGGTATTCTCTGCCACCTGCAGAGATGGACATAAAACAAACAAAAAAAGCATTTGTGACAGCTGCAATTCTTCTTGGGGCATCCTAAATAAAACTTCCTATTAAGATGTAGGAAATCACCACTTTCTGAAAAATTAATGTCTTTTTCCATTTACTAAACTGAATATATCTATAATAACTAATTCTATTTGGAGGCTAGCCACCACTATCAATGCTTGTATTTAAATAACAGTACCAAACTTAAAGGTTTGTTGTGAGAATTACTGCTTTTATTTTTAGTAAAGTGGTTGAAATATAAAAGGTGGAACTGCATTAAATATATAAACACGAAATTAAAACAACTCAGGTCTATCTTGAGACCATCCTTAAACATTGAAAATTTGAAAGATTTGTTTCAATAATTCCTAGCTTTTTATTCACAAAACTAGAACAGAATACAACCTGTTCTTGATGCACATTCTTAAAAGATTTAACAACAGCAAATGAAAAAGTTCTGAATTACAATAAAATGCTTTCCTGGAAACATGGGGCTTGTTACTGCATAAAAAATAAATAAGGAGTAGCTGTTCTCTATGGACAATTAAAAAGTATTTTTCAGTAATTTTCATGGGAAAATAATTCAAACATGAACATGTCTGTAAACAAGGGCTTTCATTAAATACTTTTTAAAAAGTCCTAGTTCTGTCTGTAATAGTTTGAGCGTTCTCAAAGAGACTTATCGAAGAATGAAGGGAATGTCCTTGCCCTTAATTCAAATAATACCTGTATATTCTCTTTCCCATTATTTTAATGCTCTTCCAGGCTAGTGTTTAATTTAGGAGAGAGAATTTCATACATGAACATTGTCAGTATATCACTAAAAGATATGGAAATCTTTCTGTGTGTCATTAATGGAGAAAATATTAGAAACATAGTTAGGATTTACAGTTTGAGAATTTTATGCTCAACATGAATGCTAGGCCACAAATGTTTTCTCAGCAATTTAAATATTCCAAGGTAGGGTTAATTTCCATACCTTGTTTATTTTCTATAAGGTTAGCCTCTAGTGTTACTATTTTGACAAAGATTTTACTTTCCTTCCCCTCGATAAAAGAAAAAATAACAACTAATATATCTGAAAAAGAAGGGTGAATATCCATTTTTCTTTTGGGTACTTATAGTTAGGCAGAGGATAAAATCAAAGCATGTTAGTAACAGCAAATCTAATGCAGCACACCAAGAAGCCAGACATGAAGTGTCTGCCACACATCCAAAGAAGAGAACAACCACAGTTATTTTACCAGTTAAACAAATACAGATATTTTCCAACTTCTATTTCTGCAATAGAATGGTCTTGTTCCCACAATAAACCTAATTAACTATCTGGGAAATATGAGTGAGTCTCATAGATTGCAACATGAAACTGTTTGAACATCAACTTTTTTCTTCTCAGTGGCATACATCTCTACATATCCTGGTTCTGTTCCAGTGCTGAAGCAGAAGTGGTGTGAAAACAAAATAAGTTCATTTCTTACTCTGTAGTTTCTGACTCCACACATGGGAAAAGTCACAGGATTTTTGCTTTGTGTGGTTGGGGAAGCTTACCCTCTATAAAGAAAAAGCTTCTGCTAATTAAAAGACAAAACTTCACAAAAGGATATGGGTCAAAGAAATTTTTTTTTGTTTATGGCAATCATTCTTATCTCCTTCAGCTAAATCTAAGACCTTATAGGGCACTCCAGACTCAAATATTTGGCATGGAAGGACAAAGAAATAATTCAATTTGACCTAGCAGAATTTTCCAAACTTACTCCTGTCTTCAGTCAACTCATTGTTTTCCCTATAATATAGTATTCTCATCTAGTTTTCACATAAACTACTGCACATCATTGCATCTGCAAGTTGGTCGGTGAAGAATTTAGCCACAGAAAAGCAGGCTACTGCCAACATTTGTGATGGTTTTTTAAATACCATAACAGTGTAAGACAAGAGGGGCAGATCGCTGTGTTAGGCAGGAAAGCAAATAAGTCTTCAGTGGAGTATTTGACAAATATTAGCCTTAGTGGATTAGACTACCAAAATGTATTTTTAAAGACACTATTAGTAGTTTCACTGGAGATTTGCATTTATCATATGCATGCTATATTATATATAACTTAGTCCATACCTAAAACAGCTAAAAAGTAATTAGCAAGACTATAACCAATAAATAAAAATAAAAATAAAAAAAAAATAA
>VZRU01004969.1:5000-30375 GCA_013398155.1 Pedionomus torquatus | reverse complement strand
GACTCCTGGCAAATGAATGAACTATGTAAAAAAGTAGACTGTCTAGGTTGATATAGTACAAAAAGCAGCACTGGCTTCTCAACGCAGCCAGTAAAGTGTTCTGGAGTTATTAGTTCTTAGTGCGGGACAGGACATGTCTCTGTTCATTCATGCTGTAGCCCTTTCTACTGACACAGCCTGCAAGTGAATGTAGGGACAGTATAGCTTCCAGATGTACAGACGTCCTTCATGGACTAAGGATAAATTGTGAATTTAGCAAAGAATAAAGACATTTTCAAAAAGGCTTTAAAAGGCTGCATGAATCTGGTTTGGTTGCATTCACTGAGACAAGGGTGCTTCAAAAAAGGATCATTTGCAAAAAGTGAATCTGAAATTATGTGATATATCCTACATAGAGGGTTGAACCTCCCTGGAAGTGACCGCTCACCTTTATCACTTTCAGATGTATTGTTGATAGACTTGGCACTAAGTTTACCAAAATTCCTTTTAGAGAGGTAATTATCTGACTTCACTGGACATGTTCTAGGAAGTTTCCAAGGCTTTGGTTGTTCTAATCTGGGACTTCACTTCTATGTTCCACAAACAGGTTCAGCAGCTGGAGACCATACCTGAAAGAAGTTGTGTTCTTACCATGACAGATCATGATCTTCTCACCTTTGCATTACATCTGTGTTTTATCCTTACCCTACTACACTCATTTAAAATCAGATGCAATCTTTTCAAACATAATTTTATTCATGTGCATAATTATTTAGAGTATCAAGTCCTTAATGTATTTCTCATCAACTTCATAAGTTTTGGATTGCTGTGTCGTAAATGATTATAGTTTGTGTGTACTTAAAGGCATAGAGAACATTTGGGAAGAAACCAAAACTTTTTAATTAAGATTCACCATTTTTGTACTGAAAAATTTATCCTACTGGAGAAACTCTCACTTAACCAAACCCCTTGAATGCTAATTTATTATAAAAATGTGTTTTGCTTTATTGTCTGTATATATTTACATAAGTATTGGTCAGAAAGCTCACAGAAAAATGCAGTTATCTACCTTATACTTACCATATGATAGAACTGACTTTTTACTATGAATTACCACTGAAGAAATATACAAACACATTTAGATGGATTGAAGTGTGTAGTGCCACCAAAATGGATAAACCAATGCTTAGGTAATCATTTTAACAGTGACGCTTAGTGTAACAGCTACTTAAAGAAGAAAAATGGAAGGTGGCTTAAGAGAAGTCATGTTAGGTCCAAGACTGGCTTCCACAAAAGCCTTTTCAAAAGTTATTCTCTATGACTAAATGTGAAGCACTGTGAAGTTTTTAGGAGATTTCAAACTCTCGGTTTGTGGGAATCACCAGCAATTTCAAGCCAGCTGAAACTCAATGCTCCGCACATTCGGATTTTAACTACCTGCCTGCTTTACTTTTGCTCTGTATACACAGTGCACTGCCTGACTATTTCAGTCTACCACAGCAATCTATTTCTTTTGGTCACTCTTAAGTTTTGAAACATTTTTGATATAAATGTTAATGAGAGGTAGGGAAGTGTTTTTTAAATGTAGTGCATTTCAGCAGGCTTTTTGTAATTTCAAAAGGTGTCTACACTTTAAAATAGTTTGTTATGTTAAGGTCTATATCAGAATCACCTGTCTAATCACTGCTGCTTCACAAACAGTTCTGGCTCAGACCCATCAGACTGAGCATTTCCTCCAGTCTACCAGTTACTATAACATTTTTGTGCAACACATGGAGGTAGAATTTATATTCAGAGGTGGAACTAGCCCCATAATTTTAAGATTTAGCTCTTCAGACATCTGTCAGGAAAGATGTTGCTTAGCCAGTGAAGTATATGTGTCCTGAAAAAGTATGAAATGTATTGTCCAGTGGGGTATTTCCCAAGAGAATATTTCTCATATTCTTCTTTTTCCTCTTAATTCAAATAGTTCTTGTCACTAGACATACAGGATGCACCCAAATAAGTACAAACAGAAGCTAGATATAGATTATTTTCTTGATAACCATTAAATGTTTAGTTAGGTCCTTGGTTCAGTCTTGCTCTCTGCTGTAACCATAGATGCAGAGCTTTAGTAACTCGTGTAAAATAGAACTGTCATGTAAAATACGTCGCTGTCTCAGCATGTAGTGATGCACATTCACTTCAAAGAAGGAACTACCTTCCATTCAAAGCTCTCTTCTTCCTGTATTTATACTGAACCAACAGCCTTAGAGAAAGTATGTCAACAACATTCACTAGGCATATTGCATTACACAGCACCAAAGTGAGGTTCAAACCTCAATCACTAATGCATATATGGCTTTAATGAGCTTTTCTTCTGTAGGTCAGAATTATTATTCTCATGTCACAGATGGAAAACTAAGATGAGGAAAGGGAATATTATCTCCTTTATAAGGTGACCCAATGTGTCACTGGCAAACTTAGATACAAACTCTGGAGGTTTTTTGAATAGCACTTACTACTCTGTTGTAGGCAGTACTGATTCTGACCGTGTGAAGAATAGCCTTAGCCCCACACTCCGCAAACCCAAGACTCGGTGCTTCCCTAACACAGAATTCTTGCAAGGGGCACTTATGTCACAGGATAATGAAAATACTGAAATGACAAAAATAGACTTTGTGGTAGTAAAAAAAAAAGTCAATCGATATTTTAGCTTTTGTGCATTCTACTTGGGACAATTCTAAAAATAATCTCCTCATTGTTGTCATTGCTTTTCTTGACTCATGGGATGCCAAGATGGATATAAAGACAACTAACAAGCTGGAGCTATGATGGTGCCTTTAATTATTGATGCATGGTTCTTACCTCTCAAAGCTCCCAGTCAAAATTAACTACAACAGAATATATTTTTTAACAATAGATAAAGTACAGGAGTGGCATCGGCATTTTAGGATTGCTTTATATCCGAAAGTTTCAACCTCAAAACACTTAAAAATTAAAGACTTCTCCATCACAATATTTGTTTGTTTCCTGGTATTCTTCTTAAAAAGATGCAAGCAAATGAGAACATTAAGGATTTCCAATTCTACTGTCAAATGCTTTGCTGAGACCTTTGACTATAAGCTTAAGTGGGAGTTAACAGAAGTACCTAAATAGCAATACTGAATTTAACAGCTCAGCAACGTGTGAACATCCTTTAATCTTGATCCAGTAGTCAAATTACAGCCAAGATAATAGCACCATAGGTTTATTTTGTATTCATTTAAGGCTTTACACCAGTGCTGGAACAAAGCCATTTACAGTACTCTACCATAAATGCATTCTTTCTCCCAGGTCTCTAAATTTCCAGACAGAAAGGTAGAACTTTCATTAGATGCCAAGGATAAGGTGCCACGAATCTCCATCTTGTACACCAGTTTCCTGTGAAAGACACAGGGATGCTGTGATTGTAAAAGAGCTGACATGTAGAAAATAATATATTGAGAAAGAAAACAAAGAAAAAAAAAAAGCATGAAAAAAAAAAAAAGAAATAGCCTTGCCTTCACCCAGGTTGTTGAGTGCCCACTTGCTTGGCATGCAAACAGTAAAAAAAGCTTTCCTTTGAAGTCAAGCTCGCCACTTCATAGTGGCTTTCTGAATTGTCATTTCACAGCAGGATTCCAGGCACCTAACCACTAAGCATGTGCCATGTCGCAGACTATAAACACGTATTCACATAGGGCACAAATAAGGATTTGGAGCACAGCATCATTAAATATGTTCAGCTGAACAATGATAGTCTACTTAAGAAAAAAATTATTTTTTACAGAGGTCCCACAGAAAATATTTTCTAAAATCAGCCTTCACGTAAGTCAATTATATTATGATATTAATAAGATAGATAAAGCAAATTACTTTTCCTCATTCAATGACAAATTTGTAACCAGTTAATTACCTTTCTCAAGAAAATGGAGAAAACATCAGGTAATTAAACATTCAAAATCATGTCACATTTTTTGCATTCATAACTCAGCACATTCATGTATTATTCTATTACATAACCGCTTCCTTTAATAGTATTGATATGTCCAGCCTTAAGAAAATGAAAATATATTCCTCTATAGCACAATGGAACACCAATGATTAATTTGTACCAAAACCAAAAGACACTTGGAAAAAAGCATATGTAATTTTTTTTTGGTATTGCATATACACTAAATTACGATATAATTTTTTAAGAAAGAGAAAAAAAGGCTTCATTTATTGAAAATGTACTATCGTAGCTCTATACAATGAATTAGTAATTCAAAATTTTTAGCAAATGTGCAGCATTATGTTTTATTGTTTCAGCCTGGATAATCAGCATTTTAGAGTATGCACAAGACATGATGTAATATTACAATATATCTTGAATGTACATGAATGTGAAACAGGAAATATACATTCATTTTTACGTTATTCACTTCCATGCCTTCACATGGTTTTCTCCACATTACTGGAATAGTATAAGATCCATGCTTGAGTTTTTCTTCCACAGAATATATTCATTTATGGGATCACAATTCTTTCCATGGCAACCAGCCTTCATGTGAGATATTCAGGATGTGTGAGCTTAATGACAGGTGAATAGGTATGGAAAATGTTAGTGGTGTTTAGATTTAGAGGATGGTGTACATTTGTCTAGGCCTCTGAACCAAAAATTGCTTTGATATTCTGTAAAATAGTGGCTTAGGTAAACTGAGAAATAAAAGATACTTCTCTCTTGTTCACTATTTACATAATACTAAGTCAAAGCATGATAGATGAAAACAGAAAACATTGCCCAGCTTATACAGAGTATAAACGAACGAGTCACCCTGTATACTTTTGTGTGCTGTTGTTTCAGTCAGTACTAAAAATCAGGTTGACTGTTAAACCACTTTACACACATGAAAGTCACACAAGTGTTTCAGGTGAAGGTGTCTTCAGTGAGCATTGCAGTCCCTCAGTGCACAGTGTCCTGGCTGGTGCACAACACCCACCCACCTCTCATGGGTCACACCAAAAATGGGGAAAATCAGGGTATTCCAGCTACTTCTGAAGCCAACACTTCTCCTTTGGTCACTCTAATTTATCCGGGGCCTGCCTGGGTGTGTAAACACTAGAAGCCAAGGCAAACCCTGGGCAGCACTGACAACATTTGGGGCACAAGAGAGCTCTTCCAGAAAGAGCAGTAATGCTGCAAAGTAAAATAAACCTGGAGGAAAGCTTCTAAATCAGTACCACCGATGATACAGATGTATAAATTGTTAAAATTAATAGTCAGTAAGTAGATGAGGGTGCTAAACTGTTAAATATCTAGTGAAATTAATTTACCCTTAACGTGCCTGTCATGGTGCACAAGTGCTGCTCCACACAGCAGGAAATTACTAAAGAAAAATTAAGGGAAAAAAAAAAAAAAAAGAATGAACAAAAGGGGAGGACCCACACAACTAGGAGANNNNAGTGCTTCTCACACAAGAAGGAAATTAACAAAAAAAAATTAAGGGAAAAAAAAAAAAAAAGATGATCAGAAGGCTGGAGCACCTCTCCTATGAAGAGAGGCTGAGAGAGTTGAGAGAAGAGAAAGCTCCAGGAACACCATACAGCCCTTTCCAATACCTAAAGGGGGACTAGAGGAAAGACAGAGAAGGACTTTTTATCAGGGAGTGGAGTCATAGGATGAGGGGTAATGGTTTTAAATTGAAAGAAGGTAGACTTGGATTAGATATCGGGGAGAAATTCTTTACGGTGAGGATGATGAGACACTGGAATAGGCTGCCCACAGAAGCTGTGGATGACCCATCCCTGGAGGTGTTCAAGCCAGGCTGGATGGGGTTTTGAGCAACCTGGTCTAGTTGAAGGTGGCTCTGCCCATGGCAAGGAGGTTGGAGCTAGATGATCTTTATGATCCTTTCCAATTCTAACCACTCTTTGATTCTATGAAGAGCATATTTACTTGTAGGAGCATGCGGCTGTTGAAGGGAAACATTATTTTAACCATTTTTTTTTGTCTTCAGGACCAGAAGCCTGGGATAAACACAACAAAACAGGGAAACTGTTTCAAAAGCTAAATGTTAAACTGAATTATTACACTTTTGCAGTTGTTCTTTTCCTTTGTAATGGACCACAAACCAAACAAACCCTGACACAAGGAGTCCCAGTCTTAGTTCAGTTGTTAACAGTGCCCTGTTACAAGTCTGGGCTCCATATATTGAACTGTATTACAAGAAGCTGGGAGAAGTTGATGTCAATTTATAGCTCTTTGGTTTAATAAAGATTAAGTTTTCAAAAGCCTGGGTTGACCTACTACTGTCTCAAATGGGATAGTATCAACTGTTACAGAGTATGACAGTTGTGCCACAAAGCTGTTGCCAAATATTAATTAAGATTTCCCAAACACAATTTTCATTCCAGTGGCACAAACCAAAAAGCATTCACTTTCCCTAATACATAAGACGGAAAAAAATGCTTATAGTAATTTCCTTTAAATAAGCAACTAGACTCTAAAATGAAATCACTATTTTTCTTCAGCTTTTCCCACCCAGTCATAGACACAGGTACCAACACATTTCATTAGACAGAAGGCGAAGAAGACATAGACAGATAAAATAAAATTAATCTATTCCATTTAAAAAAAAAAACAACTTTGTTTGTCTTACGCCTGTAGAAGGTGAAAATAAAGGATATGTAAAAAGACAGAAACTGTTTAGCATCCACCCTAACAATATGGGGAAATTACATGTTTCTTCTAGAAGAGGTATTTTAGCGCAGTAGGATGTTCTTATGTTGTGACAAGATAATATGTGTGTAAAGCACTCCTATAATTTAGCTGTCACACAGATGCGCCTACTCAAGCGCATGTGTGTCAATGGAGAATTAGCTTTGATCTGGAAAATACATCAGATGGTTTCCACTCCTTACACTGAATCAACTCAGTTTGATAAGGAATTAATCTGACCATCTTTCTTATAGTCATTGTCAGAGTGTTTAACCTCGGGAACTGACGCTGTGACTGCATAGAGCTGTTTACAGGGAAAAAATCTGCATGAATAAAAATCACATTTTAATGTTTGTTTTTTTATTTTGGCACTGTGACTTTAGAGCATCCTAGACATTTAAGGGCCATGAGGGTAACACACTATCCAGAAAATTTTTCTGTGAGGGAAAAAAAAAAAAGCAGCAGAAAAAAAAAAATCCTGAATAGAAACTAAACTTTAGAACTGAGAAATATATTTTCTGTGGCTATTTTAATTTCAGCATTAGAGATTCAGACATGAAAACAGAATTGATTTTACAGCTATGGTTACCAACGCTATAAAGATTGATTTAAAATAGTTTCAGCTGTTTAAGTTTAATACCACAGCTGCTACTAAGTTATTTCACTATAAACATTCTTCCAAATACAACTTAACTTCAGCCTGGACTCTAAGTTCTTCAGTATGCGCTTTTTCAGGCAACACACAAACAAGCAGAAAACAAAAGTGACTCTGATTTCCATGAATCAGATCACGAAGAAAGGAAAACAGTATGTGCACACTGTAAATCTGGAGTGAAAATTTTTATCTGTTTTGAGGAGTGTCGTGGTTTCAGCCAAACCCTGAGCGACAGATGACCCCCACCCCCCTCCCTTTTCCCCCCTTTTGGGTAAAGAGAGGAGAGGAAGGAGTTAAAGAGATTCAAGAGTTTAGAACAAGCTAAANAGGAGTCAGTATGCTTTGAAGCTGATCTCTTTGAGGGACTGAGATCTGGGAGCTGTCTCCTCCTTTCCTTGTTTACCTCCTGCACTTGCTTACTTGGAAGCACAAAATACTTCTAAGAAATTGCAACCAGGCTTCTCCACAGAGCATGCTTCAGTCTCAGTCTCTTCTAGTTTTTTTACTGCTGCAATTCATCTGTAACTTTTCATTTGGCATGTGGGAAAAAAGCTAAACATCAGATCAGAAAAAAAGTATCAGCTTAAATAAGGCCTTCATCTCAAGTATTCCTCTCTTCCATCTACACCATATTGCTCCAAAGTCTTACCTTTAGGCACACACAAGTCCTTAATTAAGAATCTTGTGGCAGACATTTCTTACAGTCTAATGCAGCACAAAACAGAGAACCCAGCATGACAAACGAAAATCACACCCATACTTGTTCTTAAATTAAGCACATTACATGTTTGATTCTTCCCATCTTTGACCATTTTTCTGTTTCTAAAGACTACTTTCACAGAGTGAAAACATCTATTGTGAGGAATCCAAAAGTCTTTGCTCCACTTCTATAAATAAATATGTCTATATGCTAACATAATAGATTGGTAATACTAATGAAGGAAAATAAACAAGAGAATACCTGCACACAGTTATGCTATTTCAGCATCCAGTGAAACTCAGGTGACAGGGCAGAAAAAGATGAAGCAGTGGTAGTAATTTTTAAGCCTCTCACATGCTGAAGTAGAAAAGAATGACAACTCTGGTGACAATCAGAACCGAGGGAAGGGAAGAGAACTGAGTCTCCTCTATATCTACCTCTGGCTGTATATATATGTGTGAGGTTATTTATTAATTGTACTACTAAAAATAGTTACATCTTTGAACATTAGTTACATTTCTGAACATCAAAATAAATTTAAGTCCTGTATCTGCAATGCCTTCCAAAAATTATTCTTAGATGCGAAGAGGACACAGTTAGCTAGTTACACATATTAGTTAGTTAGGTGTGTAGATTCAGCCAGACTAGGGAAAGTAGAGCAGTACTTCACAACCCAGTCTTTAAGTGTCACAGGAATCAGCAGCTTTGTCACCAACCCTTCACTCAGAGAAGCAGCTCTTCTCTGTTGTTTCCAAGGCAGCTCACCTCTATGTTCCCAGCTATACCTACTTCTGTTAACCAATTATCTGCTTTTCCTCAAGAACTTGAGTACTTTCTTCCTCTTTTTGCAGTAGGAATACTTTCCCTCCCTGCAGAAAACAACTTCCTAGGCCTCCTTTCTCTTTTTTAGGTTCCTCTTCACCACTAAGTCCGACGTTGAAGCCAGTTCTGTTTATTAATGATGATCAGGCAGGTGGAAAACTGCAGAGACTGTTAGTGGTTGGTTGCCTGGGGTTCTTTCCCTCCTGGGAGGAAATATCTATTTCAATTTTCCTCCCTTCTCTTTGCCTGTAACTCCCATCCCTTTTCCCTGCAAATATGAGGGAGGAAATAGAAAACCAAACCAAAATAGAAATCCTGACTTATTTTATTCTTCAGCTTGTTGTGGTTTGGTTTAGTTTGGTTTTTAATATCATCATGTTTCAGTGGTCTGACTTCACTGCTTCTTCAAATGATTCTTCTGACACAGACATATTTTGCTATACACTTACGTAAAATACAGTAGATGAGATTTCATCTTGATCTGCATTCTTGGCTGCAATTGTTGGACTGCAAAAGGACTAGTAGTAACAGGTGTACATAGAACTAAACCTGAGTAGGATGGTATTTGTTGTGAGACAGAAAGTACCAAAGTGGAATGCAAACCTGCTAAAGGCAGCATTTTTGGCTTCACCCAGAATCAAAAAAAAGAGATGACCAAAAAAGTGTGTAGGCATTTTTGGGTCCATTGAAAATGCAGCATTTATATCTGCAAAAGTTTATTATATACAAGGTGTAGGTTTGTTTCTGGCTTGAAAAATAGAAATTTGCAAAGCCAGAATGTGAGTAGGCAGAAAAACTTAATAGATCTGTCCTCAGAATACGGTCAGAAAAAAACTTGTATACCTTGTTGTATAAAGAGTTTAATGGCTTCCAGATACAGAGTGTTGTCCAATAATCAAACAGAATTGAAGTGCAATTAATTACACAGTTTGAAATGAATGTATTAGTTACTCAATGGTACCATTTCTATCCCTAATAGACTTCAAGCTGTATAACCAAATTAGAAATTGGAACCGCAGCACAGCATGATTTGCTATATCCACAGATAACAGACAGTGGCCATTAAATGCCTTTAATGTTTTGCACACCAAGAATCCACTGAAGTAAGGTCTGCAACAAGTATCTAAATAATATACTACAGAGAAGTTGAAAACAAGCATTCCCTACTCCCTGATGGAAAGGCATCTGCAGTAATTGAAGAAATAGTAACTCATAGGGCAAGAAAAACTAGGCTAACTACCAAAGTATAGAAAATATCAAATACAAAGTGTTTATTTAACATAGGCTTAAAATGACCAGCCGCAAAAGGAACGAGTTGTTATTTTGTTCCAGAATGCAAAGTTTGTTCATTCATTTTAGCTGTGTTAAGCCAAGTAACACACACACAGAGCTGTTTTAGAATCAGTAGTGAGTGAAGAATTGTGTTGAATTTTCAAATGTTTCATGGCATCTAAAGTGAAGAGAAATGATATAGTGTCTCCCTCCAGCTTCCTTAAAGTAACATATACAGACTATACAGAAAAGCTCTGCAGGACAAGTGAAAGGAATGAATTTCTGGCCACCATTTCAGAGCCTTTCAATACGCTGCCACTTCCGTGCAACTGGGAAGCAATAGTCTGTTACTCATCACCCGATTTATTTATTACTGTCATAAAATAGAATTTGAAGAGTTTAGGATTTGATGGAGACACATACCACAAATCTGTTAAAAGCAGAAATGTGGTCTATAAATTTGCTTTATTCATAGAGCTTTTCTAAAAATAACACACAAACAGCAGTTCAATGTAACTTTTGAGCTTTCCACTTGTCTTTACTTTCAAAACAAAACTTTTGGGGATGTAAGAGCATTACAAATACCAATTTACTGTTTTAGCAAAAGGCTAAACCCATATCAGATGAGCAAAAATGTGAATGAACTGTATCAAAGTGTATTTATCGTCCTAAAAAATTACATAAACAGTATAGATCTCACATTATTGTCAGAGTACCACAAATTTTATGTAAATGAATGACAAACCAACCATCCATTCCCAAAAGCTGATACTGGGAAATGCAAAGAAGATCTGCAGTAATCTTCTTGGCAAATTATCAAGGAATCAGCTAGGCAGTCTGAATCCATTCTTCATTAAGCATAATTAATTGCAAATTTTATGATAGTCATAAGCACATTAGCTGGTAAAATAAAACTGCTATGAAAGAAAGTTCTCTTCAGTGATATGCTAGACCTACCTGCTGTGCCAGCTACTTTAATAATCATAATCTGACCCTAACTCATACCATAACAGAATTATAATAATATTATAAACACGTTAAATAATATACACACACATTAAAATAATAATATAATATACACATTAAAAGCTAGATGCTTCCTTCTAAGCATTAGCTTAATAAAATTACCTGTGTAATGTTTTTATCCACTATACACACCATATACAAATGCTATATCATACACGTGGGTTGTACTCACATCTTTACACCCTATCTTTGTGTAAATAATCTTTATTTATGTCAATTATCACTAGATAAATCAGTTCTTAGATTTAAAAAAAATTATAGTAAATTAATCAATCAATCAATCAACAAAGTCAAGCTGATGGAAAACACAAGACGGAAAACTAAGGATGGAAAACTTGCCATTCTTCCCCCTGAATGGGGGGGCAACAGTGCACACTGTCCTGTGGGAGCTACAGCTTGGATTTGATTATACAACGAACAAAAATTGCAACCACTTTAGACTGCAGATTTCTAGATTTAAGACAGTGGCCCACCTTGGTAAGATCTGCCATTGCTGTGCGGAAATGCAGCTGGCTTGCCCTTCCCCCTCAGCAGAACTGACTCATAGCAGTGTTGTTCCCTAGATGAGAGTGCTTCTAGTTGCTTCATTATGAAGGGGTTTCCTAAATGACCTTGGTGACTACCTTGGTTTGAAGGCTGACCTATGAAAAGTAAAATTTTGTAGAGTGCTTGAAGGCCTTCTGGTAATTCAACACAAAATACTCTCTGCATAGACAGGATGAGATCTTGATATGCAACTTTCTCTCTTCTCTATCAGCCTTAGATAAAATTCAGTCATAAATTAAATACTGTAAATACTATTAGCATTGTTTACGCTTAGATTGTGTATTATTGGAAAGCGAAAAAAAATAATTAGAGTGAAATGTATCTGTATGCTCTATATGTGTCTAGAAGACTCAGAATTTCCAGGAAGAAAGAAAAACATAAAAGAAAGCCAAGCCTTTTCACCCATAAACTCACTTCAAATTAATAGTGTACTTTTCTTATTCTGTGATAATCCATTTAAAAATAAAGGATTGCCAATCCCCTATTCAGTCCTTACATGTACAGATGTATTTGTCATTTGTTCCTCCAAAAAGCCAGAATGATACACAGGCAATGTGTCTGCCACATCAAGGTAACCTAAAGGCAGTAGGAATGCTTTTAGAAACACCCAGGAAGAAGAAAAGAGAACTTCAGTCTCGCTTCACTGGACTCAAGAGTTTTTCATGATGGCTTCAAAGAAGACCACGTAGAGCAGGATTGCTCTGTGTTCCCTTGTGAAAGAGTAAGGACAAATGGAAAGGCAAGTCTCCATTCTTGTTTTGAACACAGTAAAAGATTAGAGCAGTCCATTCCTACTCGTAGCCTTCACTTTCCTTCAGCTAACTCCGTTCATCTTGCACCTTAAGTATCAGGGTTAGGACACTTCTCCAACTGTAACACTGGTGCGGTACAGTGCAGGGGGACATGAAGGGGATGGACAATTGTTATAATTGTGCATCAAAGAAGATTTATTGCTGCTTGCTTTCAGCAAGAATACTAGGAAGTAACAAAAATTTCTTACCATTTTAATTATAAATTTTGGGCTTTAGGTCCTGTACAGCCTTCCATTTCTGCAAATGGCTTTTGGACTCAACTGCCCATGAATCTGTTATTCAGTGAACTGAACAAGTGCATGACTGCATCTAGCATTCGTGAAGTTAAAACTTCCTGGTTTGCAAGGTTTCTTTTTAACAGAGCTTTTGTCGTGAAAGAAGAAGGGCAACTATATTCTTACAGAGAATTATATCATACCTCTTATATATACTGTATTATACCTTAGGACTAAACTTTGCACACAAAATTATATGTTCCTGTAAAACCCTAGAAAATCAACTGAGAAATTAATATAACCATGGTAGTTCCAATAGTTTGAATTTATCACAATTATTCTCTGCAAGTTTTAAAATCAGACTGAAAAAATTATTCAGCTCAGCCTTGACAGACAGGCCTGAAGTGACAAATACAGATTTCAGAATATCAGTAGAATATTGGTGTAGTAATTTACAGCTGAAGGTCTAAGAAAGAATGACTTTTAAACAAAGCAGAGATACAAACAGTCAGTGTCCCCCTTACCATCTTAGTATTCACTGTCTACTGAAGTCAGCAACAACTTGTCCTTGGATTTTGGTCGGCATCGATAGATTCTTCACAACTTCATGACTTTGTTCCCAGCTGGTGACTGTTTATTAATTTTTAATGGAACAGTAAGATATACGAAAATGAATCACACCAACAGTGAGATGTAAGAAATAAGTAGCTTCCCAGTTCAAATGTATGATGAAAGCAATGAAATATAGATTTACAACAAATTCTATTACTAAACTTTTGTTGTTATCAGCAACAGGCTTTTATAGTTGGAAATATATTTTTTATTCATTGTCTCATTTTAAATTGTTTTTACCTTCCCTGGAGTACCTGGACTTCAGAAGATTCATATTTTGTCAGCGTCTTTATTGTGAGTCAGTGAATAGCAGGATTCCCAGCTGGACTCTTGGTTCTGCTCTTCAGCTGGATTTGGTCTGACTCTCATGAGCTCAGTCTTGCGTCATCCAGAAAAGTTATTCAAATAATTCTGGCCTCAAAGTTGTTCATTGAGAAGTTGGATTTTTCCCCTCTTTATACAGAGAATGAGTTGTGTTCTTATTAGCATACTGTACAGCCAGCTTCCCACTCCTCCTTTTAAATTCAGGGCCAAGGTATTTTTTATAATATCTGCTACAGACAGATTTTAAACACACCAGGCAGATGTTACTTCTATATTAAAAAACATAGGTATGGAAAGTGTTTTAAGTCATAACAAAAGAAATCTGAGGATTTTGGAATAGTTTTAAAGTAACTCAAACTAGGAAGAGAGTCCACGTGGTGCTGCAAAGAAGCAGTTAACAATATATCACATTGAAAGTACAGAACACTTAACAGATCCTGAAAATTCTGTAAGAGCATATTAAAATCTTAAGAATAAAAGAAATATGATAACCAATACATTGGCAATGTTATTAATGACATTCAAAATGCCTGTCCAAAGAATAGCTTCAGAAGCTGCACCCATTCTTACCTGCAAAAAAAGTTCTACCACAAGTTTTAAGAAAAATCTATTCCTCAACAATGACAGCTTGATGTTTGCTTGGGAGATCACTAATGTACACTATGTACCTCACTTGAACTATCCTGGGAGATTCTGTGAAGTTAATCACATATACCATTTCATACTTATTTAACCAACTACTTAAAGAAGGAATTAACCAACTACTTAAAGAAGGAATTGAGTTCACATTTTAATCTTCTGCCATAGGCACCCCATGTCAATGGTGCCCTGGTAAAACCATCCACACAAAAGTCTATGGAGTAGGATAGTTCTTGCTTGCTTGTACCATACAGACGCAACCTCACGTAAATCCTTTCTTAATCTCACATCTTTCAACATTAGAAAGTCCACCCCTAAAGAATCATCAAGCTATTATCTTGATTGAACCGGTTTTCCAAATTATAAAGGACCAAAGAAATTTCGATCCTTTATATTCTGTGCTTTTTTCAGAGGCTCACAGAATGTTCAAACTAACACTGCATGTTGAAATCTCAGCATCTTGGAAAGGTTTGTTTTTCTGTCCAAGCTAGGAGGACCCATTTTCTCATTTCTTCCTTCCTGTCACTTATCTGCCCCTCCCTATTTGAAACAGTATATTAATTATTTAAAATAAATTTTAGTACTTTTCCATGGTGCAGTCAGGAAAACTTTGCAACTCTGCCCTTTGTAAATGGTACCAATTCTAGTACACTCGCATTCCCTATTTGAAATGATTGTCCAGTCCTAGGAAGTGCTGAGAGCCTTTAACTCCACTTTCAAAGGAGACTTATACAAGAGTTTTCCATAACTAAACTAAATATTATCATGGGTTGTTCTCTATCCCCCTGGCCACTGAAAAAGTCTTTCTGCTTTTCTAAGATTAAATTATCTTTTTTTTTTTAAAAATGGATTGCTTTCAGCTGTTGGTTGGGAGTGATCCTTGCCCTATGCCAGCTACTAAGTGTCCAAAAAACTATTGGAGAAAACACTGTCTGACCAGGACAAATGAAAGTGGTGAGGACTATTCTAACAAGAAACAACACAGGCAAACAAGTTTCAGTGCTGGGAAATATTCCCTGTTACTGTTGGACAGGAATTACATCTTGGCACTACCTGTATACCATAAAACCCTACTTTGTACAAAGCGAGCTGCAGATAAAAGCTCTTGTAAGAAGGCTACATGTACTGCTTTGTCCATTGATTAACATGGCAATAAACAAACATGCAGGAAAAATATTATCATCTTTTAGAATTGACTTTTCTCTTGAGTCTAGAACCCATGAAAGATCTGAAATAACTTCAGTTGTGCTGTTGGCAGCCTTATGTTATTCTCTGAAACGATACCAAAGGGGAGGTTGTATCCTTTCCAGATAATTCTTCTGTTTCAAGTTCTCCAAAACGAACTGCAATGTTGGGTTTCATGATGGAGGCACAGTTGGGCTGAAAGGCAACTCTATTAGCTCCTGCAGTACAGTAACAGTGTATGTTACTTTCACAAAACAAATAAAAGATACATATACAAATATATAAGTACATCATGCAAAATCCATATCTTAACACCAGTGAGATTATATTTTTTAACACTGAGCAGGTGCACACCTGGTTGTGAGGCTCACATTACACATTCAACATTTAGAATGTCCATTATTCCAGCATATAGCCTAACCACAATTACATTTATGAAAACCCTAATAAAAGTTGGGAGGCTGCTCCTCTTAATCAGTTTTTCTACCTTTTATCCTTCCATTTTTCTTTCACTGTGATCCAAACAAAGAGCCATGATTTCATATGTGCCTGCCCCTGGTGGGTTACCACCTGTTTTGCAGCTGGTGGGTCTCTTTCTTTGCATAAAGCAGTTTTCAAACCAGACCTTCATTCTGGCGCCATTTTAGTCCCACTAAAACTTACTATCCAATTGTCTTCACATAATCATAGCCACAACCCAAGCCCTGCTGCAGTGATTCCAAAAAGCCAAAACTCAGTAGCAGTTTGAAAACTTGATTTATTCATCTAAGATTTAATGGTCCGTTTGCTTCTTCCAGAAGACTATGGATTGTGACATTTTTCTCAGTCTAACAGATACTCCAAACAACTCTTCTTAAAGCTGTGGCCCTTATTTTTATTTGCTGGTTTTACATAATGAAAAGACATATTAACAGTCTCTCCAGTAACAGTGAGAATTATTGCAATGGATTTATTCTTTGCCTAAGTACTTTTTCCACATACATAAATTTCCAATGAATCTCGGCTCTTTTGTAATGAAAACTCATACTTACGCCCTCATAGTCTTCCTGATTAGTGTTTGATTTCACTTTTATTTTTATTCCTGTCCTCTAATGGCAAATGTATTTTATTTAAGAACCTGAGAAGGAAACGTGTGTCTTTTGAGGACAAAAGGATAAAGGTATTTCAGAGATTATTTTTGTGGGGTAACTGTTGTTACCATGATTTAACCTTCATTTAACAATTAACTGGTATGCCAGCAGGCCAAGCGGAGATACGATGATATATCTCGAGTCATTAGATTTCACTGTATTAAGGGAACATACATAATGCAGGTTTGTGGTTTCATTGTCCAGCTACGTATGGAGGCCTTTTATTTGTTTTCAGACACAATTTCTAAAGTTTGCTGTTAAGCTTTCCTTCTTCAAAATAAGATACAATGTTAGCACCTTTTGGATTGTCATCCAAAAAGGTGTCATTTTTTCCTAGGATGGCAAATATTGAACCTTACACAAATGCAATATATTATGATGTGTGAGTTGTACTTGTTAAAAGTGCTTTCTAACAATTATACATCCTTTCACTGATCATATTTCATACTTGTTGCAACTTAAATACTTTAACAAACTTCTTCAGATATTTTTTGCTATGGCAAGCTGATAAATGACGAGTCTCACACAACTTGTCATGGGGGTTGGAACTAGATGATCTTTAAGGTCCCTTCCAACTCTAACCATTCTATAATTCTATGAACTTGAGGCTGAATGTAGCTGGGCATCCTCCTCCCCATTTTAACCTCCATACACCATACAGCAAGCACACAAGCTGCATGGGTTTCTGTGTGACAAGAACCAACAGTCTGGATTGATGCAATGAAGTGAAAGATGTTTTTGTTCTGCCTTGGGAGAGCAGAACAAACATCAAAATCCAACACCAATGCTTCTCCTGAAGACATGTGTTCTTGCTACAGCTATAAATGTATACTCCCACTCTTTATCTCTCAGTTTCTTCCTTCTGATGCTGCTATTTCTGAAAAAAGATTGTTTTGGAGTGTATTCTGTATGAACAGTTGCATTGTGCTCAGAGGAATAGTTCACTGACCCACAAAAGCTTTTGTATGGATACTAATCCGCTTTTTGTGCACACTTAGGGATTCTCCAAAGCTATCTAGGCTGAAGAAATCTTATCAAAGTCTTTTGTAATATACCAACTGCAGAAGCTTCAAGGGGAATATTATGCTAATGATTCTCTTTAATCTCCATATAATTCAGGCCAACTAAAAATAGATCTTTTACAAACAATGAATCATCATGACTTTAAGTGGATGCAGTTCTACCACAATAAAGTTGAAACCTCTGTTCCATGGCACCTTTCTTTTCTCTCTTCACGTAACAAGAACCCGGCAAGCCACCTGACAAAAACAAATGCAATTGTTTTTTCTCCCCCTCACTTACCTCAGCTAGCAGTAGTACAACCAGAGTCAAATAAAGAAATAATTCCAAGTACCATATTCATTTGAAGGGTAGTTCCAGAAGAGAAATAGGATTTACCAGTTTTTTAAAATTAAGTAAATTAGAAATGAGATTGTCAAATCTCATGGCAGTAGCAAAAGCCGAGGTAATTTTTTTTCTGAAAGGCAAAAAAAAAAAAAAAGTACCTAGTCCCAGAGCAGAATGTAGACCTACTTTTACTGCTGTTCTGCCCTCCTGGAATCTGTGAGAAATGAGACACACATGCAGTGACTGAACCAATGTGTATGACTAATTAGCATCCATCTTACCTTGCAGATCAGATGTGTGTCACAAGATTTCACATAGTAGTATTCTACATACAAATGTTTCTCCTGATCACTACTAAGATACAAATAGCTTTGGAAATGTATCTCGAAGATAAAGCAGGTCTGTGCAGTAAGGAACTAGTTTTTAATCTCTCCTTAGTCCATTTTACTCAAAACTACCATCACTGAAGGGAAGCAGAAACAGTCCGGCTTAAATCCTAAACATTAATTCATTTTGCAATTGAAAAACTACTCACCTCTCAGTGACAATATAATTGGTTTCCTAACACAATTCTTGTGGATTCCTTGAATTTTACTAACACCCTTTTTAAATTCCTATAAGACTAGCACATAAGATAAAGGTTTGTATGCATTTTTCTTAGACAGCAGGTGGAATAAATGAACAACTAGAGAGCAAAGGCCAGCTATTAATATCATAGAGGTTTAAGGCTAAGGGAGACCCAGGTGTTGGCTGATAAAAAGCAACCATAAGACAAGCCGAAAGATTGTTTCCTGGACTTTTAAAAGCATTCATGCATGAACTTCTCTGACATTTGCTTTTGGATCTTATTATATTTTATGTTATACTTTTTCAATGGAAGTTAACAGTATGATCCCAGGGTTATTTACGTATCTTACTGACTGTGAGAAATATCTCTCAATTTCAACCCATGGAACTTCATGGATCTGATGTGGCAGAGTCCTATAAATGCAGACGTTAGTATTGGGTAGCATGATGGAAGCAAATCCCCATAAGGAGCAATACCTCAGCAGATATGCAATGCTACGTGGTCTCTCTGACTTGGTGCATGAATAGGAATTACAAACAGTTTTAAGACTACTCCAGTTTAAAAAGTGCTGTTGAAAATTATTGCTATATATACATCAACTCAATCAATGGGTACAGATGCAAAATGCCAACAAGGAGAAAAGGAGACAACAAAGAGCAATTGTGATACCTGTAGCTAAGCAGCCAACTCAGGCAAAGCAGCAAATCCTGCAGAACACCTGGAAGAGTGAACACCTCCAGACAGGTCCTTTTGCTGAGACCTTCCTGGGCTACTTGACAATACCCCGTTTTCACAAATGGAATGTCTTGATGAGTATTTAAAAATATGACCAAGAAAATTGCTTTCTCAGTTTACAGGGTCTCTGAGTGTTTAAGGTGTAAGTTAAATGGGAATTGTGCATGCAATAGGAGTCAGATTTTCATATTTTCTGCAGGAAAGCATTGGAAACTCTTCATTCTGGGCTAGGAGTAGCAGATCCAGTAAAAACAGTACAGGTCTTATAGATTTTAAGGAATATTTCCTGTAAGACTGTATGTACAGAGATACATGCTTCCAGGAGAGAAATATTAAAATAGGAATAGTAATACACAATGATACAGAAATTCACTTCTGGGGTCACAAACCACAATGAGGAGGGTGGGAGAGAATTCAGCTACAGGGAGCCTGTAAAATTCCAGGTTTCCTACCATCAGTAAAAGGAAAGGAAACAATAACATAGAGCCAAGTAAATTCAGATAGAGCACTAAATATAAACCAAAATAGTGTTAATTGCTATTTGACAGAGTGTTAAAAATAAGATGTTGACAATGAAGCCGAGTGAAAGTAATATCTAAAATTTAAATACAAAAATCCTCTAAGAAAGCTTAAGAGTACACGAGCAGAAGTATGTAATGGCATAAGCCAGAATCTAGACCTACAGCCACCTTTCCACATCTTGAGTAGTACTTTACCCCACAAATAAGTATCTTTAGGTTTTTCATTATTTCCACTGTACCTGTGGAAGGAGCAAACTCATGAGAAAGTATATGAGAATCTACTTATTCTACGGGTCAGAAGACTTGTAACAATATTTCCTTTAAGTGTCTATGTTATTTTTCACATACCTGATGACTTTTTAATCTCTTCCAGACTATACTATGCTTTGACCTGTAATAGGGATACACAGAGAAAAAAGAAATTTTTTCAAAGTCCTCAGTGTTGCTCAGTATTAATACATGGGTAAATTATTTGGGTAACTACTACATAATGCATAAAAGACTCCATATTCCACACAAAATATTTGAAAGCTCTCAAGATCCTTTCCTCTTTATTTTGGCTTTTATTCTTATTTCATTCCACTTTAAACTTTTTCTAGCTTTCCTTTTCTGCTTAAAGGAGTAACTGCCTTACTATCAAGCCCTCTCTTTCTCTCTATGCAAATAATCACCAAATTGCTCCATTCATAGAAGAGTGAATATTAAAATTTGACTCCACTTTTAAAGTTATCCCTAAAAATTACTGTAGAGGACATCCAAGGAAGTACAATTACATAACATGTCCTGAAGGCAATTAGTGGACATGAAGTCAGCTAGCCAAGACCCACTAAAGAATATTTACTGGAGCTTAATAAGCCTCAGAGTAGCCTGTTCAGAAAGTCTATTCCTGCACAAAGTGGTACAACCATGTACATATTCTTTAAGGTCAAATTGCAATTGCAAGCAAAGGGTGATACCGAGTTCTGTATTTCTGAAGGAACCCTTAATGAGTGCAAACACATCTAGGGTTCACTCTGCTCTGCAGCAATGGCAATAAATTCCTTCACATTTCAGAGAATACTTAAAGGCCATTGTCCTGGCTTCAGCTGAGATACAGTTAATTTTCTTTCTGGTGGTTGCTGTGTTTTTAGATTTGGTGTGAAAGGAATGTCAATAATGGACATTGTTTTAGTTGTTAAGTGGTGTTTATACTAGTAAAGGACTTTTTTTCAGCTTCCCATAGATGCTGAGAAGGAGCATAAACAGATCAATAGAATGGCCCATAGAATATTCTGAACCATAGACACCATGCTCAGTATATGAATGGCTGTTGGCCCAGAGGGAGGAATCTGTGATTTCTGCTTGGGTTGGGCTGGGCAAGCAATTCACCAGGCAATGAGAGTGACTTGTGTATTCATTTGCCATTACCATTATTATTATTGTTGTTGTTATTATTTTCTTTTTATGTTATTGTTCTATTAAACCGTATATCTCAACTCATGAGGTGGGTTTTTTTTCACCTTTCCCCTCCTTTTCTCCTTCTTCTCCTTACCCTTCTTATAGGGATAGGGTGTGAGGAAGAGGCTGTGAGGTCCTGCTTGCTGGCTGAGATGAAACCACAACAACCACCCAGTGCATTATGCCTCCCTGCATAGGAGTTTACAGAGCAGTTTACAGAGCACGGCCATATGAATTATTCTTTAGACATTCTTGGCTCAGAATAAGCATGAAAGTTTTGAAACTTTTAGGCCTTATTGCCCGAATGAGTCAGAAATAGCCTACGTCAGGTGGGTGAAGTTATCTTACATGTGCTGCACATCAAACATATCAGCATGGGGAAGTAGCATAGAAAGTTCTGGTAAGCTGCCATGTAATTTTACTTTATGTTCCTTCTGCATACTGTTGTTATTCATTGTAGTTTTCTTTCTCTGCAATTAAAAATACAGTTCATCTCCTTATTTAAACTTGCTTACAAACTTAAACTTATGCTGGGAAAGTATTCCCTTGACTTTGTCAAAAATTTATATTTACTGATTACTTTCTAGAAAAATGAACACCATCCTCACTGCAGCCCTTTAGTAAATGACATTCCATGCTGCTTGTTGCTAGCATACCTACCCCAGACAAATATTAGAACACAAAAGATGTCTGTTTCTTTCTTTCCTTGCTTCCTATTTTTCTTTCATAGCATTTCTTCTGTGATGCAGAAAATAGGATGTATTTTTAGGATTAAAAACTTTCAAGTTCTCTCTTCACAAAATGCAACGAGTTGCACACAATGTTACTGCTATCCCAGGAGAAAATGTCATAGGGGAAATCCTACAGTACCTTTGTCTCCTAACTAGATTATTTATGATTGTGAAATCCATGAATAAACTCCCTTAGGAAATATTAAAAATGGATCCTCTTTGATAAATTACTATTAATGCTTTCAACTAGATTAAAGAAAACAGTCATACTTGCACACTGCTTGCCTGATGGGCAAGTAATAATAACAACATCCGTACTTCGTTGTCATCTTTTTCAGTTGCTGAAATCTCTCCACTCTAAATAGAAACACATGCTGAAAAATCTGAAGAACAAGAATTAGCCTGACACAGTTCTCCAATTCTTCTTTGTTTTGCCTTATTGTTCTCCATCATTGTATGTACTGGATAAATGTTCTTAAACTGAAGGGGCAGCCTCCCTCCCACTGTGGAGAGATAGCTTAACACATGTGCTGAAGAATGGACCATCTTGTGTTCCAGTACTCTCACACAAGTTGCTTGTAACTTTCTTCAAATCAGCTGAAGTGCCTGTGAGAGTTTATGGGGCCCTGTATTTTTAAGCAAAAGGCTCTAGCACTTAATATTTTGTAAACTATTTATTGATACATTTCTTATTTTATACCCTTCTGAGGATAAAAAACATTACCAAAATGAAACCAGAACTCCCCATAGAAATTTTTGCCCAACATTGTCATTGGTTCCATATTTTGTTGTCAAAATAAATCATATTGAATCTGCTATTACGGGATTTTCAGTGCGAGTGCTGTGAATCACGTCAGTCCCTGGACTGTAAAGAACACAAGTTTCCTAGGGCTCACCAGAAATGTCGAACGTAACAACTTTCTGACAACACGCAGCACAACAGATGCTTGAAATTCATGCTTCTAGTGACACCACTGGTGTATGTCTGTTTGTGTAGCTCTTATCTACGGGAAGTTATCAAGTTTAGAGGTTTTTTACTTTTTTTTCTCAAAAGTACATTTCCAGTTTTTTGTTACTGAGGAATGGCACATTCTTAAAAACTCAGGCTTCAGAAATCTGCAGTATAAAACCAACTTACATAACATTAACAAAGGTTTTAAGCACCTGACTGAAATTTAATAACTTGATTCTCTTCTCGAGGTGTTCTCAATACTTCAACACGGTGCAAAAATTAATATCGCCATTCTGATTAAAAATCAGTATTATTTTTGGGGGTGGGGGGGCATTTTGATCTTAGCAACCCAGTGTGTGTCGAGCAATATATTCCTTGAGAAGATGGTCAAAAAGCCACCTTCTTCCTTCTCTCCCTCACAAAAATAGTAAATTTGACGTGTCCATTATGAGTGTATTCTAGTGATACAGTAACAAGTGTATTGGTATGGGGATCACAGGCACACCAGTTACTAGTATTGTTTCATATCCAGACACTACCGCTGGGTGTTTCAGATGGTCCTCTAACAAAGAATTCTCTACATCGTTGTATCTCTGTTTCACTGGCCTGCTAGAACAATGCTTTTTGGGGGCAAAAAAAGCAATCTATTTTTCAAGTAACAGACGGATAAACAGATGGGTGGAGAAGTCCACTGAATAGTGTGTTGGCTGCCTGTCATTGCCTGTATGACAGCCAATAAATATCATATGGATTAAACCTGTAAACTAACATGTCCCTATTTAATGAATTCTTTCAGAATGGTACGTCTGCTTGCCAATACCCATACAAATGAAACACTGCTTTGGATAAGGTAAATCTTTGCAAGAAGACCAAGAAGACCAAACACCTAAGCCCAGTTTGTTCTAAGATTAACATCCAAAAACAAAAATGGAAGGAATCCCCATGATAAAATGTGTACATTTTTAAAAGTTGTCTGTAAGAAGGTACCTTTTGCACACCTGGAAAAAAACTTAACCTTCAGTATGTTTAGACTCAGGATAACATTTTCATACTGCTTATGTCTCTTCTTGTGAGAACTTCAGACTTTTGGTATTCAGGCTTGCATAAAGGAAATTCAGTAGCCAGTCGTGAGACGCCTACCCATGTCAGAGCAACAGCAGACTATATATTTTATCTCTTTTGAGAGATTCTCTCTATTTTGGGCTAACATAAAATTAATGAACAAAATACTGAACATGACATGAAAATTCCTATTTTCTGGCACTTAGCGCTTTCAGTGTCACATGCATCTTGCTTTCCAAACGATGACAATTTGTCTGTGTGCGGAAGCTGGTGTGGTTGTGAGGAATCGAAGGCTCCTGCTTACTTTAGCGTGTTCTTCAACACAGATATCATTTGTGTAAAAGGGTAGTTTCTTTATTTTGCTTCCAGTCTACTGTCTAATCTTCATTGAGTAATTCCTAGCTCTTCTTCTGAGACAGAGGGGATGAAATAATTTCTTCCTTATTCAACAAACCATTACTGGTTTTACAGACAGAGGTAAAACTTTTACAGGCTTGGTTCCACAGGCTGCAAAATGAGATAGATTAAACAATTTCCCCATGCTGCAGTGAAAAATCTGCCTTGAAAAGGAGTTCAGTTCTCCAGAGCAATGCTCAGATGATGTCACCACAGCAGAACCTTATTCTTGCTTTTTTTTTAAGAAAATACAAAAGCAAATATTCAGGCTGAATAATGACATATGAAATTAATTACTAAAATTATTTAACATTGAATAATTTTTCACAGATAGTAGAAATAGATTTACTGATTTTCAAAAAATATTTTAAAAACAGTATTCTTGAAAAGAAAATGCAGCACTTGTTGATGTCATAAATCAATCATAAAATAATCAAGTGTGCCAGGATGGAACATAACATAAAAAGAAAACATCAAATAATTTCATTATGAAAATATCATCTATTAGCTCAATTCCAATAGATGGGGTAAATTTCAGTAAAAGTTTCAGGAAATACATAGGCAGTTACAAAACACTATGAGCAATATTCTGCAACACTAACAGACATACAAATATGGAAGTGTCCAGCAGAATAGTGTCTGACAACGTGAAACTGGTTATAACTTGAAAAGGAAATAAAAGATGAGTAGAAAACCTCTGAATTGATTAGAAAAAAAAAAAAAGATTTGACTTAAGGAAGATAGTGAAGACTAACTTTGATATGTAAAAATAACTCCTGCCATATGAAAGGATTAATATGAAGTGATCTTTGCCTTTGCCTATTGCATGCTTCCTGAGGAGCTCCAAATCCTGTAAAAAGGTTAACAGCTTCATGAACTATTAATTAGTTGAATATTAGTTCATTTATACATGATGTGGCTAATGTTATATAATGAAAAAGAAACCAGCAAACACTTTGAGACATTAATCTTAAAAAAAAAAATTAAAAAATTATTAATAATAATAACA
>VZRU01004968.1:199-12713 GCA_013398155.1 Pedionomus torquatus | reverse complement strand
CTGTGAGGGTGGTGAGACCCTGGCCCAGGTTGCCCCGAGAAGCTGTGGCTGCCCCATCCCTGGAGGGGTTCAAGGCCAGGCTGGATGGGGCTTGGAGCAACCTGGTGTGGTGGGAGGTGTCCCTGCCCAGGGCAGGGGGGTGGCACTGGGGGGGGCTTTATGGTCTCTTCCATCCTGAACCGTTCTAAGGTTTTATGATCACTCAGCTCTCTGTATCTGGCCTCTGACTTCCCAGCAGGTTTTTTCATGATTTAATGCTGTTGGGAACCAGCTCAGACCCAGAGGATGGAGATCCAGAGTCCTGCTTGTCTACAAGCAACTTAACCCATCCGTGCCTCAGTTTCCCCACAGGCACAACCGATGATAACTAACCCTAATTAGCACAATGAGTGAAATGTTCTTAGTTTATTCCGAGGTCTCTGCTGTCCTGTGTGTTCGTGGGGCTTTACCCTCGTCTGTCTCGGGTGCTGGATATCAGAGGGAGCAGCACCGTGTGTTCCGGGGCTGGGATTCACCCCGCTGCATTCCCCAGAAAATCCTGGACTGAATTTCAATCTGTGTTCAGAGCATTAAACAATATGTTTTTAGACCAAAGGCCTGATGGGGTGTGAAGCGGGGGGACGGGGAATTGAACCTCCAACAGCTCTGAGACCTGCTGCAGCGGAGGAGGCTGGAAAGATGGGCACCAGCTCGTGCCCGCGCATCACTGTGCCCAGTAACACCAGTGTGGAAGCACCGGAGGAAGCAGAGGAGTGCTGGGCTTGAACCCAGCAGCTCCATACCACCCTGTGGTGGGACATGGGGACCCTGAACCAGACAGGGACCGGGACAAGCAGCTGGTTGAAGGAGCAACTTGCTGTTGTGTGACGTCTTCCTGCAGCAGGTCTCCAAAAATAAAAAAAGAAAAAAGGCTTTACAAGCCACCCCAACTGTTATCTCCCTTTTACAGATGGGGAAACTGTGGCACAGGGTGGGAAACTGGCTTGAGCAGCAGATTGCTGAGCTTTCCTGCACTTATTCTTGTGGCCAAGTGGCATCATCTCCCCTGTCCCATGGGGCAGACACTGATTTTTTTTTATTTATTTTTATTTTTTTCTGCCTTTTTTTCCTACCACATTTAACCCTCTTGAGCCCAGCTGGGGTTCCCATGGGCTGGGAGTCTGGTGCCAGACAGAGGGATGCAGGAGGTGGGGAGTGATGGAGAGACCAGTTCTGGGGGGGGATGAGCAGCCTCACGATGTGGGGGTGGCTGCTGCTTTCTCTCCTGCTCCCCAAAGGGGCGTCTGTGGGGAAGAACGGCTCTGTGCCGGTAGCAAGATGGGATGCAGCCAAATCTCCAGGACTCCGTGTGCCAGGAGCTGGCACGGGCTGATGCTTCCACGACAGTGCTGCCTGGGCGCAAGCTGGTGCCCGTCTTTCCAGAGATCCCAGGAAGAAAATCTCCAATATTGAACCAATTTGCCTCTGCATCTGTCCACGTGTCTCATCTCCATCCCTCCACACGTGTGGATGGTCCCAGTGGGCGTTGCAGGGGTGGGATGCTCGTGGTCCTTCCCGAATTACAGCAAGCCCTGCTCTCTGCCTCTCCTTTCATCCTCCAAGTCCCCCTGGGTCACTGCACCTTAATTTATCTCCCCACCTGCGTTTCTAACATGTCAATTCCCCAATGCTCAGCTCGGGACACTCTTGGAGGCTGAGATGTTTTGCAGCACCGCTGCTCGGAGCAGCATCAGCTCCGGGGGTCCTGCCCAGGGCCAGGGGGAGGTGGCTCTCACCAGGGGGTCAATCCAGCCGGGAATGGCTCTCACCAGGGTGTCAATCCAGCCAGGAATTTGCCCAAGGCAGCCAGGGTCTGGCATATGCCTTTGGCTCTCTCCAGCCCCTGTACTCCCAGGAGGTTGGAGTCATCCATCAGGCGGGCGCTGCAGCGTGAGTCATTGCATCCTTTACGGTCATTTGGTTATGCTTCAGGAGCTGCTAATTTCTCTCCGGCCTCCTCAATTAGGCAGAGATTAACCGTGTTTCTCATTCCAGCTGTTGCTACCCCTATCAGAGGACCTCCCTCCCCTCCGGGTGGCGTGGTGGATGCTGTGGCCGGGGATGTGGGGGGTTGTGTGTCCCCTTTTGGGGGTGCAGGGGGCTTGGTTGTGCTCAGACACGTGTGTGTGCAGGCAGGACTTGGGTGGGCAGGAGGCTCCTGCCTGCCTGAGACGGCTGGGAACGTGCCTGTGTCCTCAGGGCTGGTTTATGGTTTGGTTGGAGAAACCCACAACAATTTATCCATTCCCCTGCGACCCCCTCCCCACCCGGGAAGGGGAATTGAAATCCTTCCAAGGGTTGACATACAAGCAGATTTAATAGAGTAAGACGAGATAATTAACACTGATAACACGAAAGAACCACTATCGACCCCGATACCAATATAAAATATACCAGGACTATCCCCTGCCCATTCCACCCCAGGAAGCCGTGCCCTCCCAGCAGGGACAGCCCATGTGGGACACTGCAGCTTCGTGAGGAAGGGCAGGGCTCTGCTCCGAGGGCAGGGAGTTCTCAGGATCCCAGCCGCCCAGGGTAGAGAGAGAACTCCTCAGCAAACTTCCTAATTTATGACAAATGTGGTGTTCTTGGTATGAAATAACCCTGTCGGCAGCTTGGGTCAAGTGCCCAGGTCTCATTCCTCACCCCTGCAGCTGGAGACCTCGAAAACCCCAAGACCTTGAATCCCACACCCCAGAGCTGGCTGTAAATGTTGTCACAAGTTTGGATGCTAGAGTCTTCCAAAAGCGTGCTTTTCCCCAGCATTGGAAGAGAAATTAGTCCTGTGTCGCTCAAACCAGGGCAGGAGGTGTCTCCTTGTGCGTAGGGTGATGTCCTGGTGTGGGTGCAGCGTGTGAGCTGGGGTCTGTCCCACGTGTACCCGCACCGGCAGGGGATGTGGCACCCTCCCCTTCCACCCACATGTGTTTGTTCCTCTCCATGACTGTTTTCTCCGCTCCCTGGATCCATCACAAAGAAACCGATGGACCAGGCAGAGCCTGTCCCAGCTCTGCCTGCCTCCCCATCCTTGGCCATGTGAGAGCAGGCAGAGATGGATTCATCATGAGTGTTCTCTCCCCTTCCAGGTGCCTACCTGGTCCCCTACCTAGTTCTGCTCATCATCATCGGGCTCCCCCTCTTCTTCCTGGAGCTGGCGGTGGGGCAGAGGATCCGCCGGGGCAGTATTGGTGTCTGGAATTACATCTGCCCTCGCCTGGGGGGCATTGGCTACGCCAGCTGCCTTGTGAGTGTACCCGTGGGTCCCCTCGGTCCCCACCTCGGGGTGGGTGGTGTGGCTTTGCAAGGGATGGCCTGGAGTCAAACCTTGAGGGCCCCCGTGCCAAGGTTTGAGTGGTCCAGGAGAGTTTTTCCAGCTCCAACCAAGGGTCTAAGGCTGGGTGGGAATGGAACCATCCCCTGATCCCTGCAGCTCTGCTCCCTGCCCAGTGGGAGGTGTGTTGGGGACAGTGTCACTGCCTTGTCATTTAATACTGTGGCCTCCTTCCTCCCCCCAGGTCTGTTTTTTTGTCGGTCTCTATTACAATGTCATCATCGGCTGGAGCATCTTTTACTTCTTTAAGTCCTTCCAGTACCCTCTTCCCTGGAGCGAGTGCCCCATCGTGAAAAACGGCTCGGTGGCCGGTAAGGGATGGCTGGTGGTGGTGGGGGATGCTTGGTTGGGAAGAAGTTCCCAGGAAAAGGGCTGCTCTGGGACACTGGGGTTCCTCAACATCTGTAGCTATCACAGGTTGGGGATGCCATAGGTTGAGGTGTCTCCTGAGACACTGGGTTCTCTCCAGTCCAGCAGCCTTGGTCATATGGAGATGTTTTGCTTGGGTTGGATGAGTGTCCCCCATCATACGTTCTCCCCTCAGGATCTGTCCTCACTGGTGGGATTTGATGCCAGTTTGGGAATCCAGAGCTTGGGTCTCCAGGCTGCCTTAGTGCTCGGTGCCAGGACCTGACCCAGGGCCATGGAGGGAACCAGGCAGGGCTCACCTGGCTGCTCCGTCAGGGCCCAACTGAGATGCTGATGGAGCTAATGGTGTTTAATACCACCTGGGCATCTCCTTGGGACCCTCTGGGAGGTTTTGTAGCAAATATGAATGTCTCTTTCTGTATTTAACGCCTTATTTTCACCTGATAATGGCTTTACGTCCTGTCTCTTCTTTTTCCTGATAAAAATGAGCCCAGTTGATTCCTCTCCCTTAGTTTCCAGGGGTCTCTCTCTGGTTGGCTCTGGCAGGTTTTTGACGTAAATTGACATTGATCCCCTAAAAGATGGTGACTGACTTTGCTCCTCATGCTCTCCTGCCTCTGCTCGGTTGCAGTTGTGGAGACTGAATGCGAGAGGAGCTCGGCCACCACCTACTTCTGGTACCGGGAGACCCTGGACATCTCTAACTCCATCTCAGAGAGCGGGGGGCTCAACTGGAAGATGACCCTGTGTCTGCTGGTGGCCTGGAGCCTTGTTGGCTTGGCCATGATCAAAGGCATCCAATCCTCTGGGAAGGTGGGTATCGGTGACCACCTGGGTCTGGCTGGGCTCAGTCCTTGAGGCAGAAACCTCCTGCCTGGACCACACTCTCCTGCCCTGATCTGGGGTGGCTGGAGGATGCTGTGCCCCCTGGGGTGCTTTCACCCACTCCAGAGCTGGGGCCATCTCTGGGGGGATCCAGAACAAGGTCCAAAGAGGGTGTTGGGAAGAGATTTAGTCCAACTGACACCTGCAGCCAGGGATGGTGACATCAGACTCATCAAATCATCTACATTTGGGGGCTGTCAACTCTCCGATCCCCTGATGCAGGAGATCTTGATGGATGCTCATTGGGTGCAGGGGTGGGAGCCGAGTCCTCCTTTGCTGTGACTCTGCAGGAGAAGCAGGGCAGGGAGGAACCCAAGGCCTTGGGAGAGGGACGCTGTCAGCTTTTGGAGGTCATTGACATCTCAAGCAAGGCTGTGTAAGCAGGGAGGTCAGATGGAGAAGGGTATGGCCTCCTGAGACAAATCCCTGTCTCCAGATGTGCTCTGCAGAACATCTGGTGCATTAGGAGGGAGGGTGGTGAGACCCCTGTCCCACAGCCCCAAGGGGGTGGTGGGAGTGAGCCGCAGGAGCAGAACCACAGCAGCAGGTCTTCCCAGGATGAAGTTCCATTTACATCTGCTCATTGGGCCGCTGGAAATGTGCCAGGAACCATCTGGGCAGATGGAGAAAGGGTGGGGGTCCAGAACTGTCCTTCTCTCGGGGTCCCTGGGCACCAGCACTTTGTGTTTCAGGGATTTTCTGAGCCAGTGCCAGCATCTTGGTGTTCTGCAGCCCCAGCAGATTTTTCTCTCTTGTGTCCAAACACTTTGGAAATCCACCTGAGCTTCAGCACCGGGAGCATCCTGATCTGCCTGAGGAGCTGAGCTCATTTTGGGGAGGGTGACCCCAAAGGGTAACCCCAGTTGTGCTGTCCTTGGCTTGGGTGGGAGGTAGCTGAGCTGGGCGGGCAGTAAATGAGCTTGGACCCGTGTTCCACCCCTCTCGCCGCAGGTGATGTACTTCAGCTCCCTCTTCCCCTACGTGGTGCTGGTTTGCTTCTTGGTGCGGGGACTTCTCCTGCGCGGGGCGGTGGATGGGATCATGCACATGTTCACACCCAAGGTGAGAGTCTCCAAGCAGGTTCTCCTCCTGGCTGGTCACACCTTGATTTCCCTTATGCTCCCCGCCCCAAAAACCAGACTATCGACCCCAAACTGCCTCAGACATCCCAGAACATCATCAGGAGGTGCCAGCAGCACCCTAAATATGGGCTATGGCCAGGAGCACCGAGAACCTCGCAAACTCATCACCCTGGAGCTGCTCTGAGCCTTGGCCACCTTTGGGTGCCCAGACACCAGGGTGAGGGACGATATATTTAAAGACTTCACGGGAAGATGCTGGCTGGCGGTAAAACCTCTGCTGGTGATATGCATCCCATTAATTAGAATTAACCAGCTAATTAATTAATTGAGCAGAGATGTAGATGAATCAGCTCAGCCGGCGAGGCTGTTAGAAGATATTAATTATGATCTATTATGAATGATGCTTGGAGGCCTCTAGCCTGCAGCTCTGGCTCACAGGAGAGGGGAGATGCAGGTAGAGGGGTGGGAGGTTAAACAGACCCACCAGCCGAGATGTTTGATTTCGAGTGCTCCAGGTGCTCTGGTAGCAGGAGATAGCCAGGGGCGGATGGAGACCCATCACTGGGTGGCATCAGGTCTTCCTCAGGTTGGGGGACAGGCTGGCCATCTCCCCCGGGCAGCTGGGATGTCTACTAAAAAGCTTGAGAGCTTTGCACTGGGAGATTGGGCACCTGCCCTTCTCTGTGCCTCAGTTACCCCTCTGTGGAGAAGGGATAAAGAACCTATGAGTGCTGGATAATGTGAGACATGATGGTGGTAGGTCAAAAGGATGCCCATGGCTCCTTCAAAACCATCCCAAGTTGTGGGCACTCCAGCCTTTTAATTTAGCTCTGGCTCCACTGGGAGGAGTTGTGAAGCCACCAAAGCACCTAACTTCTTCTTATATCTTCCTTCCAAGCTGGACAAGATGCTGGACCCCCAGGTTTGGCGGGAGGCAGCTACGCAGGTTTTCTTTGCCTTGGGCCTCGGCTTTGGGGGAGTCATCGCCTTCTCCAGCTACAACAAGCAGGACAACAACTGCCACTTTGATGCCACGCTTGTCTCCTTCATCAACTTCTTCACGTCTGTCCTGGCCACCCTGGTTGTGTTTGCCGTGCTGGGCTTCAAGGCCAACATCATGAATGAGAAATGTGTGGTGGAGTAAGACTTGCTTTTTGTCTGTTTGGGGTGGGCAAGGTCTTTGCTACTACTGGTTGTAGTGGGTCCAGAGGCAACAGAGTGCTCTGGAGCTGAGTGATATCATGTCTTGGTGGACCCAAGTTCCTGATGGTCAAGACCTGAATCTCCAGAGGTGTCATATGGTAGCTGAAGGAGTTGGATGTTCAGCTCCTCCAACCTAAACCCCAGCCCTAAGATGGTCTCTTAGTCTGCAAATTGAGGGTAAATCCAACGTATCTTGCTGGGTTTCCTGGGTTTCCCCAGTTTCTCCTCATTGTGGGGTCCACTTGTCCATGAGGTTAAGGGAGCTGCTGTGCTGTACCTGAGGAACAGCTGGAAGAAGGGGAATTTGTACCCCTGGTGTTGTCTTCAGACAGTGAGTTGAATCTATAAAAGTCCTGGCCATGGAGCGTGGAGTCTCAGAGCAGGAGAGAAACCAGAGCAGCATGTGGGTGAGAAGGTACAGAGAAGCTGTTCTCTGGTGGTCCCCCATCTGTGTCCTCGGTTATGTGGCCTAATGCAATGTTGACTCACACCTTGGGAAACTGCAAAGTGGTCCTCTGACTGGGTAACATGACCCAGGGAGGAATGTAAAGGGCATCCATGGTTAAGGCCCATCCTCCACCCTAGAAGGAAGGGGACATCTCAAGGTGACCAGGTTCTGCTCTCCTTTAGGAATGCTGAGAAGATCTTGGGCTACCTGAACACCAATGTGCTGAGCCACGACCTCATCCCACCCCACGTGAACTTCTCCCACCTCACCGCCAAGGACTATAATGAGATGTACAGGGTGATCATGACAGTGAAAGAGGGGCATTTCAAAGAGCTGGGTTTGGATGCCTGTCTGCTGGAGGATGAACTCAACAAGGTACCTGGGGGCACTCCTAGTAGGACCAGAAGGTCACCGACCCCATTGCCTCTCCCTTCGACTTGTGTCGTTCCTGGTAGATGGATCTGGAGACTGTCCAGGCATGAGGATTCCCTGTCCCAGTGGTCTTACCCAGCACACAGTGGTCCTTCCTGGGGTGGGGGAGAGGTCTCACCATGGCAAATCTAACAGGGTCATCACCACTACCAGACTGGAGTTTTCTTTCCTTGAAGAGTGGTTTAGCAAGACAAGAGAGACCTGAGGGATGCAGGGATTTGTAGGCTGTGCCCCTGATGTGTTTCTCCTCACCTTTTGGTCTTCTCTTCCCCCGAACAGTCAGTGCAAGGAACTGGCCTGGCCTTCATTGCCTTCACAGAAGCCATGACCCACTTCCCAGCCTCACCATTTTGGTCCGTCATGTTCTTCCTGATGCTGATAAACCTGGGGCTGGGGAGCATGATTGGGACCATGTCGGGCATCACTACGCCCATCATCGACACCTTCAAGGTGCGGAAGGAAGTGTTCACAGGTGAGGTCTTTTCTCCTGCAACTTCCTGGGGAAGGGGTGGAGGGTCCCAATTGCCCTGGGGAGTCACTCCAGAAGAGGGTGGATTAGACATCCTGGGACCTGCTCATGCAGGGAATGGACCTTGTGGTGGAGGCTTTGGTTTCCCTCAGGGTGCCCTGTTGACCATGCCTGTTTGCTCCCCACAGTTGGTTGCTGCATCTTTGCCTTTGTGGTGGGACTCATCTTTGTGCAGCGCTCTGGGAATTACTTTGTCACCATGTTTGACGATTATTCAGCCACGCTGCCACTCACGGTCGTGGTCATCCTGGAGAACATTGCTGTGGCCTGGATTTACGGCACCAAGAAGTAAGGTTCATACAATAAAAAGCCTAACTGTGCTGTAACTCCTGATTAAGACAACCCACCTCCTTCCAGCCCTTTTCCATATGACTTTTTCCCCAGGAGGCCACCTCTGGTGGAGCCAAGTGTCCAAGGGGCAGTGACCTTATAGAGGCAAGAACTCAGTTCACCTTGATCTTCTTGCCCTGCCCTAGGTGTAACCCAGGCCCCGGAATAGATCCTTCTAGTGGGTATCTACTGTTGGTTGCGGTGCTCTGTCACTTGTGGTTACCCTTCTGTCTGAGGTTTCCAGGTCCTTCTGGAAGGGGACCTTGTTCCCCAGTGCCTGTTCTTGTTCATGAGTTGGCAAGAGCAAAGGAGCTTCTGGCTCAAATGGCCTTTTCCTTAGGAAGTTCCCAACCAGTCCTGCTTGAGGGACACTGAGATGCTTGCCTGGATCAGCTGGGGGGTTCTTCAGGCTCTACCCTGAGCATAATTTACAATTGGGGCTCCTGAGAGGGAGTTTCTGATTTGAAAGCGGGGAACAGCATGGTTCCATCTCTTCTTCTTGGCAGGTTCATGCAGGAGTTGACAGAAATGCTGGGTTTCCGGCCCTACCAGTTCTACTACTACACCTGGAAGTACGTCTCTCCCATCTGCATGGCTGTTCTCATGACTGCCAGCATCATCCAGCTGGGAGTCAGCCCCCCAGGCTACAGCGCATGGATCAGAGAGGAGGTGAGCACGACTCCTGTCCCCACAGTCACCTCCAGCCCAGATCCAGGCTGAGCAGGGGCCAGCTGAGAGCTGGAGACCACCCTGCTCTTCCCAGCCCTGCTCGTTTCTCCTCCCCTCTTCTGCTGGGAGATTGACTGCAGAGTGGCCGCAGGCAGGACATCAGGGTTGTCCACACTGCCCAGAAGTCTCCAGCCTGCTCTGAACCATGAGCTGGAGCTTGGAGTTTGATTTGCTTCCACAGCTGCACACAGTGTGCAGGACCACGTCCCTTTCCTTGGATTGAACCCACCTTCTGACAGCTTCATGTGGTGCCCCCGAGGATGAAGGGTGGTGGGAATTAGGAGATGTTCCTGGTGTGCATCACCTTTGCTGTAACAGCCACTTGACAGTAACATCTCTTTCTTCCAGGCTGCAGAAAAGTTCCTTTTCTACCCAACCTGGGCCATGGCTATTCTCATCTCTCTGATCATCCTGGCATCCCTCCCTCTGCCTCTGGTCTTCATCCTCCGACAGTTCCACCTCGTGTCAGACGGCTCCAACGCCCTCTCTGTCACCTACAAGAAAGGCCGGATGATGAAAGACATCTCCAATTTGGAAGACAACGATGAGACCCGCTTCATCCTGAGTAAAGTGCCGAGCGAGACCCCCTCTCCCATGCCCACGCACCGCTCCTACCTGGGTCCCGGGAGCAACTCCCCCATGGAAATGAGCACTGCCCCCAACGGACGATACGGGAGTGGGTACCTCCTGGCCAGCACCCCCGAATCTGAACTGTGATGGTTGCCTGCCCACCACCCCCACCGGGAGAGGAAGTCACTGGGGAGTGGATCCTGGCTGTCCAGGCAACAGGAAAATTAATCCATAAAGAAGATGAAGAAGAAAACCCCCTCTTAGAATCGTAACCCAAAGCATTTCTAAGGTGACATCAGGAAGAAGGGACCATGGGAGGGGCAGGACTCCTCCAAGAACCCTCCTGTGAGAGGTGGGATCCCCCTGGGCTTGCCTTCAGGGAAGGGAGGAGGAACAAGAGGCACTGCCGTACCTTCCCGAGAGTTGTTCTCAACGGGGCTTGAGTGTGAAGCAAAGAATCTCTTGTTTCTAAGAAGCTGGTGGTTGGAAAAAGGACCTGGCGTCAGGTGGAAGGCCAACCACGCTTCCTCCTGTCACCCAGCGCTCTTCCCTCCCAGTCTGTTGTCCTTTAGTGGGGAGGAGCCATGGCCTTATTCCAACGAGCACAATTAACCATTGATGTTTCATAGCACAAAAGGGTGCTGTTGTCGTCACCGTCGTCGTCGTCGTCGTATCTCCTGTAGGTTTTTATCGCTGTGGACACACTCAAATAACCCCAGAATTTTGACCAGGGTTGGCAGGGAGCAGTGTGGGCTGGCTGAGACGTTGCAATGAGTGAGACGGTGGGTGGTGGGTCCTTGTGTTTGTCACCAGCAGCGTGGGGACAGTGCCTGTGGGTTGTTCTGAGACACGGAGACGTCCCTTCCATGGGATGATGTGGTCAACGCAGCTCCATCTTTAGGCAGTTATCGTGCTGTGTGGCAGAAGGACCTCTGAAGTGAGGGTGATTTGGACGTGTGAGCATGTGTGTGTGTGGGGCTGGACAGGGGGTCACCATGATGGGGGTCGGGAGTGCTCTCCTGGAGTTACTCCTGACGTGTGGGATGCTCTGATGAACCAAAATCATTGGCGTGGTCATCGTTTCCTCTTGCCTCTCTCTTTAGATGTCCCAGAGGGACAAGCAGAGGAGCTGTGGGGCATCCAGTCCCATCACAGTCCTGGTTTAGCTCTCAGGAAACCACCCCTGGACTTACCTCCTGTGCACCCACCAGCTGGGGGGAGCTGGGCAGTGATCATCTCTGGACATACGTCCTCATTTCTCATAGCTTTGAGCCCGGGGAGCTGCAGTGGCCTCCTGTTGCACCTCCATGGGGGTTCACCAGCCTTTGAATGGGGGTCACCAGCTCCTGGGGACAGCAGGGGTCTGAGCAGCAGTTACTGGGAGTCAGTGCCAGGTCCCAGGGTCCCTTTTAGCTCTTGATCCAGGCTGGTGAGCCCCTGTTAGAGCCCCTGTTAGAGCCCAGGGACCTCTATCATGCCCATCCACTTTACCTGGAGACCAGATTCACGTGCCCTTATGTTGTCTCTCCCCATACCATCTAGGAAAGGTTGGGATCTCCCAGTCCAGAGTCTCTCCCACTTCCCAGTGGGTCGTTCTCTGAATCCTACATGCAGCTGAACCTTTCTGCCAAGGGTACCAGTATTATGGGGCATCTTCCTCCTTTCCGCAGGAGGAGGTGGGAGCAGCAGCCTGATTGCACCCTCTCATCACGTTGTTATGGCCTCCAAAAGCTGCGGGAGCTCTTCATCCATGGTCCTGCTGGGCTTAGGTCACGCGTGGTGGTATTTCGAGCCAGTCTGAAGGCCAAGTTCGTGGGTGCTTGCCCATGAGCCCTTCTCTCCTCCGCTTTCCTGTCAATGGGTTTTCTTCCACCTTGGTTCTCCTTTTGGCTGGGAGGAGAAGGCAGAAAGCACCTGGTCCATCTGCCACACCCTTGACTTCTCTTCACATCCCTGGGTCCAGGAGGTCCCTTAAAATGATGTTCGCGATCCTTTATTTATAGTCCTTCTCTATGAGCTTGGCTGGTGACCTGGAGACTCTTCTTGGACAATTAGCTCAGGCCCTTCGTTAACTATTTTTTGGGAAGGAAAATGGAGGCACAGACTGAACCAAAGCTGTTCAGTCTTTGATGGCTCCGAGAAGCACCAGCCTCGTGTGGTCAGGATCTGCCACGCTCCAGCGACCTCCCCTCTGCCATCCCCTCAGCTGTCTTTCTCCTTATTTCTGGGTCCCCTCCACGCAGAGGGACGTGGAAGTATCCCCCCCACATCATCCCTGAATGGGAGAAGCACAAACCCCGTGGCGTTTCCCCACCCTTAGGCAAGACGTTCCCTCCCATCTCTTACTTCTCCCCCTGTCCCCAGTATCCTCCACCCAACCAGCAAAACGGAGCATGAGCCAAATCGTTGCCCAATGTCACCTTCCCAACCCCCCTGAGCCCTGGGGCTGGATTCCCACCGTAGCTCCCATGGAGTTACTGGAGCAGGACACCTCCTGTAGCCCGAGTGCTCGCTCCCCTCTGCTCCTGGGGGGTGCTGCTCCTCAGACCCCGGTGGGTGGGGGGAAA
>VZRU01004966.1:65206-90893 GCA_013398155.1 Pedionomus torquatus | reverse complement strand
AAAAACCACAAACCCAAACTGAAACCGCTAAATACAAACCGAGAGGTCTCTGGGGACTGGGCTGATTCCAGAAGTGAAAAATTTCTCTCTAATCGGGTAAAGCTGCGAGTTCCTCGTCGGTGTGGCCAAGATTTGGAGGGGGAGAGCTGGTAAATCATCAGGTGTGGGATTTTTATTTTTTTTTTTAGGCTTGATCGTGGGCCATGTCACTGTACGGAGGCGTTTTTATGGCGTGACTGTTTGGATGTGTTTGCCTCAGAGTGAATATCGGTGAGGACTTCATTTTTGGCTCGGGTTTAAGGTCTCTACGAGCGTTCTGGTGACTTCTTCCCTCTAGTACTTTTTTAAAGAAAGAATCATTTCTTGTTCTTGTCCTCAGCAGCCGTCCTCTCCCTCCTGAATTTTTGCTTCAGTGATTATTTCCTTACATGCTCTAGATAACGCATTGAACCTAGACCTTTCCTCTTCCTCCTCCATCCTCCGTCTCTTCTCAAAAAGAAGCATTTCTGCTCCTAATACTTCTATTTTTCTTTCTTTTTTTTTTTTTTTCTTTCCACTTTGCAACTAATCTGTGCCGGCTATTTTTAATTCCAAGAAGCAAGGAAGGGATAAATGTGCTCCAGGTGCTGAGGGGAAGAAGTGGAACCCTTGGAATCAATCGTTTGCTCCTTAAATTGCTCACAGGAACCCCCAAAGCCCCCCCTTTCTCCCCCACCCCTTTCTTCTTTTTTTTTTTTCTCCCTTTACCCAGCTCCTGACAGAGCAGTGAAAGAACCTCATTGTGCTGCAACAACGGGAGGTGCCTCCTTTCTCAAATTCTTCAATCCCTGGCCTTAATAGACCTGGGGATTGTATTTATTTTTCCCTCCTCTCGCTGCTGAGATTGCTCCTGCCCTTTAAAGCGTCCTCCACGAACAGCCTGGCGAGAAGCCTGACAGATGCCTAGTTTTCAGGGAGCTAAATACATCGCTCTGATATTTTCTGATACTGACCCAGCTCGTTGGTGGGCAACTGAATATCCTTGTCTCTTCCCTCTCAAATAAAAAAAAAATTAAAAAAAAAATGTTTTCAGATCATTAAAGTATTTTTAAACAGTAAATGGGAAGGGGATGGAAATGGGCAGAGAGGTCTCATTAAGCGTGACGTGTAGTAGCCCAGTGGTGTCATTCCGAGAGCAGAAACCCCTGCTCCTGCAGTGAAAGATGTGGAAATTTTTGATTGTTGATTAACATCTCATAAAACTGGTGGCAAATGAGGCCTGAAATAGACTGTCAGAGGGAGAAGGCTTCGCTTATTGTATTTTATACGGGGCGGCACGACACCATCCTAGACGGTTTTATTCCTGGATTGAACATGGATTGGAAGCCGGGCTGCTGGTACGGAGCAGAGCTTTTCGGATGTGGGGTAGATGTTACAGTTTTGCCCGTTAGTGCTGACTTTAAAACACAGTTTGATTGCGAGGAAAGCCCTAGAAGGGGAGGGAGGGGTGTAAAGGAGCAGGGGATTAAGGATATCTGGGATTCAATGTGGCATAGAGGGAAGGATGCCACGGCCACTGGTGACTTCGCCAGCCCTGGACCAGTCGATCCCTGACCCTGAAGGTGGCGTGGAGGCTGCTGTCCTCTTTTAGTGCGGTGCACAGGGACCGAGGGTTAGAAATTAGTAAGTACAAACCTCAGCAAATGTTCAATAAAAATGCAGCGTTGTGTAGAGAAAGTTTACGTTTCTGACCTAGATATTCTGCATCTAGATGGGATGGTTTAGATTGGAATGGACCTTCAACATCATCCTGAAGTTTAACCCTCTGCTCTGGGTAAGGACATATTTAACTAGAGCAGGTTGCTTAAAGTCATATCCAACCTGGCCTTGAACCCCTCCAGGGATGGGGCAGCCACAGCTTCTCTGGGCAACCTGGGCCAGGGACTCAACACCCTCACAGCAAAGAATTTCTTCCTTCTATGTCCCCTCTTCTAATTTAAAGCCATTTCCCCTTGTCCTGTACAACAGGCCCTGAAGCTGTCTGTCCCCATCTTTCTTAGAAGTAATGAAAGGTTGCAGAAAGATCTCCCTTGAGCCTTCTCTTCTCCAAACTGAATCACAGAATGGTTTGGGGTTGGTAGGGACCTTGAAGGATCATCTAGTGCCACCCCATGCCCTGGGCAGGGACACCTCCCACCACTCCAGGTTGCTCCAAGCCCCCTCCAACCTGGTCTTGAACCCCTCCAGTGTTGGGGCAGCCACAGCTTCTCTGGGCAACCTGGGCCAGGGTCTCACTACCCACAGAGGGAAGAAGATTTTTCCTCCCCAGATCTCATCTAAATCTCCCCCTTTTCACCTTAAAACTCTGCTCCCTTCCCTGATCAAGAGTCCCTCCCCAGCTTTCCTGGAGGGACTCCCCCTTGAGGGACTGGAAGGGGCCTCAAAGGTCTCCCTGGAGCCTTCTTTTCTCCAAGCTGAACAACCCCATCACTGATCCCATTTTACAGATGGGCAAGAAGAGACCTCAACTTGTCAAACGTCACACAGAATCATAATACTCTAGTTTTGGATCTCGGCTTTCTGGGCCATCGCTGGTTTTGACCATGGAGTTCCCTTCCTCTTTGCTACCGTGAAGTAAAGAAAAATCTCTGGATCGAAGCTGGAGCTTTCCTTTTGGTGTAGGCCTTGCAGAAGAGCCACGTGCCTGGTCCATTTGTGCTCTTGTCAGATGCACGCGGTTTCTGGGCTGCCTCTTCCCGAGGTGATGACATTTCTCTGTCTGCCTCGTTGCATTTTTATTGATCTTCCCTCTCCGCTCTGTGCTCCGCTTGAATGTAAATGACTTCTACAGGCGACGTGTTTGGAAACCCAAGCTTTATACCATCCAGAAACGTTACTTACTCAGTGAGCTGAAGCTATAGTATTTATGATTTTTATTGATCTCTCTTGCAAGCCTGAGAGCACTTTGCACACAGTTGAGGGAGATCATTGCGTTAGATGGAAAAGTGCAATCGCTTATTGACTGTGACGTAGAAGCTTCAGATGAGAAGGACGGACAATAGGATGCGTTTAAATAACAGTGGAATTCGGGTTGCTAGAGCCAGCCCATGGTCCACCCAGGATATTTAGAGAAATAGTCCCTCTTTGGAGGCAGAATCATGGAATGGCTTGCACGGGAAGGAACTTCTAAAATCCATCTAGTCCAACTCCTGGCTGTGTGCAGGGATATCTTAGAACCATAGAATGGTTTAGGTTGGGAGGAACCTTAAAGATCACCTTGTCTTACAACCCCTGCTGTGGGCATGGACACCTCCCACCACACCAGGTTGCTCCAAGCCTCCTCCAACCTGGCCTTGAACCCCTCCAGGGATGGGGCAGCCTGGGCCAGGGTCTCGCCACCCTCAGAGTGAAAAATTCCTTCCTAATATTTAATCTAAATCTCCCCTTTTCCAGTTTGGAGCCATAACCCCTCATCCTATCACCACCTGTCCTTGTAAAAAGTCCCTCTCTAGCTTTCCTGTAGGCCCCCTTCAGATACTGGAAAGCTCCTGGAAGATCTCCCTCAAGCGTTCTCTTCTCCAGGCTCAATCGCCAAACTAGACCAGGATTCACAGAAGGATTTGAGTAGGAAGGGACTTTTAAAGGCCACCTAGTCCAACCCCCTGCCACGAGCAGGGACATCTTCAATTAGGCCAAGTTGCTCAGATCCCCATCCAGTCTGACCTGAAACCTTTCCAGGGATGGGGCATTCACCACCTCTCTGGGCAACCTGGGCCAGTGTCTCACCACCATCATTTATAAAAAAAGTTTCTTCCTTATCCTTTAAAAGAGAAAATTCTGCTTCTTGAAGAGCCTGTCTTGCTTCCTTTTGCTGTGCTGGGAGGGTTGGTGGATTTTTTTGGTGTCCATCTGTTGAATTACTCAGGTCGAGGAACGCATCTCGAGCTGGCCAAGCAGCACACGCTCAAGGCTTTGGAGGATCTAATGGATGTATCATCAGTTTTATTAGTAATTAAGCTGCCTCTTAAGTACTTTCTGAACCCTGCTGCCGACCTGAAGTTGGCTTTCTGGATGTTGTTGTTTCTGCTTCCTAAGCTTCTTTGCTCCCTTTAATCTAATGCGCGCATCTGTGAGTCCACCTCCCCTCAAAGGAGAAATCCTGTAGAGCTGACTCTGTGGTAGCAGAGACTTTAAAATTAAAAAAATAAATATATAAAAATAAGGAAACCACAAAAACCTCTTGCTCTGGTCACATTTAATGTGGTCAGGAAGGTTTGGGAAAATTAGAAATAAAAATTAAAAAAACACCAGGCAGGAAAAAGAAATAAAGTCAGTGTTTGGAGGAGTTGAGGGATTTGTGTCCACGCATCCCTGACCAGATCTGCAGGCTCTCACCCAGGCGTGTGGTTTTCATCCACTTCCCAGTAAAGTGGTGGGATTTAGGGGAAATGTTTTCTTTTTCTGGAAAGAGCCTGAGGTCTGAGACGGTTGAAACCCGTTCCCTGGCATAGAACCATAGACTGGTTTGGGTTAGAAGGGACCTTAAAGATCGAGTCCAACCCCCTGCCCTGGGCAGGGACACCTCCCAGGTTGCTCCAAGCCCCATCCCCACTGATTTTTCTTGCCATTTTCACTCATGGCAACACGTCTCCATGATTATTTGAAAGGTGATGCTTCCTCTACTTCTCTGGTTCCTAAGAAACCTTCCTTTCAACTTTTTGACCTCTACCTAAGCCCTGCTCTGGGAGATAAGAGCCGGCATATCTCAGTATGCCGGTCTACCTCAGGGTTTAATATCACTTTTAGGGTATTAATACCATTTTTAAAGCTCCTTTGTTCCCTTTGCCTGGCTTTGGAGAGAGCGGGAAGGTGTCTCTTTGCTTCCTTCAACAAGGTGGGACTTGCCATTTAGAAGGGTCTCTGTTCAGAGTTATGTCTTGGGACTTGTTATTTAGAATCACCAAATAGTTTGGGTTTGAAAGGACCTTAAAGGCCATCAAGTCCAAACCCCTGCCCTGCACAGGGACATCTCCCAGTAGACCAGGTTGCTCAAAGCCCTGTCCAGTCTGGCTTTGAACCTTTCCAGGGATCGTGGGGCATCTCCCACCTCTCTGGATGACCTGGACCAGGGTCTCATCGACCTCAGAGTGAAAAATTTCTTCCTTAAATCTAGTGTGAATCTTCCCTCTTCTCGTTTAAAGCCATTAGCCCTTGTCCTGTCATTACAGACACAATTAAAATCGATCCCCATCTTCCTTAGAAGCTTCTTTTAGGTATTGAAAGGCCACAAATTCAAAAGATCTCCATCCAGAGCATTGGGACTCGCTGAGCAGTGGCCACCAAAGGTCTGTTTCTGGAGAAGGTAGCGACACTTGCTTTCCTTGTGCTTCCAGCTGCCTTGAAGATGTTGTACCAGTTCAGAACTGGTGGTGAGGTGCTGGAGCTCCCTGGGTTTTCCCTGGCAGGACACGTTATGTCCTATGTGGATGAGGACTTCTCCTTGCTGGTTCCTGGCAGGGGTGAAGGTCTCACATTGATCCACTCGCAGCCTCCTGTGACGATGACGCTAGGACCAGTGTTGCTTGCATCATGATTAGCCCATCCCTAATTGAGCGTGGCTTGATGAAACTGAGCAGCGGGGTGGCAAAAGCGCACAGGAAGCTCTTTATTGCTTTTAATTTCAGATTTAAAAGGACTTTCATTACACTTCCCCCCCCCCNTTCATTACACTTCCCCCCCCCACCCCCCACACACACACCCCACCCAAGGCTGCAGAGATGATTCCACCTTCGTTTCCGAGAGATGCTGTGGAATCTGTCAGAGCCCCTGACAGCGCTGCTCCCGCTGCTGCTGCGAGGGGAGAAATTGCAAATGAGCGCATCGGCGCTGCTTTCATTTAGAAGCCTTTCTCTTTTCCCCTTCCAGTTCTGCATATCTCCCATCTCCTCCTTAATGTCACCTTGAGGAGTCTCTTGGTGGAGGCTGGCTCTTCTGTGCCATGGATGGTTTATGTTGGAAGTAGGTGGAGCGCCTGCTTAAAAAAAAAAAAAAAATCGACAAGAAAAAAACCCAGTGGTTTAGAGAACACCTTAGCACGTTTTCTATTTAAGGCTTTATTTTTTTTTTACCTCTTTGTAGGAAATTCTCTGGGTTTTTGTTCAAGATCCGTAATGTGCCTAGAACTTCAAACCCCCTGACAAGTGCCTCTGCAGTAATTATTTTTGCTGTCAAACTTGAGCTCAACCTAAGCAAGGCGCCTTTTCTTTATTCAGCTGGGGAGGGGGGGAAGAAGGTGCGTGGAGAGGGTTCCTCGTTAAAAAGAGAAGTGGGAATAGGCTCTGGTAATAGGAGATTTATTCCAAATGTATTGATCGGGGCTTTTAAAGCCACCTGGCTTGAGAAGATACCATCTCTGCCTTCCTCAAAATCTGTTCCAGAAATTTAATGACTTGATTGTTGTAGCTTTTTTTTCTTAGAATCACAGAATGGTTTTGGGTGGGAAGGGACCTCTAAAGGCAATTGAGTGCCACCCCCTGCCCTGGGCAGGGACACCTCCCACCACACCAGGTGGCTCCAAGCCCCATCCAACCTGGCCTTGAACCCCTCCAGGGATGGGGCAGCCACAGCTTCTCTGGGCAACCTGGGCCTGGGGTCTTACCACCCTCAGGGGGAAGAAGAATTTCCTCCCTAGATCTCACCTCAATCTCTCCTTTTTCACCTTAAAACCCTTCCCCTCATCCTATGGCTCCTCTCCCCTCATCCTATGGCTCCCCTCCCTCATCAAGACTCCCTCCCCAGCTTTTCTGCAGCCCCTTGAACTGGAAGGGGCCCCAATAAAGGCATGAGGAGATTCCTGGGCTGCCAGTGCGCATTGCCAGGGACTAGCCAGCTTTTATAACCCCCCAGCACCCCCAAACCCTTCTCAGCAGTTCTGCTCTCCATCCCCAGCGTGGGCTGGGACTGGGGGTTGCCCCCCTGCCCTCCTTGTTCCCTCCAAAGGGGCAGGACTCTGCCCTTGGCCTGATTGATCCTCATGAGGTTCACATGGGCCTACTTCTCAGGCCTGGTTAAGTCTCTCTGGATGGCATCCTGTCCCTTGGCCATCTTGGCTGCCCCACACAGCTTGGTGTTGTCAAGGATAAGGAATAAACTGAGAAGAAATGATTTCTTACCAAACTCAAGCATCAGCTCCACTTCTGGTGCTGATGTTCTCTTTGGTTCCTTTTCCCTGCCATGGAATGGACTTCCAAGCTGAGACCAGACAAAAGCATCTCTTCTGTGAGTCATTTTAAGTGTCAAAAAGTAGGGTCTTGTACTGGAGAATGAGAAGTCAGGTCTGGGGACAGGGTTGGCTCTTTGCTACTAAAAGCAGAGCACAGAATGGGGCTGAGGAGTTGCGTGGAGAAGACTGTAGGAGGAACACAGGATAATGCAGCGGGGGGAAAACCAGGGCTTGTTTTGTCATCTCCAAAATTCCCCGGGTTGTCTTCTGAAAAGAGGACGCTCTGAAGAGCAGACTAATACAAACCCATGGTAGAAACCGAGCTTGGCGTGATGGAGGAACAGGTTTAGCAGGAGAGTTCTCTGTTGCCTGATGCTCCTCTATGTAGGAGGCATCAGATCCAGACCTGTAAAGCCACAGGTAATACTCGTCTCATACTGATAAGTGTTAATTGTGAACCTTCCTATCTATTAATTAATTGTTAAAAGTTGCTCCAAGAAGGGGTCAAAAACGGTTAGAGGTAGTTCTCCAAAATATGAAGGAAGGTTTGGCTGGAGTTTATGGGCAGTGGCTTTTTGTTTTTGATGCCACACTCTCCTAAACAATTGTGTGTTTGAATCTTGAGGGGCCTCTCCTTTTAGCAAGAAGGAAAATATTAAATATGTGTACTTTTGGATACTCTTGGCATATGTCTCTCCATCTGCACTTAGAGCAGCTAAAAACACACTTGCAGATAACGCTGTATAAATTTTCCCCCTGTGCAGTGCAAATATCTTTCATCGAAGCTTTTAAACAGGGAGAAATCAACCTTTTAGGGGTATGATTTTTGCAAGAAAACCTAAATTATAAAGCATATCTACTCAGATAAGTCCTGTGTCTCAGCGTGTATTTAATATCATAGGATCACAGAATGGTTAGAGTTGGAAGGGGCGGTGAAGATCATGGAGTTCCAACCCCCCTGCCATGGGCAGGGACACCTCCCACTAGAACAGGTTGTTCAAAGATGCTCAATATGCTAGTGGTATGAACACGTCCTGGTGTTGGTTTAGCTCTGGAGAACTTGTGAGCTTGGAAAAGGAATTTCAGAGGCTACTGAGGAAGGCTGCAAATGTGCACGTGGAAGTAATTAAAGGTTATCAACGAGTGGTGTATCTCCATCCACCCACATGACTGGGATACGAGGGCTGGCTTTCTCTCTTTGGGTGCATTTCAGACTATTCTAGAATCATGGAACGGTTTGAGTTGGAATGAACCTTTAAAGACCATCCAGTTGTACCCTCTGCCCTGGGGAGGGACACCTCCCACCAAACCAGGTTGCTCCAAGCCCTCTCCAACCTGGCCTTGAACCCCTCCAGGGATGGGGCAGCCACAGCTTCTCTGGGCAACCTGGGCCAGGGTCTCACCACCCTCAGGGGAAAGAAGAATTTCCTCCCCAGAGCCTAAATCTCCCCCTTTTCAGCTTAAAATCCTTCCCCCTGCTCCTATGGCTCCCCCTCCCTTATCAAGAGTCCCTCCCCAGCTTTTCTGGAGCTCCTTGAGTGACTGGAAGGGGCTCAAAGTCTCCCCGGAGCCTTCTCTTCTCCAGGCTGGACACCCCCAACTCTCTCAGCCTCTCCTCCCAGCAGAGGGGCTCCAGCCCTCCCATCATCTCCGTGGCCTCCTCTGGCCCCATCCAACAGGTCCATGTCTCTCCTCTGCTGAGGCCCCAGAGCAACTATATCCTGTGAAGTAGAAAATACTTAATCCTCTGGATTATCTGGGATTTTTCAGCTCCCATCTCAAGGTGGGCCTTTGGCGTTAAGTATCTGTGTGGCAGGAAAGCAACTGTCACGTCACTTCTTTCATCTTATCTCCAGTCCTTCAACTCGATTCCGTGTGGCCACTGGGATCTTGCCCAGCAGCAGAATCTTTTTTTAACAAAACGCTGCCTTAGCTCTAGAATACTAGGGTTTGGGTATTTTTCCCCTCGATTCTTCTATATATTGACAATTTGAAGTCAGCGTTCGAAGTGCTGACCTGCAATTCCAAATTCGGGGGCAGGATTTATCCCAAAGCGATGAAAGCCGCGTGTGTGTTCATCCCGAGGATGTGGCTCTTAAATTAAGTATAGTTGGGGGTAAGTTCTAATTCAGTCTCACTGCTCCGACCGCTTTACAATTAGATTTTTAGCCAGAGATTTGAAAGGTTAGAATTTTTCTTGTATTCTCTTGGTAGAAATTACTAAAAGAGGCATGGATAGCTGAAATTAATTGCCTCCCGAGTATGTGAGTGTGCTCCTCCGGTGTGTTTGTGTGATTGTGGTGCACAGATTGCTCCAATTGCGGTGTCTCGTGGCTAAAAGCCTTGAAGTCTGGTACCCTGAAGGCCAACTACCTGTCTTAAACAGTCTCTGCCCCCCTGCAATGGGGAATAAAGTGTGGTTTTTTGGGGGGTACTACCAGCAGCACTGCTTTTTAGTGGCAGATTTCCACATGTCTCCATGGGACCATGTCTCCAGAGGGACCACGAATATCAGCTCTGAGCTACGTTGGAGATGGACTCGGCTGGGAATCTGGGGTGGTGTGAAACCGCTTTAACCGTTTGAGGGAGTTGTCCGAGATGCCCAGAGAGGCTGTGGATGACCCTTCTCTGAAGGTCTTCGTGGCCAGGTTGGATGGGGCTTTGAGCAACCTGGTCTAGTGGGAGATGTTCCTGCCCATGGCAAGGGGTTGGAATTAGATCTCTAAGGTCCCTTCCTGCCCATCTTGTCTGTGTTGGAAGCCCAGGAACTTAAATATCTTTGAGGTGAATATCTCCTAATGGTTTAAATGTCTGGATCTTAACTAGTGCTGAGTAGCCTTTATATTCCCATTCCCCAAGTGCTATTTTAATCCCAGAGTTTGTTGATATATAATTGCCATGCTCTTCTGCGAGTAGACTCGTGGAAGATCTTTTATCCTGGAGCTACGCAAAGGCTGGACTTTTCTCTTGTTTGGTTCCCCACCCCAGCCCCGGATTTTTAAAGGCAGCCTTTGTGGGAGGCAAAGGCTCAGCTCCCTCCAGGAGGAGCAAGGTGACCTTCCCTTCCTTGTTAGCTCTAAATAGCAGCTCTAATGAAGTTATGGCCACTGTACTGTAGTCCATAGCGTTCAAAAGTCCATCCAGTGAATGTTTTGTACTATTTATTATCTCAAGGATGTTGGAAAACAAACCTTCTTGCCAGGAAGGCGAGGAGTTGGCTACTGGAAGGTGAGACCCAATGAAGTGCAGCAGTCAATGGCAATCAGTTAAAAACTGCACTCCCTGGACTACAAAACTCTACGAACACCCATCTTTTTGGACCCTTTAAGGCCAGATGTGGTGCTTTGAGCTAGTTTGTTGTTGCCTTTTAACTTAACTGGGTTTTCCTTGGTAAGAACTTAGGTTATAAGTTTCATGCAGCCTTGTTTTGACCTGAGGAGCGTCCTTGATGACTGACCAACCCACTGCAGGGTCCTCAAATCATATTTTCTTTTTAATACATCCCTAAAAGTTGTTTAGACTGGGAATAGAAAGGTGCAAATGCCCAAGAGGGCTACAAAAACCTGCCCAAATGTAGGGGTCAGCAGGTAGAAGCCAAGAAAGGCCTGAGCAATAAATGGTTTGAATCCTCTCAAGGCAATAAGTCGTAGGGACAAGGTGGTGGAGAAGACACGGGATTGATTGGCAAAGTAGAAATGTAGGGGGAAAACCAGCCCGACCGTGGTGTTAATAGAGAGGGACGTAAACTACCAAGAAGAAAACTAGATGTGAAGGAGAGAGAGGATGCTCCGGGCTACGTGTCAAAGTTGCGTGCGGTGAGAGGGACGTGGAGGGGTTTTGATAGTGATAAGGAATGAAGTGGAGCCCGGGCTCGGGAAACGCGGTCAAGTTTGAAGGGGTCGCCACGAGGACGTGGACAGAACTTCGGTTCCCCAGTGGCCCCCGGGTTCCTAAACGATGTTTGTATTTAACATATTACCTTTACCCCTGGGAAATGTCATTCGGCTACAACGGGGAAAGCAGGGAAGATCAAAATATTCCAGCAAAACTTCATTTGGGGAGAATACAGGGAAACTTAATGGCTTTTTCTGAGCTTTTGTTTGTTTTTGTTTTTGTTTTTGTTTTTTTTTTAACCCATTCTTGCCCTTTTAAAATCGTGCAATTCGGGATGCCTTCAAGGGTCTTGGTTAGACCGTGCAGAAATGTAGGAGTTTAAGAATTGCTGCCCCTGGAGATCGGCCTGAAGAGGTAGGATCTAGAGTGCACCAGCCAAACCTCACAAGCAAGAAGGGTCTCTTGGAGCAGTGGCAAATATTTGCTGTAGTAAATAAATGTATAATACCCCCTTTTTTGGCATCGGTAGGATATAGAGCGTAACCCACCGGAGCAAGAATGGCATCTATACCTTAGTACAAATATTGCTACACCAGTGCAACGTATACAACTCCTAAAACTAGAAGGGTGAACAGGGGTGGGGGGAAAAAAAAATAATTCAAAGTAATTTTGTCTGCTCTGGAGGTCTCCAGCCGAAGCCTGGCCTGGGTCACTGGATGACTGGAGTTCACCGCGCCCTGGGATAATTTGCCTTGTGTAAAAAGCCACGTCAGGCGCTTTGCGAGTGCTCTTTGCATCTGCTCGTGAAGCTCTCAGGAGAGGTAACGTCCTTCTTTGGAAATAATGTAGGGGATGATTGCTTTATAAGCAAAAACAAAGGCGGTGGGAGACTTTCAGGTGAATATTTGAAGGTTTCCCCGCGTGGCATGCGAAGAAGAGCTGTCTGAGCAGGGTTAAAAATCAATATCGCTGCTCGTTTTCTTTTGTGCGGTTGCAATTTTCTACTCAAGGGAGTGGAAATAACGAGCCGACTCTGCTCCGTTTCCCCCGGGGTGAAATGTGCAGGGAGACTCCTGTGTGCTCCTCTCTGCTTTACCGAGTGTTTTGCTGGAAGTAGCTCTGCTCTCGGCGCTTCCCTTGCTCTTCTGTCTGAGCTGCTGTTAACGATACAGTTGACTTTGAGGATCCTGTAGTTCTTGCTCCGTCTGCTTCAAAGAACCAAAAACTCAAAGGGAAACCTTAGAATCGTAGAATGGTTTGGGTTGGAAGAGACCTTGAAGATCAGTTTGTTCCAACCCCCAACTGCCCTGGGCAGGGACACCCCCCACCAGATGAGGTTGCTCCAAGCCCTCTCCAACCTGGCCTTGAACTCCTCCAGGGATGGGGCAACCACAGCTTCTCTGGGCAACCTGGTCATGAAATTGGGAAGAGACTTATTCATCCTCCCCTGTGAGGACAGACTGAGAGAGTTGGGGGTTCAGCCTGGAGAAGAGAAGGTTCCAGGGAGACCTCCGAGCCCCTTCCAGTCTTTCAAAGGGATCCAGGAAAGCTGGGAAGGGACTGTCGATGAGGGAGGGGAACCACAGGATGAGGGGGAAGGGTTTTAAGGTGAAAAAGGGGAGATTTAGGTGAGATTTCAGCAGGAAATTCTTCCCAGTGGGGTTGGTGAGAGGGGGCTGTGGCTGCCCTGTGCCTGGAGGGGTTCAAGGCCAGGTTGGAGGGGGCTTGGAGCAACCTGGTGTGGTGGGAGGTGTCCCTGCCCATGGTTGGACTTGATGACCTTTAAGATCCCGTCCAACCCAAGCCATTCTGTGATCCTGAGCAGCTGAGATAGAAGAGAGCTGTGCGTGGATGGGCAGGATGCCCAGAAAAGAGTTATTCATACTGGAGTACAGAAAGCTGGTTTCGGGATGGCCCAGAAGAGAGGCAGATGTTCCCGATCCTTCTCGATGAATGGACGTTTGTATCTCAGACAGACGCTCTGCCTAGAAACGTTTTAGATGCGTCGAGAGCTGGAAGTGAGATTTTTTTTTTTAGAAAGCAAAGAAGTGATAGTATCCAACCACCACAAGAAAAGAAAAAAAACACCCCAAACCCTCCAGTGCTGGTATTCAGCGATTAAAAAGTCAGCTGGTGGCTGTGGTTTTGGGGTCTTATTTTAAAGACAGTATTAAGCAACATCTGCATATTGAATGCTTGGAAGTGATGGATGACGCTGTCTGATTTATTGCCTTTTTTTTAAATTTCTTTTTAGCATTGACTAAAGGGTTTGCAAGGATGAAGAAGGAGGGGAAAAATGGAGTTAGTTGAAGGTTAAGTATCTCTGTTGCTTTAGAAGAGCCATCAGACTGAGCCTGCAGTGATTGCGCCGTCGCAAAGGCAAAATGAATAAAACTTAAATAGACAGACAAAATAGACCTCGTTAGGAGTCGGGCTCTGCGCTTCCTGCCTTGGTTGTAGAACCCGGTCGATATCAGAGGGGGAGGAAGATCAAAACAAAGCTCTCCTGATGTTCCTCGTAGCTGAAGCTCTATGCTATTATTTTTATTTTTTTTTTATCCCTTGAAAGTCTGTTCTCCTGAAGACTAAATGCCGCCTCCCGTAGCAGAGCTGTTGAGATACTCGGAGTATTTTTGGCTAGGAAAGATAATGAAGTCTTAACACAGCGGTCCATTTGATGCAGAAGATGAAAAGCCACAAAGAACTCCAGTTAAAATCCAAGTGTGGCTGGATGCAGAAATAGAAATGACAGCGTAAGGGATCTCATCTCTTAGTCATCTCCATCCAAGCACTTCTTTTGTTCTAGGGGCTGGGAGGTGAGATGGCAGTGCAGCTCAAAGTGCATCCCTTTAGATGAGAGAAGGGGTGGGAAGGGTTCTGAGGAGCCTCTGTATTAAAGAAAAATATAAAAAAAATCCAGTGTGTTGGTACTTTGAAATCCCTTCTCGTACTTTTCGTAGCCTAAAGGAGCTATGAAGACGATGAAGGGACTAGAACTTCTCTCTGCTGAAGAAAGGCTGAGGGACTTGAGTTTTTTTCAGTCTGGAGAAGATTGAAAGGGGGTCTGATCAGTGCTTACAAATACTTTAAAGGTGGTTGTCAGGAGGATGGGGCTGGTCTTTTTCCAGTGGTGCCCAGTGAGAGGACAAGGGGGAATGAGCACAAACTGGAACATGGGAACTTCCACCTGAAGATGAGGAGGAACTTCTCTGCTGTGAGGGTGGCAGAGCCCTGGGACAGGCTGCCTAGAGAGGTGGTGGAGTCTCCATCTCTGGAGACATTCCAAACCCACCTGGACACGTTCCTGTAGGACCTGTTCTGAGTGACCCTGGTCTGGCAGGGGTTTGGGGGAGATGATCTCCAGAGGTCCCTTCCAACCTCATGTAATTCTGTGACTCTCTGTAAAGCTTAGAAACCCAGTAGATTCCCAGGAACAGGAAAGACGTGTTGGTGGGTGTCCACCTTGCTGAGGTAACCGGTTACATGGGATGTGGGACAGAGGAAGAGGAGACACTTGTGTCATGACATGTGGCTCGAATGGCTTTGGTGGTGGAGTCTGACCTGCACCCTCTGATATCTATGGTTCCTGGGGAGGTGAGCCCAAGTTTGTCACCTTAAACCGTGCCGTTTGATGGAGCCCACCCCCCTCTTCCTTAAGCTCAGAGCAGCTCTTAAATTGGAGGAAGTAGCCCCAGTTTAGCTGTAGCAGGATTTTAACTTCTAACCCTTTAATCCACTGTATTGATGATTATTTCTAAGGGACTCTTTTCCTTCACGCTTCTGGAGATCAATGAAGTAGGGATGTCAAATGGAAGCTCTTCCATCTTGGGTTCCCAGCTTTGAGTCATAGGCTTACTGCAGCCATTGCTTTAGGTTCCTTTATTGTTCATAAATTTTCTTTTACCTTCTAAAAAGAAGAAAAAAGGAAATAAAAAGCCTTCAACTGCTCCGCAGGGTGAAAATGTTTGGAGCAGCTTTTTACAGCCGCCTCGGGAACTCTTATGTCAGCCAGAGAAGGAGAAAGAAGAGTAATTGAAAATATTCAATACTTCATGAGCCACAGTCCGAGAAAATTTCTAATGCGGCTGTAATACGATTTGGGTGGTGGTTTTTTGTTGGGTTTTTTTGTTTTTTTTTTTAGAGCTCTCTGTATTGATTTGTCATTTTAAAACTGTCGTGCTCTCTGTCCGTTGTACAAGGAGGGGGAGGAAGAAGAAAATGCTTTATAAATAAATTTCTGAGGACGTAGGGAGGGCGCTTGGAGTAACGGCTGGACCGTAGTAGAGTCACTTACTCTCGCGTTGTGCTTTGGCTGTTAAGGGTGTGCAAATTTTATTTCTATTTAAAACCCCCATGGGACTTAATTTTTCATGTTGCCACTGCGAAGAGAACTGGTTCGGATCTCTTTGGGTCCCTGCTTTAGGATTGCATCTCGGTGGGCGTCTGCCTGTCTCCTCACCTCAAATTCCAGCCTTGCCCAATTTCCAGGAAACAAGAAGGTTTTATACTAACAACGTTATATTATTATAACCAAGACAACGTTCTGTACTAAACACGTCTCACACTTGCCTCTGCTTATGGCACTAGTGCCATTTATCAGCCTAAGTAGGAATAAATTATAAATGTGGTAGGAAAAAAAAAAAAAAAAGAAAAAAACCAAACCAACCTTGATATTTAAGAAATTTCCTTCCTCTTTTTTATTTATCATCTTACCTCGGTTTTATCTACAGTTTAGGCTGCGTGACCGTGACTTTCAAGAGCACGGGTCATTGACTTTGGGATTGGCAGACGAGCTCCCTTCCAGCTCTGATGTTGCTCTGAGCAATTAATGTCCGGAAAGGCTGAATTGAGCGGAGTGGATGTGCCGGGTGAAGCGATCGCTGGTACCGAGCGTGGTGAAGGTATTGCTTAGAGCGGTGTAGAAAGCACCCTCAGCCCACGTTCAGCGGGTCTGGCAGTTCCTATAACTCCTTTGACATTTGTTGCTCAGCCAGCTGAAATAGTCTTTTCTCGGGACTGGAGATCTCAGGTTCAGTTGAGGTAGGACTCCAAGGTATCTGTCTTTGGGCAGAGCTCTTGACGGAATCACAGGATTGTAGGGGTTGGAAGGGACCTCTGGAGATCATCTAGTCCAACCTACCTGCCAGAGCAGGGTCACCCAGAGCAGGCTGGGCAGGAACTCATCCAGGTGTGTTTTGAAGATCTCCAGGGAAGGAGACTGCACACCCTCTCTGGGGAGCCTATTCCAGGGCTCTGCCACCCTCAAAGAAGTTCCTCCTAACATCTGGATGGAATTTCCCGTGTTCCAGCTTGTGCCCATTGCCCCTTGTCCTGTCACCAGGCACCACTGAGAAGAGTCTGGCCCCGACCTCTTGCCACCCACCTTTTAGATATTGCTCAACATGGATAAGATCCTCTCTCATTCTTCTCTCCTCTAAGCTGAACGGCCCCAGGTCCCTCAGCCTTTCCTCAGCAGAGAGATGCTCCAGTCCCTCATCATCATTGGAGCCCTTTGTTGTACCCTCTCTGGGTACAACAGAACTGGGTGAACGGGGGAGCCCAGAACTGGACCCAGTGCCCCAGATGGGGCCTTACCAGGGCAAAGCAGAGGGGGAGGATGACCTCCTTCTATCTGCTGGCCATGCATTTTTTTTTAGTGCACCCCTGGAGACCATTGGCTTGGAGTGCCATGCTGCCTGCAATCTTCACCTCCACTTGTGAGCAAGGACTTGAGTAACTCTTGTTGAGTTACTGCTCTTTCCAGCACAAGCATTTGGGTTGATGGTATCTCTGTTATGATGGTGTTGAGGGTTGTGACTGGTTTTCCTTTCCCTCAAAACACTGGACCGTGTTTTGGATTAGATGAGCTCCTTCCAATCCCTACCATTCTGAAAGAGTCCATGAGGTAGAGGGAAGAGCCAAAATGTTCAATGTGCTTGTAGAAGATCAACAGAGTGATCTGTGGTGGTGCTTAGCAAATATGTAAGGCCTTCAGCTGATGCCACTTAGTAGCTTATTACTACCTGGCAATGAAGCCTTCATTGCTTTCCCTTCAGGAATAGAAGGTAAAACACCACTTTCAGGATCTGCCTGGCATCCGTCCTGACAGACATCAACATCCACGCTGTATCGATGAGCCCTAAAGGAAAGTTTCCTCACCCAACACGGAGCCAGCTCCTTAAACCAAGGGAAAGATGCTTCATTGATTAGCATTGATCGGGCTTGGGCAACAGTCCCGTCACGTCAAGAGCAGATCTCTCTCTCCTTTCAGATGTGCTAATGCTTCTGCTTCTGGCTCCTCACCAACTTTTGGGTCCTCCTGGCATGTAACTTTGCTGTCAAGTTGTCATGTTTCTGCAGATTCTGGGGATTCCGTATCAGGGAGTGGAGCTGTAGGACGAGAGGGAAGGGTTTTAAGGTGAAAAAAGGGAGATTGAGGTGAGATCTGGGGAAGAAATGTTTTGCTGTGAAAGTGGTGAGACCCTGGCCCAGGTTGCCCAGAGAAGCTGTGGCTGCCCCATCCCAGGAGGGGTTCAGGCCAGGTTGGAGGGGCCTTGGAGCAACTTGGTCTAGTGGGAGGTGTCCCTGCCCAGGGCAAGGGGGTAGGTCTGGATGTTCTTGATGGTTCCTTCCAACCCAAAAATGATTCTATGGTTCTGTTTGTCTCCCGCTGCTGCCACTTTTGAAGAGGTTGTGCTTAGTGACTGGTCAGGCTGTAGATGCTGCTGGTGGAGAGCACAGAACAAGATTTACTCTTGATTGAACGTTCAGTTTGATTTGTAGCCCAATTTGGGCTACAAGAGCCCATCTGCTCTTGGAGGTGTTGAGAAACAAGTCAAGAAAAAGAGCTGAGGAGCTGCTCTGGATGGCCAGGTGATCCAAGACTTGAATGAAAACACAGCAGAACAGTGTGAGCTTTTAACTGTGTCGTGACTTCAAAGGAGAGGGGATTTTTGCTGGATTTTTTCCAGAAGAGCCTTTTAGATCTATTGAATGATTCACTTTGCCTTTCACTGTGTGAGAGAAATTTCCTCTCAAACCTCTCCGAACCAAAGCCGGGGCCTTTGTGTACCTGAGCTGATTACGGACCTCCTCTGTAGCCACCTAAACTTGTGTTACTCACTTGGAGAACCTTTGGAGCAGTTCAGACTTTCAGAATTCCTGCTGGTTTCTGGTAGCAAATGTTCCTGCTGAACTGCAGGAGGGACGTATGCAAAGAGGGCTTTGATATTGCGAGTGAGAAACCCGCACCGTGCAAGACGGGCAAAGCCAGTTTGGAAGAGGAACGACGTCTTCTTCGTGCCTAAATCACAACTGTCGTCCCTCAAGCTCCGGAAGACCTCGTGGGTAAGATCTCTTATCCCAAAAGGCAACGCAGCTTTCTCTTTAAGTCGCTAAGTAGCGTCTGGGTGATGATTTGCCTAATTTTCCTGCTGCGGTGCTCCGCTCCAAGGATCTAATCAGCCAGCAAATTGCAGGTCTGGCTGCTTCTGCAGAACCTTATCTGACTGCCTTGCCCTTCGGGTTCAAGGGACCTGCTTGGCTTTGTCATTTCAAAGCCAGCTCCCAAACTTTGGTGGTGGTTCTTGTTGTTTTTTTTTAGGATGGTATTACTGGTTTAAAGGCTTTACCGTAACATTGGGGCTGATTGGGGTGACTTCTCCGTAAAAGCCGAGGTGCACGCAGGGTTTCTGCTAGCAAAGGCCTTTGTTTAACCACAGGAGGCTTGTTGGGCTCTTTGAATGGCCCCGGTGGCTCAGCAGGTTAAGAGTTTTTTCTGTGGAGAGTCCTCATGACTCAGCCCCTGCGTAGGAACATCCAGCTTGAATCACCGCCGCACCGATAATTGGCTTTAAATACAGCCCGTTCTGTCCGAATTCTCTCGTCATCCTGAAAAATGCCATCACGTAGCATCCTTTTAACCTGGTTACCTCATTTTCTGTGGCCTTTCAAAGGGATCCCTTCATTTCCTCTGCCCTATTTTCCTCCTCCCCCCCCGCCCCCGGCCGTCTCTGTTGCAAGGATGACATGGATGGAAGAGAAATTTCTGCTCTCCCCCAGGGACAGGAGTCTGATCTGCTCACGTAAAGCATCGCTGGTACGATCGAGCCTTTTGGGTTCTTTGTTCTAGGCACCTATATTCGGCAGAGGATGCTGTGAGCTGCTGAGGACTCCTACAAAGAATTAGGGAGGTTTGAATAAAAAAGAGAAGCGGGTTCAGAAGAAGGATTTTGGCAGCCTGTAGCCCTTCCTTTCTCCCCATGAATAATATGTGGGAATTGAGACTTGAGTCATTTGTCAATCCTACGTAATAAAAAAGGACCTTAATTCCTTGAGCACGTTGTACCTAAAGCGGCTGTAACAGGTCACCGTTTTCAATACTGTCATTCCAGAAACGACAGCAGAGAAAATGAATCGCTTTCCTGACAATAACGTCCCTATTTTCTAGTCCAGAACTCCAGATCTTCAAAGATGGTGGAGATGGGTGGGCTGCCCGAAACTCTTCCAGTGGTCTTCTGCATCTTTGAGCATTATTATTATTTTTTTTTTAAGAGTTTGAGAAAGGTTGGGAAGATGGGTCAGGAGTAACTTCGCCTTAAAATTAAGTTCCTGCCTTTGGGGTAGGGAATAATTCAGTTTTAAATGGAGTTGGGAGGGAGGGAGGTGGGCTTTCCAGTAGGAAGCCGATTGCTGGCTTTACTGGAGAGTAACTCGTCACTACCCAAGGTGCTAAAAATGTTGTATTTAATAGATCTTCTTTATGAGCACCCGAGACCACACCGACTTCCGAGTCAACCCATTCTTCCTTCAAAGAACCGAATTACCTGTTGATAATGGCTTGAATTTCCTACCTGCTGGCCAACTTCATTTTCTGCTCTGACGAGCCATCTTAAAAAAAACCAAACCCAAACGCAGTAGCCCAGCTTAAAAAGCTGCTTGAGAGTCCTAAAGACTTCAAAATATATATATATTTTAAATATGCAAAACAAAGGTCCTGACTTGACGAGTAGTGCAGGTATTTCAACGACTGGCCTTGCTTTGCAGCTTGGTTTTGGTCTCTCTCTCGCCGTCTGTAACTCCAACCACAAATCCCAAAGTTTTGAGTCAGCTCCTCATCTCTGCTGGCTCCGGAGTTTTCCTTCCTTTCCTCCTCCCCATCCCCCTTCATCCCAACCTCTCTTGGCTTTCCTACTTGCCAGCGCAGCAATCGTTACCTGCTCTGGCACGGAATAAATAGCAATTAATCAGGCTGGCAGCTGCGCGATGACTTCCAGGGCACCTGCTATTAAAGGGTGTGAGACCAAATCTTATTTTATCGTGTCTCCCTTACCCAGTCAGCTCTTCTTCCTCCTCTCCTTTACTCTTCACGTGCTGTGAAATGTTGTCTAATGCCTCCTAATACGTTAATGAATTTCTATACCCTTGCGCTCGTCTTATTAGGGTGTCGACATCTGGGTTTGGTGGTAGGGTGCCAGGTTGGGCGGGCTTCTGGCCAGCCCCGTCTTATTCTTCCAGTGACTTGGCATCTCAACAAGTTCAGATGAGGACTGGATGCCTGGGGAAGGGGATAAGAATGGGGATGTATTCAAAAGTGCAACTAATCTTACATATTTCACGCCTTTCTATGAGGTTACAACACCCATGAGCTCTTCTTTTTCGTTGTCCAAGAGCGGGTAAAGCCCTGACATAAAAAATGCCCCAAATCTCATGAGGGTTGGGCCGTGGCTTTAGATCTCAGGCTTTCCTGGGCATATCTAGAAGTGTTCATACACGTGTTAGTCATCCACACCTTCATAAAGCTGGAGAATGGCTGAGTCTCTGGTGTGTTTCTCGAGCTCCAAAGATGATGAGGAGACTAGAACATCTCTCTGAGGAGGAAAGGCTGAGGGACTTGGGTCTGTTTAGTCTGGAGAGGAAAAGGCTGAGGGGGGATGTGATCAAGGCCTAGAAATATTTCAAGGGGGGGTGTCAGGAGGAGGGGGCCAGGCTTTTTTCAGTGGTGCCCAGGGAGAGGACAAGAGGTAATGGGCAAACTTAGACATAGGAAGCTCCATCTAAACATGAGGAGGAATTGTGAGGGTGGCAGAGCCCTGGCAGAGGCTGCCCAGGGAGGTGGTGGAGTCTCCATCTCTGGAGACATTCCAAACCCATCTGGACGTGTTCCTGTGGGACACCCTGGGAGAGGGGTTGGACTCGATGTTGAGAAGTCCCTTCCAGCCCCTGTCATTCTGTGATTGATCAGTAGGTCCACACTTCCAGAACCGCTCAGGTTACCAGGCTGTGTTCCTGGAGGAGCAGACCTAGACACGGGTTTTCAACTGGGAGAAGGATTAAAACTCCTTCGCCTTCCTGTCTATCCCTACAGTCTCCACTACCCTGAGTTTTAATGTTTTCTCGTGGAGCTATAGGCTCTTCCATAGCTTGTGAGTCTAACTTGACTGCTGGATTCTAGCCAGCGTGTCTCTATAGCATCGACCTGTCCGTGTCCGTTGGGATACAGCCCTAAAAAGCACTTAAGGGATGGGAAGCTCGACTGAAGGTCTGGCGGGTCAATAACCCTGGTGGTGGGTACTCATGCAAATGTGTAGTGGTGCGTGAGTCCTCTTGTCTCTCTTGTGTGGAGTGAGTTGAACTTACAGCACGTGGTGTATCAGCTGCTCTACCGTGACTCCATCAGTCCCCATCGCTAGGCCCAAACCTGCTGCTTTGATATCATAGAATCACAGACCTGTTTGGGTGGGAAGGGACCTTCAAGATCAGCTAGTCCAACCCCATCCCTACCCTGGGCAGGGACACCTCCCACCACACCAGGTGGCTCCAAGCCCCATCCAACCTGGCCTTGAACCCCTCCAGGGATGGGGCAGCCACAGCTTCTCTGGGCAACCTGGATCAGGCTCTCACCACCCTCACAGCAAAGAAGTTCTTCCCCAGATCTCACCTAAATTTTCATCTTAAAACCCTTCCCCCTTCTCTTATGGCTTCCCCCCAATAAAAGTCCTTCCCCCTCTCTCCTGGAGCCCATTTAGGGACTGGGAGGGGCTTAAAGATCTCCCTGGAGCCTTCTCTTCTCCAGGCTGGACACCCCCAACTGTCTTAGCCTGTCTTCCCAGCAGAGGGGCTCCAGCCCTCCCAGCATCTCCATGGCCTCCTCTGGCCCAGCTCCAACAGGTCCACGTCCTCTTTTCTTGGAAGGTTTTTGTGTTACCCTTGGTAACTTCCCACCTTGGCTGATGATCTCTCATGACATGTGTTTGCTGCCCATAGTGCTGTGGAACTGGACCTTTATCTTGAACATCAGCATTGAGTAGAAGGCCCCTACTGAGTAAGATGTCCTATTTGGCCACCATGCAGGATTATACTCCTAGAAATACGTATTTCTGGAGGTAGTTGGCTCAGCCCTTGCTCCAGCAGCAGACGTTTCAAACACCACCAATGACACAATTATCTTAAACTCATTACCGTTGCTGGGCTCCTTCTTCCCTGAAGACCTTGTTCTGCCCTCGCTTGGGTTGTGAGTTTTGTTTTTTTTTTACCTCTCTTCATTTTATCCCTTCCAAGGCTTTAAAATACAGTGGTTCCACTCCACCTTTGTTTCTTCTTTTGCCTGATAGATGTATGTACGTATGTATGCACTGGAACAGGTTGCCCAGAGAAGTTGTGGATTCCCCATCCCTGGAAGTATTTAAGGCCAGGCTGGATGGGGCTTGGAGCCACCTGGGGTGGTGGGAGGTGTCCCTGCCCAGGGCAGGGGGTTGGAACACGATGATCTTCAAGGTCCCTTCCAACTCAAACCATTCTATGATTCTATATATGCAGCCTCTAAACCAGTATTTGCTTGTCTGTCCCAGTAGCTGTAGAAGGCCAGGAAGGTCTGAGAAACATACTGTGGGATTTGATGGAAAAATCAAATTTGATGGAAAAATCAAATTTTTTTATGCCCCCTTCCACCTTTATTTCTCACTATTTTTGTTTTTCTTCTTCTCCGCTTCTAGTCTCTTTCTTTTTCATACCTTTTCACAGAATCACAGAATGATATGGGGGTTGGAAGAGACCTCTGGAGATCATCTAGTCCAACCTCCCTCCCAAAGCAGGTCCTTCTAGAGCAGGAACTTGTCCTCTTCCTTAGCTCCACCAGAGCTAAGGAAGGCTTAACCAAGCCAAGAGGCTTGGTTTCCTAGCAGAAAGCTGCAGATATAAATTAAAATAAACCCCTTCTGGCTGCTTTTCCTGGAGCTGCTGGACCCCGGTGGCACCGCAGGGGTGCACTAAGTCCATCAGAAGATGAGAGGGGCTTCATGAAGCTTCTTCTCATTTTTCAGTCCTGCTTCCCTGGGGCTTTGCTCTTCTTCACCATTTTTTTAATCACTCTCTGTCTTCCATCTCGCTGCAGGTACCTAAATATCGCTCTTCCCGATGCTGTTGGCGTTACCGCTTTCCTTGTGCCCACGTTAACGTTTCTACTGTTCTTTTAACTTGGTTTTTCTCCAACTCTTGAGCTGCTGCTACAGTCACACTTCTCGTCTTTTTTTTTCTTTTCCTCCCACCCCCCTTGGTCTCGCTGCCGTTCCTTCCGTATCTCGTAGGGAAAAGATGTTTTTGAGCTTGAGGATCTCACGGAGGCTTTGATGCTCGCGTCTGCAAACTTATTTCTGTCTTCTCTGGACTGCTGATAGCTTGCTGCGTCTTTCAGGTGGCTTCTTGTTGATGTAGCTCTGCTGTATCCTGGTGGGAATTAAGCGTCGTGCCGAGAGGCGACCGCTAGCAGCTAATCCCTGTAAAAAAAAAAAAAATGCCGTTTATTTCTGGCTGTTTTCGTGGGTGGGGGGAGTCGTTTGGCCACTGTGAGCTGTAACCAGGAGGTTGAAATGGAGATCACATGAACTATGTGAAGGTTGTCCCCTGATCTTCATTCGAGCCACAGTAAAACGTCTGTCAGTGGTGTCAACTTGTGCTTAAATATAAAAATCCTTGATTGTTCTAAGCTTCCTTCCTCAAGAGTGTTGCTGAGACTCTTGGGAAGGTGGTGGTGGCTTGAGGCTGGGTGAGGTGCCTTCAAGGGTGGGATTTGGAAGGCTTTCCCTCAGCTGCGAGTCTACATCTGCATCTTGGAGGAAGGTGAAGGTTTCTAGATCTCTTAAAAATGTGAGCTTTTCACTGCTGCTCTGCTAATTATGCCCACAATTAAAATTTTCAGTCACGCATGCAGAAGTCATTGCTGAATATCTCCTCCCCTGCCTATTGGAATGGTTGCAAATGATTCCTGTCCATGGATGTCCATTCCATTTGCCATGGGCAAAAGTACTGAAATTATCCTTCTGTGGAGGAATTTACCATTTGAGAGGTATTTTCATAGAATCACAGAATGGGTTGGGTTGGAAGAGACCTTTAAAGGCCAACCCCCTGCCCTGGGCAGGGACACGTCCCACCAACCCAGATTGCTCCAAACCCCCTCCAACCTGGCCTTGAACCCCTCCAGGGATGGGGCAGCCACAGCTTCTCTGGGCAACCCTGGGCCAGGGTCTCACCACCCTCAGAGTGAAAAGTTTCTTCATGAGATCTCATCTAAACCTTTCCTCTTCTAATTTTGAGGGAAGGAGTAGGTTCATTGAACTTGGGTCATTCAGCTCCTCCTTTAGCTGAGTTTTACTATGGGGAAGACTTGACTCCATGCGATGGAGATAGGAAGACGATGGGCTAACTCGAAAACAAAATAAATAGTGTGGAGTAGGAGGAGACAGATTTTTGACGTGATAGGGAAGGAAGACTGGGTGGGCTGGTGTGGAGCTGCTTTGAGCCTTGAAGACGGGAGGAATTTAAACTGGATTCTGAAGACGTTACTCATCTACGTTGGTGGGCAGCCTCATTTTGCCCTCATACCCATCTTTCTATATATTTATTTTTGGAGACCCTTCAGCGCATCTACAAGCCAAGGGGAGTGATGTGGTGCAGAAGGTCACCTCTGGAGGTGACTTAGTGAGCTCACCCGCAACGACAGGGCAGGGTTTTAAGCTCTGACTCGAACCCCAGTTTTATGATGCTGGTCCCCAGTTCGATTAGAAAGAGAAGAAGGGCCGTTAAGGCTGGCTGCTGGCAATTAACCACCGCTAACGAGGGAATTTCTCATTTCTTCCCTCCTGATTGCAGAGGGGACGCTCCTGGAGCGGCCCCCTCGTGCTGCAGCCATTTTATGAGCCGTCTTTCAATACAGTTCTGCAGCAATTTATTTAAAAAAAAAAAAAAAAAAAATTAATAATAAAATATGCATATCTTAAGGAGACAGATTGCTGCCTTCATCTGTCTCCCTGATTAGATGCCAGGGCCGCGCTGTGCTGTAAGAACTTCAGTCTTTTCAGCGTGTGCCTTCCGTACGTCGCCCTCTTTTATGGAAATAATTGTTCTGCTGGGTGGTTTTTGACTGTTTAGAAAGACCGACGGCAGCAGGGGGGTCCCCGGGGGTTCTGCTTGCCACCGAACTCGTGAAAGCCTTGAAGCTTTCGGGCCCAAAGGTGACGTGCAGAGCAGCGGGAATGGGAGCAGAGCGGAGAACCGTGTACTTGGCTCTGGGAAAGGCTGATTTAAAGCAAAACTTCTGCTTGTTTTTACTGTGAGGGATTGTTTTTGGGTTGGTTTTTGATTTTTTTAGATTTTTTT
>VZRU01004966.1:43097-61516 GCA_013398155.1 Pedionomus torquatus | reverse complement strand
TGGAGAAAAGGGGGCTAAAGGGAGACCTTCTTGCTCTTGACAACTCCCTGAAAGGAGGGTGTAACCAGGGGAGGTCTGTCTCCTCTCCCAGGGAACAAGAGGAAAGTTGTGCCAGGGGTGGTTTAAGATGGAGGCTGGGGAAAATTCCTTCATGGAAAGGGTTGTGAAGCCTTGGAAGAGGCTGCCCAGGGCAGTGGTGGAGTCGCCATCCCTTGAGGAATTTAAAAGCAAGGCAGATGTGATGCTAAGGGACATGGGTCAGTGATGGGTTGATGGTTGGACTTGATGATCTGAAAGGTGCCTATCAACTTTGACGATTCTAAAAGCTGGTCTTAAATTGCAGCAGCAGCATTTTGCCGTGGGCTGCTGTTGAACTCAGTGCCTTTTTGGAGGAGTTAAATGACCATGGAGGGAGGAAAAATTGGGTGATGTCTTGTGTTGGGGAATAACAATGCCAGACTGTCTTGGAACCAAAATCATAGAATGACAGAATGGTTTGGGCTGGAAGAGACCTTCAAGATCATCTTGTTCCAACCCCGTACTGTAGGCAGGGACATCTCCCACTAGACCAGGTTGTCCAAAGCCCCATCCAACCTGGCTGCTCGTCTTGCTGAACATCTCCATGGTGTAAAATACAAGGTTAGGAGGACCAAGGTTGCGGCAACGACCCTCTGAGGGCTACGCTGGTGTTGGGGATGGCCTTGAGGACATCTCAACAACTCTTGTAGTTAAAACGCGGTCGGTGGCCAAGGCCCAGCTTGTCGTGCCATGACAAGCTCCCGAGCAAAGAGAGAGAACCACAGTCGGCATCTGCCACACGGATGATATTAAACTATTTCTAGCAACTGTCCCCGTCATGGCATATGACCTCACTCGCGGTACATGGCTGTCATGGCAACTGTAAAGGTCAGCATAATTTCGAGCTAATATTTAAGGTGGGCAGATAATAGTTTGCTGCCTTGGGCAAACAATCTATTTGGTTTGAAGGTTGGGACAAGAAGCCCGGTCTGGGTTCTGTGATCTTTTCTTGAACCAGAAGGACTCCAGGTGGCCCTGAAAAGAAAGGAGGTTGTTCAGCTGTCTTAATGTACTGCTAATAGATTACTGGGAGATAATTAAAATTACTCGTTGGCAGCTTGTAATCATCCCTGGCATTTGTTTGCTGCTGGAGACACGGCAGCAGAAGAGCTCTGGCAGAGAAAGGCCTCTTGGCTCTCTGCTGGTGGATTGGGCATTTGTCTCCATGTCTGCTGGGTTTTGAGTTGTGATGCTTCACTGAGCCTCCAGAGCAGCAGAACCTCATTAGCAAGCAACCTTGATTGCAGGCATTAGCCATAATAGCCAGTAATTGCACCAGTAGGCAGACATCCTGGATTTTGGTAGTAATTTCTTTGCTTTGCTGATGGCCAACACCTCTGGAAGGGACAGTGTGACTGTGAGTGGGCATCTGGTGATGCTGGTGATGGTGGATGGGAGGCTGGGGCCGCTGGAGTTTGGGATCTTTTTCTTATTATGGAAGGACAGTAGAAAGAGGAGACAGATACTTGAGACACTTGTTCTTGACTGTAGACCTGCAGAGGCTACAAAACAGTTCAGGGTTTTGGTTTTCGGATGGTTTTGCTTCCTTTGAAGATACCAGCAATACAAGCTTGTCTCTCTTGAAGTTTTCAGAGAATCCTGGAATAGTTTGGGTGGGAAGGGACTTTTAAAGACCATCTAGTCCAACCCCCTGCCATGAGGAGGGGACACTTCCCACCACACCAGGTTGCTCCAAGCCCCCTCCAACCTGGCCTCGAGCCCCTCCAGGGATGGGGCAGCCACAGCTTCTCGGGGCAACCTGGGCCAGGATCTCACCACCCTCACAGCAAAGAAGTTCTCCAGACCTCAGCTCAGTCTCTCCTCTTTCAGTGTTCCCCCTTCTCCTATGGCTCCCCTCCCTGATCAAGAGTCCCTCCCCAGCTTTCTTGGAGCCCCCTGAGGGACTGGAAGGGGCTCTGAGGTCTCCCTGGAGCCTTCTCTTCTCCAGGCTGAACCCCCCCAACTCTCTCAGTCTGTCCCTCCCAGCAGAGGGACTCCAGCCCTCCCACCATCTCCGTGGCCTACTTCACCAGGTCCATGTCCATCTGATGTTGGTGGCCCCAGAGCTGACGTCAGCACTTGGGGAGAGTCTCCCCAGAGCAGAGCAGGGGGGCAGAATCCCCTCCCTTGCCCTGCTGGCCATGCTGCTGGGGATGTAGCCCGGGATATGGTTTTGATCTCCTTGAGTTTCCAAAAGCTGCAGCCTCAAGAGGACTTGAAGCCACTCTGTTGGTGACAAAGAGCAGTCCCTTGTGCTGGTGTTAGTGTAGGAGGCGGTGAATCTGCTGAGGACCTCATTCAGCTCAGAAATAACAGGCAAAAAACTGTTAATGCTCCAGTGAGACAGGGTAAAAGGGGTTCCCGGTGATGAAGAGAATACGAGGAGGAAAACAACAAGTCCAAGACTGCTTTTCTGTTGGCCAACATTTGTTGGCTTGGAGCCACCATGAGAAATAACTGATCCCAGGATTGGGTAAAGCCTCTTCTAATTATACTGAAGTTATGACTGAGGACACTTTTGCTGATTCTTCCAGCAGTGGCACAAGTCGTCGTCGTGGACTTCAGCGTCCTGATGGGTTGTCCTTGATTTTAAGGAAACCCAACAGATTCTGTGCAGAAAACACCCGGAGAAGTGGTGAGCTCTGGTTCAGAGGTTGCATCTCCATTTTGATCCCACACAGGTGGAAAGTACTTCTCCCAATACCTGGTTGTTGTTTTTTTTTTTTAAATGAGGTAGAGAACCAACTATAAACTCTGCTTTTATTAAATGGAATTAGAAGACTAAAGCCCCAATTAAGAAGGATTGACTATAATTTCTCAGAGTAAGTGAAGTCAGGGTGTCCCTCCTGCCCTGGACGGGGCAACTGCCTGCTTTTGGGGAGGTTTTGTAACGTGACTTTTGTAATACTGTTTTGTGAGGTGTTCATGTCTCTTTCTGACTAAGAGTTTGCTTAGAGAGCCATCCCTCCCAGAGGATGGCCGAGAGCTGGTGGAGCATGGCCGACTCATCTTCTGTTGACTTCTACCTTAATATCTTAAGTATTTATATTAATTTTTTTTTTTTTGGAGTCACTTTTTATTTGGTGGAGGGGAAGTGAACTGCTTTTTACCGAACTAAAATTACCGCCTCGCCCCGAATCACTCAGCTGTGTCTGGGAAGTGGTCAGGGAATTTTAAAAAAGCTGCCCGAGAAGCTTCTGATTGTAGGTCCGCGAATGAAATTCGTGAATGTGAACATTTTTCACTGCTCTCCTACGCTTTCCCCGGCATCACCCAGACGAGTGGGTTTCCTGCCCTGTCAACCTTCGGAGATGAATATTTCCCTTTACGGCGCTGCTTTGCTTTTGGTGCGACGTAGATCCCATAATACCACGCTCAAATAATTCAGCTTAACAAATACATGCTACAAGGACCAGAACGGAGGTGGATGTTTTAACGGGAAGACCCAAGCCCTAGGACTTCGGCGTTAAGGCTGCTCTTGGGCTGGAGATTCAGTGAGACCTCAAGGTCTTGTGAAATGAAGCCGATGGCGTGTCCTTTGAAGGACAACAAGAACATGAAGCAACTCATCTAATGAGATTGACCCATTCTTCAGCGGCATCTGGTTTTTTTTTTAGAGACCGGTTCTTACTTGGAGGAGCTCGTATCTCCACCAGAAAACAGAACCCAATGTCTTAGATGAAGTTACGACGGGCGCTTCAGGAAGAGTTAAACAAGGAGATCTTCGTGAACATGTTGTCCAGGACGCGTGAGAGGATGGGGAGGAAACTGAAGCTGCTTTTCTAGAAAGATGAGTGTGAATCACTTGGGTTTCTGTCCTTTGTGAGTAATGCTGTAAATCTGTGGTGCTTGCAATAATCCTTTCACAACCCACCCCTGCCGCGCCACGCGTGTGGAAACTTCTGGGGAGTCACAGCTGTGCCTCCACTTGGGCGAAATAAAGTTAAAAATATCTTTTTTTTTAATTTTTTTTTTTTTTAAATACATGTTGGCGTCCTCCTGGGCTTGCTAAAAACACGAGCACACTTTCCTGTGTGGGGTGTTAGTTAAACTCTTGTCGTTGGCGTCACGGTTCTGCAAGGCGCCAAGCGGTGGCCGCTGAAGGAATGTGTTTGGAAGGGGACTTGTTGTCTGCGAGCTGCCATGGTTCCCAAGACCTAAGAGTTTTCGAGAAACTTGGGTTGGATATTTGCTTCGTGGTCACGAACGCACCTAAGGAGTGGGTCGTTACTGAGGGTTGTTATTTTTATCATTGCTAGTTTGGGCATGGTGGTTCCCGTTGTGGGAGTGGGTTGTAAAGGTGTCGGGAACGCGGGGAAAACTANGCAACCTGGGCCCAGGGTCTCGCCACCTTGGAAGACAATGAGAGACCTTAGAGGTCCCTTCCAGTCCCGAAAAGCCCCTAAAAGGGGCTTTTCGGGACTGGAAGGGGCCTCTAAGGTCCCCCCCTGGGCAGGGACACCTCCCACCACAACAGGTGGCTCCCGTTCCACAATATTTCTTTGAATTGTTTTATTTTAACCAGTGTCACAACGGATGGTGCCTGTTCCAGGATGCGGAGATTCAAGCGAGGTGCTCCAAGAAGCAAACCACAAGAGCAGCACAGAAGGAATATGGGGGCATCTTCTCATTGATGGTGGAGTTGGGTGAAATCAGAGAGCAGGGTGCTCCTTTAATCCCCTTCCTTAACATCTGTGTGGTTAAACAAAGGTCTGAACTCGCTCATCTCAAAATAAAGATTTGGTGCTGATGAGTAACACTGATCAGTGATGGGAGGGAGGAGACAAAAAGCTCTCCTGGATATTTAATTCCTTCTCCTCTCAACATTTCAGTTGTTCCAACTGAAAGGTTAAGTGGAGATCAAAAAACAAAAAGGAACCTTGGGCCGAGGAAGCTGCCGTCCTTCAGAGCCTTTTTTCAGGGTCTCCGGGAAGCACCGTAGAAAGGTTAAAATTTGCAGCTCAAATGTTAGCTGGGATCTCGCTTTTGAGCGAGCGTCTCAAAATACGCCTCGAGGCTTGCTTGGGGAAATGAAAGCTTGGAAGCGGTTGTGGGATGAGAGGCAAGGAGGAGGCCGGGGCACAGAAGCAGAGGAACTTTTGTGAACCGCTAAGATAATTGCTTCACCCCCTCGGAATGGCTCGTCACGCAGCCTGGACCGCAGAGGATGATGCGGCGGATTAAACAAGAGGGTCATTGAAGGAGTTGGGTGTTCGGCCAGATGTTTTCGGGGACCTTGACAATAGCCCTTTCATTTCCTGCGCCCGAGATCCCCCTCCAAATCCAGCGTGGCTCTGCGGGGAGGGAGGCTCGGGCTGGTAGATGTAGCTCTCGCCTGGGATAGGAGGCTCGTCGTTGGAATGAATGTCCCAGAACGAGTTGAAAGGAGGCGGATAGAGGTTGTCTCTGAGCTGCAGAACTTCTACGGAAGAGAAAATCTGTATCTTCAGTCTGGCAGAAGTACAAGGTGGACACCAGAAGAAAGGGCAGTTGGTTCTAACTTCAGTTGTCTTTGTGAGACTCGAAGGGAAACGTCACATGCGTTGGATTTCTGAGTTCCTTAAAAACTGATATTTGGGTTTGTACCAAGACTGGTCTCAGCTTTTCAAAGATAAATTAATTTCAGAAGTTTGCCCTGGCTTTTGTCATTCTACACCCATGAAAGGTGTAAGTAGATCCCATGTAGAACCTGGTTACTCCTTCCCACAAACTAAAATAACTTGTTTTGAAGGTCTGCCTTTGGAGCGTAAGGTCTCAGATGTGAAGTTGTATAATCCTTATCTGTGTCCATCAGTGAAGAAAGGTGAGGAAATTCATGAGGAATTCAGAGAGACCATGCAGTCTCCATCCTTAGAGATGCTCGTGACCCAGCTGGACGCAATCCTGGGCAGCTGCTCGAAACTCCACGGCACTGGAACCAGGGGAACCTCACATGAGTTAGGAGGAGATATGTTTGGCATGGTTGAGAGGACTTCTTTTAGGGTAGTCCTAAGAGGGTGGGTAGTCCATTTCTAGACCTTTTGTGGCCACAGAAGGTTATGGAGGGAGACGGTATCAGGAGTTTCAAAATGGATTTTTGCCTTCAGAGACAGTGGGAACAGGATGTCTGCTCAAACCTTCCAATGACTGGGGGTGCTGGAAACGGGCTGAGATGGTGACCAAGCCATGCTGGAAGAGCATCTCCTGGTGCCACCATTGGAAGGGTGTGGGGCTAGCAAAATTGCTGGTCTGGCCCATGAGACTGTATCTAATTTTCACTAATGCCCTTGTGAAATCCGTAATTTGGATGTGCCAGATCTACCCAGCACCCAAGTTAGTGCTCAAATCGCTGTTCTTGCATTTTAAGCCTTATTTCTTCTTTCCATTTCCGTGAAAAACATCAATGCGTTTGAGAGGCCACGTGGGCACTTGAGTTAATGATTTCCAGAATAAACCGAGCCAGGGGTGACCCTCAGGATCTGCGTGAGCCAGAAAGATGCTTCTGTACAAAAAAATTACCGTGTTTATCTGCTGGTCTGTATGTAACTGAGGGCTCTGATGGCTGCTTCTCCACAGGTAGGTGCTAAGACAGTATTTTTTATGTTACAGTTTCCCACCAGGAAATGAAATAATATTTTGGGGAGGATTTCTTCCTTTCTTTCTCCTTCTTAGGTACTTCATGAATCTGTAGGTTGACGCCGCTTAAACTTGTCTTGTGATNTTCTTCCTAATATCCAACCTAAATCTCTCCTCTTCCAGTTTAAAACCATTCCCCCTCGTCCTGTCACTATGCTTCCTGCCCAAGAGTCCCTCTCCTGGAGCTCCCTTCAGATCCTGGAAGGCTGCTCCAAGGTCTCCCCGGAGCCTTCTCTTTTCCAGGCTGAACAGCCCCAGCTCTCTCAGCCTGTCCTCACAGCAGAGGGGCTCCATCCCTCTAATCATCTCGGTGGCCCTCCGTTGGACCTGTTCCACCAGGTCCATGTCCTTTCTCTGTTGAGGACTCCAGAGCTGGACACAGGACTCCAGGTGGGGTCTCACAAGCACAGAGTAGAGGGGCTCTTCTTCCCAATTACACATCTGGTGGCAGCTCCTCCTCTGGTGATGACTCCTCTCGAGTAGTCCCAGGACCTCCTATGGTTGAGGACACCTTGTATATTGAGATCATGGGCTTCACCTTGGGTTTCCTTCCAGCCTTTCCTTACAGGGCGTGATGCTGTGCCTTTTTGTAGGAGATACAGCTGCTGAGTGATCCCCTGGAGTGGAAATGTAGGTGCACTTGTGAAATTGGTTGCATCTTTTAAGGGGAAATAACGGTTTTATCGCACTCTATGAGGACTACTGCGTGATTTCTTCGGGTGAGCTGTGAGATGAAGCGGTCTCTCATCTCAGCAGTTAAAACTGGATGCCGTTGAGGCAAAAAGAGCTAATTGTAAAGAGGGTACCTTTAAAAATTAAGTGAACTTTAAAATAAGGAAATTATTTAGGTAAGGGGTAGAGGGAAGATTTAGATGACGTATAAGGAAGGAATTTTTCACATCTGGGACCGTGCCCAAAAGTGGGTCTTATGGGAGAGGCACCCACCTGGTCACTGATAACCAATGCTGAAGATGAAGCAAGTTCACAGGAGGCCACGGAGATACTGGGAGGGCTGGAGCCCCTCTGCTGTGAGGACGGGCTGAGACAGTTGAGGGGGGTCAGCCTGGAGAAGAAAAGGCTCCAGGAAGACTGATGGGGCTCCAAAGAAGCTCCAGGAAAGCTGGTGGAGTACTTGATCAGGGAGGGGAGCCATAGGATGAGAGGAAAAGCTTTTAAATTGAAAGAGAGGAGATGGTCTGAGATCTGGGGAAGAAATTCTTTGGTGTGAGGGTGGCGAGACCCTGGCCCAGGTTGCCCCGAGAAGCTGTGGCTGCCCCATCCCTGGAGGGGCTCAAGGCCAGGTTGGGGGCCTTGGAGCCACCTGGTGTGGTGAGTATCCCTGCCTGGGGCTGGAGAGGTGGGTCTGGGTGGTCTTTAAGGTCCCTTCCAACCCAACCCATCCTGTGATTCTCTGATTTACGCTGTGTTCAGCTGTTGAACAGAAGTATAGAGTGAAAGGATTTCACCATTTCTATAGCTGCATTATGTTTCTTCAATTATTTTTTTTGATTGTAGCTTTGGTAAGATAATTTTCACAATTGTTTCATAATTTTATCTTACCTTATTATTCTATATTTAAAAACAAAAGCTACCAAAAAGAAACCCAACTTGGAAACCCCTCAACAACAAAAAAATATCTAAATTTAGTCCCTCTGGTGCTTTCGACAGTGGCGCAACAACTTCTGTCTCCTGTTTTGAGACCTGGATACCGTCTAATTGGCCGAGCTGAGAGATTTGAGGTCCTTGTTCCACCAGGCACATAGAGACAATCGATGCTCGTAAATATAAATATACGGGTAAGCGCCTGGTGAAGCAGCTGGGGGAAGGTCATGGAATTGTCTAAGTTGGAGGGGACCTTTGAGATCTTCTAGTCCAACCATCAACCTAACTCTGATAAGGAACCTTAACTAAACCGTGTCCCTCAGCACCACGTCTGCCCGGCTTTTAAATCCCTCCAGGGATGGTGCCTCAACCCTTTCCCTGGGCAGCCCATTCCAAGGCTTGATAACCCTTTGGTGTGAAAACATCCCATCTGAACCTCCCCTGGTGCAACTTGAGGCCGTTTCCTCTTCTCCTGTCGCCTGTGACTTGGGAGAAGAGGTGTTTAATCCCCGCGAGGAGAAGCGCAGCGCTGCAGAGAGTCGATTTTCCTCTGGAAATAGGAATGGCTTCGGAACGTCCTGGGGTGGTTTGAAGTTCAGGATGAACCTTGGTGCGTAGCTCCTATTTGATTATTTGAGTTTTATTATCGGATCCAAACCCTGTTAATCCCTCGGAGCTCCCTCGCTGTTCACGGCGCCAGGGGCAGAGTGGAAGCAGCGTTTATGAATTCATAACTTAACGGGGAAATAAACAGCAATTTTATACCATCCGGCCTCGCTCGGGAGAATTGTGAATACAGAATTATGAAGAGTGCAGGGAAACCGGCATCTCAGTGGTCCTATTCCTCCATCTTCTCATCCCTGGCCAAGATACTAAATCAAAACCTGCCTAAAATAGGATCTTATTTTAAATTGAGAGTCGGAATCCAAGCACTTGATTATTTTATTTATGTTTTTTTCCAACACCTACCTGATCCTGGAGACTCCTGAAATTATCTAGGACTTTCAACCTATTTTTGGCTGGAAAGATGCAACTCTTATTTTAGACCTGAGGGCGCTTCCGTGCCCAGGAGCACGTGATCTCGCCTCTGATATAGTTGTTGATCAAAAAAGTTACGGCTTCTCAGAAGAAGAGCGGGGAGGCTTATGGGGAATAAGGAGACATCAAAGACGTAGCTACTGGAGGGCGAGATGTATCGATAGAGGCTGGAATTGATTTAGACCAGGATGGAGCTCGTGTGAAAAATACCTAAAATTCAGTCATTTTTACAAGGGACTGTGGGCCCAGGGTGCTCCCGTGTCATAAAGGGTGATTTATTTATTTTTTTCCCTCGTGGGTTTTGAGTAGGAAAGAATCAAAAGCTGCTCAGAAGCTGTGCTCTGCTGGGGTTGTTGCCCATCACCTTTGCAATTTAGAAAAGTTTTTCTATTTGCATTTATACACAAATTTATGTATTTATTTAATCATTTATCTATATAGAAGTATTTATTGATTGATATTCGCAGAAAGAGTGGTCGGACATGGGAATAGGCTGCCCAGGAAGGTGGTGGAGTCCCCATCCCTGAATGTGGTTGAGTCATTGGCTCGTTGAGATGAACTTTGTAGAGTGGGGTTGATGGTTGGACTCCATGATCCCGAGGGTCTTTTCCAGCCTGAATGAGTCTATGATTGATTACCTTACAGATATAAATAAATAAATTCCTTTGTACAGAGAATTTCTCCAGTAACCTGACCTTTGCCGTGGTCTCAAACCCTCATGGATGATGTGAAAGCTCAGCTGTGGCCTCCCCCTACGTCAAACATCTCCAATCTGGGCTGCTGTCGCCTTCGGAATAGAAAAGTGGTTCAAAGGGAGTGTTTGTTCCCAAATTCTGGGGCTGTAGGTGATGTTTGCTTGGGTATGGTCAGTGCTTCTGGAAAGAGTGGTGGTGGAGGAGTCATTGCCTTCTGCAGCCTGCTCACACCCAGGTCCCCTTGGCTGTTTTCAGCCTTTTCTGGCCCTGTTGACCAGACTTAGAGAAATCTTGTCCTTCAGGAATTTAGGTGATGGAAATCCATCTCCAGACCAGCTTGGCGCATTCGGCTGGTGCTGAACTTCAGGGATTCCCAAAATATTCCAGGCACCAAGGGTCACTTATAGAATCACGGAATGGTTTGGGTTGGAAGGGACCTTAAAGATCATCCAGTTCCAACGCCCTGCCCTGGGCAGGGACACCTCCCACCAGACCAGGTTGCTCAAAGCCCTGTCCAGGCTGGGTCTCACCACCCTCAGAGTGAAAAATTCCTTCCTAAGATCTCATCCCAGCCTCCTCTCTTTCAGTGTCAAACCCTTCCCCCTGGTCCTATGACTCCCCTCTCTCATCGAGAGTCCCTCTCCAGCTTTCCTGGAGCCTCTTGAGGGACTGGAAGGGTCTCAAAGGTCTCCCTGGAGCCTTCTCTTCTCCAGGCTGAACACCCCCCCCAACTCCCTCTACTCTTCAGTGGGTGACTTTGTCTCATCTGGTCCATTATCTTAATTTGAGGTGATCTGCTTCTAAAAGGGAAAATAATAGCGCTTGAAGAAACCATTTGAGTTTGACTCTTCTCCTGGAACGTGCTCGGCTCCAAGCAGGGATCTGAAGCCGACACTGACAATAAATTAATTGGCTCAGAGGCAGGTGATGTTTTGATTTCCTAATGAAATACATTGTGGAGCTGCAGGTGGTAGAGCTGGAATATTATTGTCTGCCTCAGGAATGATCTGAATTATTATTCATAACATGCAAAGAGCTGCTGTGGAAGGCGGTTGCTGTTAACCGTGTCGGCGGTGGATGTGTCTGGGTGCGGAGCTTAGTGTAGAACATCTAAGAGGTTGTAGAATCATAGAATCACAGAATGGTTAGAGTTGGAAGGGACCTTAAAGATCTTCAACTTCCAACCCCCCTGCCATGGGCAGGGACACCTCCTACCAGACCAGGTTGCTCAAAACCCCATCCAACCTGACCTTCCAGGGATGGGGCAGAACTTACAGCTTGAATAATGAAGGTTGAGAAAGTGGAGATATTGTGTTCTTTGGGATTCTTACCTTCATAAATCTACCCAAAGGGAGAAGAAATGATGGGAGAAAGGTATTAGTGTGGGCAGAGGAAGCCTAATCAAGGCAGCAGGCAGTTCTTTAAAGCCAAAGGCAAGAGTCTTGAGGCAGTTCTTGTGGCTGGTCCAACTGGATGGAGCTTGTAGATGGCTTTTCTCACGTCAGGAAGCTCTGCAGTGGGGTGTGAGGCCACACACGGCTGTGGCTGGAGAAGGCATGTGCTGGGAACGGAGGTGGTCCCCATGGTATTAAAGACGTGACGCAGGAGGACAGAGCCATGGTTTGAGTTGAGAACATGCAGGACCGTGGCCTTTAAGCTTGGGCCGGTGTGAGCTGGTTGGAAAGGTGTGGAGGATTTTTTTTTACTCCAGTTCTACGATCACAGCAACAAAACCCAAATTTTGGAAGCAAACTCTCAACTGGTCTATCTCAAAACTCAAACCTGCCTCTGCTTTTCCATTTATATGGTCAACCTACAACTCCATGCCTGATCAACCAAGATGCTTATGCTCTTCCCTGCTGCTTTTCTGTCTCCTAAACAAGCCCTCCAGGAGGGCTCTGACCTTCAGCTGCTGCTCGTTTATATTCTGCCTTGGGTTTTAATTTGAAAGGCTCCATCAGCTGTGCTTGCAACCCGATCCAGTGTCTGAAGGATGGGGGGGTTGGGGGGTGGACATCGTTGCTTTACAGGTGTGGAAATGGACATGGAGTGATGAGTCCTTGGAGTTCACCCAAGCCCGTGGTAAAGCCTTGGATGGGCGCCCAGTGCAAGACCTGCACTTGGCTGCAAAACCCGTCCCCGTTCCAAATAATCAGACATTCGCCTCGCCGTGGCCGAGATCGTTAGAAGCCGAAAGCCGTAGTTGGATGTTAAAAACATATAATGAGGTAAGAGTTTCTAGACAGAGTTTGGCACAAGGGCCAAATCTGTGTTTTTCCAGTTTTTCGCTGACTGAAACGAGCGTATTCGTGGAGTGCTTTTAATCTGTGCGTGCTTTCTAGTGTCGGTTCTCCTATAGATCTCTGGCGGGGATGTCTTGTGTAAATAGACTTTGACTAGTTGTTACTGGAGCTTCCAGTTCCCACGCTGATTCTTATCAAAGAAGATTAGTTTCCCAGCCAAAGTTGCGTTGGGTTGTTGGATGGGGTTTTTTTTCCCCCTTTCTTTCAAGGGATTTATGGCATCAAAACAAGCCTGTGGCTTTACTGCGGCGCTGAAACTGCCACGCTTGTGTACTTGGACTAGTAATGACCTGCTGAGCCGCTAGATAATGGGATGGGGTTGCTTTAGCCCTCCCTTCCTCTTCGTTAAGACTGGAACCAGTCCCTGGATCCCGCCTGGCTGATTGCCGTAGCTGGGATTGCTCTGCAGGAAACGAAAGCTGGAGGCGAGTTCATCTAAGGATTAGATGCCTTGTAATTGCCCTGCCAGACCGAAGCCAGGGAGAGAAATCAAGGATTGAGGGGGAGGGGGAAGAAAAACCCTCTGTAGATATCTGCATCCCTGATAGCATCCAGAACTGTTGAAACGGCAGAAGAACTGCCTCTCACGACTGGGTTGGCAGAAGTGCCACTAAGGAGATGCTTCTCCTCTAGCAAGGCAGCAGCTCAGTTGTCGGCTGCTGAGGTCAACCTAAAGCACCCAGTTTTGCTGAAAAAAAGTCCTGGTTTAGGACAGGACACTCTCCACAACTCCCTGAAAGGATGACGTGGTGAGGAGGGGGTCGGTTGCTTCTCCTGAGGAGGACAAGAGGAAACGGCCTCAAATTGTACCAGGGGAGGCTTAGGATGGATATTGGGGAAAAATTCTTCCCCAAAAGGGTTGTGAAGCCTTGAAGAGGCTGCCCAGGGAAGTGGTGGGGTCACCATCCCTGGAGGGATTTAAAAGCCGGGCAGACGTGGTGCTGAGGGACATGGGTCAGTGATGGGTTTATCAGTGTTGGGTTGATGGTGGGACTCCATGAGCTGAAGAGTCCCTTCCAATCCTGCCAGTTCTGTGACTCTATGAAATCTCCTGTTTTCTTGGCAGCGGGGGGTCCAAAACAGCAAATCCAGGGGAAAAAAAAAGGTTGTATGGAGAAAATATTATATATATTTATTTATGACCTGATAGTCCTCTTGCCGGTGGCTGGACTGGGCTTGCTCTGCTGCTGGATGGTCACACTGACATGCAGAAGAACCTTGGGGTTCCTCAAACCAAGCGTTTTATCGCAGTTAAGCTTCCTCTAAAACCTGATTTATTTATTTTTTCGGCTCTTCTTCGCACTTAGCATAGGGGGGGGTGTTTAATCCCAGTTGCTAAATTGGAAATAACATCGTGGAACTGGTAAACTCTGCAATGGAGAACATAACCCCTCTGGTATTAGAGCACCGTGCATTTTTTGCATAATAAAAGTTAAGATACGCTCAGTGATGCTGTTGTGGGTGTTGAGAAAAGATTCTTTTCCTCGGGGGCTACGCCATCTGTGAATACAGTTGGGGTTTGGCTTTTTTTTTTAGTGTTTTTTTTTTTTTTTCCCCTAAGAACAGGGAATGATTCTCCATAACTCCCAAAATCCAAAGTACGTCATGCGAAGGGCATGAATAAAATCTTCTCTATTTGGGTGGCCCAGTGCTTTCTGACCTCTCCCACTTCCAGTCCTGCACTGTAAATATTATGAAGAAAAGGGAAGAAGTTGTTCAGAACAGCTCTGACGTGGTGGGTTGTTTTTTTTTTCAGTGGTTCAAACATGCGCCACCGAGGCCATAAACTGGTTCAGGATCAAAATCCCTCTAAAGTACGTTGAGTTTGATGCCGAATAAATCAGGAAAACTCACGGGCTGTGGTGCTAGAGAGTATTTTCAGGCTTTTGAAAAATTCCTGATGTTCTTCAAAAAAAAAAAAGAGATCAGATTTTCGAATACTCTTGAGAATGTTTATTGCCTTCATTAAAAATTCATTGCCATTATATAAAAATTCTCGAAGCAATTCTGACCAGCAGATCCATGTGGCCCAGAGAGGTGGGAGACGCCTCAACCCTGGAAACATTCCAGGCCGGGTTGGACGGGGCTTTGAGCAACCTCCTCTGCTTGAAGATGTCCCTGCCCAAGGTAGGGGGTTTAGAGTAAATGGTCTTTAAAGATCCCTTCCCACCCAAACCAGACTTGAACTGGGAAAACGTGTGCCACCAGCAAGTTGGCATCTGGGGGGAATCTCTACGTCCATGCCCGGTGTCTGATAGCCAAAAAGTTTGTCTGGTTTTCCTGGTTTATCTTTTTTTTTTTTCCTCCTGTTAATCTTAGGATTTCTGGTGGGCTTTTCCAGTGGTACCCTAAGTTTGCGTACGGGAAGAAAAGGCGCGTTCCTCAGATGGCCACTGGCCAACTGGGCAATGGTTGCACCTGGAGAGCAGAGGGAATTTGGGCGTCTCGCTGACCCACATCTCTGCTCGCTGCTCTGGATTTTGAAAGAAGGGGTTACGCAGCAAATAATCTTCTCTGGCAATCGGGCAGGAGGATGAAATACCTTTAAGTGATCTAAATGAAGGGATGGACCGGGAGGAAGGTCACGAGGACTCAGGTGCAGACTCAGCTGCGCTTAAATATTTAGAGTCCACGGTTAAGTGGATTGGCATCGTGACCCTCAACGCTCCGTCGGTAGGTATTGATAGAAATAAAGCACTTGACTTTTGATTGATTGCTCTTCTCAGCCTCCCGTGGCTCCTGCAAGTGATACCAAGCACTGAGATTCCTGGTGTTTGATTCATTAGTGAGATGTCCTGGGCAGCTGGAGGTCCAGCCATTATCTGCTGTCATCCAAGGGTGTGGTAGAGCATTTCCATCCTCAGCAGCGTGGCCAGCAGGGCGAGGGAGAGGAGGATTGTCCCCCTCTGCTCCTCTCTGGGGAGACACCCCCCAAACCAGTGCTGCCTCCAGCTCTGGAGCCACCAACATCAGAAGGACATGGAGCTGTTGGATCAGGGCCAGAGGAGACCATGGAGATGGTGGAAAGGCTGGAGCACCTCTGCTGGGTGGACAGGCTGAGAGAGTTAGGGGGATTCAGCCTGGAGAAGAGAAAGCTCCAGGAGACCTTAGACTAGAAGGGACTCTGAAGAGGCTCCAGGAAAGGTGGAGAGGGACTCTTGATGAGGATGGGGAGCCAAAGGAAGAGGGGGAAGGGTTTTAAGGTGAAAAAGGGGAGATTAAGCTGAGATCTGGGGGAAAAGTTCTTCGGTGTGAGGGTGGTGAGACCCTCGCCCAAGTTGCCCAGGGAAGCTGTTGCTGCCCCATCCCTGGAGGGATCCAAGGCCAGGTTGGAGGGCGCTTGGAGGAACCTGGTCTGGTGGGAGGTGGCCCTTCCCAGGGCAGAAGGTTGGAACTGGATGATCTTGAAGGTCCCTTCCAACCCAACCCATTCTGTGATCCCACCACATCCTTCCTTTCTCTCACCCTGTGACGTTCGCACGGAGGGGCAGAAGAAGTCACCCCGTCCTGGTTATCTGTCCAAACACAATCGTGGCTAATTACCAATAGCTTACAGCTACGATGCAGAGCTGCAGCTTCAACATGCAAATAGGTCCTATTAATGACGCGGTACCTCTTAATTGTGCATGGGAAGGGAGGGGGGCGATGCTGCACCTCTGCCTGGTGAACGAGGCCACTCGGTGCACAGGGATAACAGCGGCGCTTAAACAAGGGGCTTGTTCTTCTCCCCGGAGGATCTGGCTTTTTGTGCCGTCAAATCCCTTCTGGGAAATTGGTTTCCTCCAGTAAATGAATCGTGTGGTGCCGTCCTTGGCTTGAGAACGCTGAAGAGCTGGGGAGGGGTTGGGATCCTGTTGCGTCTCGCTGGCGGGAGGCTGGGAGAGCTGGAATCAAAGATGAGGAAATTGCAAAGTGCCGAACCCCATCCCGAATGTGTGCGCGTGGAGGGGGGGTGGGTTTTTTTGGGTCCCTGCGGCAGCTTAGAGTTTCCGGGGTGAAGGATAATACTTGAGAGTGAATAACGCTGAATAGCGCTGCGGAACGCAGCCGTTGGGAGCAAAAAATATCTCTCTGTTCGTCAAAGAGCAAGTCAGCTGTCTGTGGCTAATTACCGAGATGTCAGGGAGCTTTGGGTTTGTCAGCTGAATTTCAGATTGTAGAAAGGCGCTTGGAAAAATGTCTCTATTGAAAACCAGGAAAAAAATAATATATATTTATATATAATAAATGCTTTAAAGAATAGCATCTTTCTTTGGGGGGTTTCTGGGGATCCGGCCCATTCTTTCGTTCTGGGTGGCTTTACTGTAAGTGCTGAGGGACATGGCCTGCCAGGACTAGAAGTAGGTCCCAAGGTGTGCCCACCTTGCCAAAACTTCACTGCTGGTCCGTGGCCGAGTCCCTGGTCCTCTTCCATCAAAGGGGCAGGGTTGGTACTCATCCTTCAGCTCTGGGTGGACACTGTGGGTCATTCCAGGCCCCGTGAAGGTGGGTAGACTCCACCAGGTGGATTTACCAAGTCAAGAATCCCAGAGAACACAGTAGCTACAACATGTTCATCTTTTTTTTGCTTAATTTATCTCCACTTTCTTCACTTCTATTCAAGCCATAAGTTTCTCAGAGCAGGAGCCATCTCCTGCTCTGCAATGTCGTAGATGCTCTGCCAGACGATGGATGGAGAGGCTGTTGGGTGGGTGTTTGTGCAAAGGGGGAGAAGAGGAAAAGTTGCAAGTGACATGGTAATCTCCAAACCATTGCTTTACGTGGTTTATAATAATTTTCAGGAGGGAAGGTCTACCTGGGTCTCAGCTCATTAACGGTTAATTCACAACTCGGTGTCTTTGTCTAAATCCTCCCCATCCTTGTTGGGTCAAGCTTGGGGTGGTGGGGGTTGAGATCAGGTTGGGACTTCCTTCCCAGCTCTGCTGTGGAGGATGTAGCCTTGAGTACAATGGGGCAAGATGGGAAAATCGGATGAGAGTTGACCTTTCCAAAAGGGCCAGTGAATCTGGACTGGCTTGGCTTTGTCCATCAGTGAAGGCTTTGTCCCTCACATGAGATAATCTTTGGTTCAGCCCTTCAGCACAAAGAGAATCTGGACCATTTTTCTGACCTCAGCTGGAGGATTTTATAACCATCTCTCATGGTCTTCTTTACTGTAGAGGACATTGTTATTTTACAGATGAATAAACAGTGGCAAACAAATACAGAACCTCTTCTGAGCCAAGCTCAGACCATGAAGCTCTCTCCAAATCAACTTTCATGTGTCTTTTGCCCTTCAGCAATTAGTAGGTACCGGTAGAGGGTGAAGTTGACAAACCTACCGGGAGAATCCTTATCCTCAGAGCTTTTGAATCATGTCCAAAGAAGAGCAGTGGAGCTGGCGAGGGGTCTGGAGCACAAGTCTTACGAGGAGAAGAGGAGGCTGAGGGGGACCTCACTCCCTACAACTCCCTAAATGGAGGGTGTAGCCAGAGGGGGTCTGGTCTCTTCTCCCAAGGAATAAGGACAAGAAGAAATTGCCTCAAGATGCACCAGGAGAGGTTCAGGATGGATACTGGGGGAATTTTTTTCATTTAAAAGGTTGTCAAGCCTTGGAAGAGGTTGCTCAGGGCGCAGCGGTTGAGTCACCATCCCTGGAAGGATTTAATGGATGGGTAGATGTGGCATTTAGAGAGATGTTTTTGTGGTGGGCTTGGTAGTGTTGAGTTAACAGTTGGATTCGATGGTCTTAAAGGTCTTCTCAAATGTAAATCATTTTAGGATTCTGTTTTCTAGAAGGATGAAGGCGGCCAAAGAGGGGTCAGAGCTGCATGCCTGAAATCCTCCCACTTGTTTCCCCCCACCCCCTGAAAGCGTCAGGGTACATCAGGCAGATGTTCAGCCCAGTGAACTTCCCAAGTCACGAGAACGTGAACTCGCTGCCGTTCCCCAGGAACAAGGTCGGTCTGTAACGCCGTTACGTGGGCATCGACCATGAGCGGGGAGCCTTGGCTCAGCCTTTGTCTGTCCCAGGGCCCGACCCCGAAGCCAAATGCCATCGCCACGTGGGAACAAATGGCCCTTTTTTTTCAAAGGGAGCGAAGCCTTT
>VZRU01004965.1:11008-27112 GCA_013398155.1 Pedionomus torquatus | reverse complement strand
TTTTTTTTTTTTTTTTTCTGCATCATCTACTTAAAAATGCCTTTCTCCATGTTTCTTTTCTACATTGTACATCCTGCTTCTGTTATCCTGCAGCTTCGGTGTTATTTGTGGGCCAAGTTAAAGGAAACCCGTTACAGAGATGAAGCTCATCAGGAGCAGCAGCTCTCAGAACTGCCATTTCCACCTTGGCAGCCCTGGGGCCCTTGCTCGGTTGCTTTGGCAGAGAGAGGTATGGGTGAGAGATACCTTAGCAGGAGAGACATGGGTGCTGCTGCCTGTCCTTGGAGGTGCAGGAATTTGGCTCTGCCGTTCCCCTAGCAGAGACTGCTGCAGCAACACAGACCCCCTGACTGCCCCCCTGCCCCTGCCCGCTGAACACAGCCAGAGCAAGGCAGCACAGGATGGCTGAGCTGGGGACAAGTGAGGTCTGAAAGCTCAGCAGTGAGCGCAACGGAGGTGCCCCTGTGTGAAGAATACTGTCCTTCACTCTTCTCTGGCATGGTCTGCCTGGACCTGCCCTCTGCTCCAGGGCACCATCATTCTGTCTGACCCAGCTGCCCAGGGGTAGGGAAACGTGATAGGGGCCAGTGGAGCGTTGGTCCAGGCAGGAGAGCACCCCAGCAGAGCCTTCACCCACCCTCGGCCATGCCTTCACCCCATCCTCAGTATCAGCAGCACCACCAGGACTGGGTGGGACTGAGGGACACCCAGCCGTGAACTCCGACCATGGGGGCCAGGAAGAGGGCTGGCCCAGCTGCACGGCTGTCTGTGCAGGCTGGAGAGTTGCCAGCAGCAGGGTCTAACACCAGAGAGGGTATTTACCGCTTGCCAGAAGCAGAAGTGAAATCAGAGCCCAGAGCTGCTTCCCACGCGGCTCCCTCTTTGCAGCGCGCATCGGAGCACCCGGCAGCACTGCCATGGAGCCCCTCTCCTTCCAGGAATACATCTGCGCCCTGGACCCCACCACCCTGCCCCGCATCCTCAGGGTTTGTGCAGGTGTCTACTTCCAAGGTGAGTGCTGGCTGCCTGCAAAGGGTGCCCCACCTTCCCCTGTCATGCTGCTGCACCCCAGGCTCCCCCCTTTTCCCTCCTGAAAGATGGCTGGTCCTCTGCCACCGGGGTGCCTGTGCCAGGGAGAGGCACGGGTCATCAAGCCACCGCCAGACACTGGCACCTAAGGCACAGCTTCTTGCAAAACCAAAAAATCCAAAATCATAAACCCCCACCCCAAAATCTTCTACACCCAGTGCCCACCTACCCTAGTGCCCCATTGCATTCAGTCGTGCTGCTAGGAAAGTGGTTGGGCACCAGAAGCCATCCAAGCTCCTGCCCCAAGCAGTATGTCTCCTGCTGGTGGTGGATCTGGCAAGGATGGAGCCACATGGGTGGTGGAGGAAGATGAGGTGGAGTTGCCCCTGGCCCTGGTGCCAGGAGTCCAGCAAGGGTACAGAGAACAGCCTGGTCTGAGCTCTCTAGTTCCTGCTGAGCCGTGTTCCTGGAGTTATCTCAGGTCAAGGAGAAGCCTTGATCAGCCTCAGCTGGTGGCAATGATGATGGTGAAACGGAGTCAGAAATTAGTGACTGCTTTTGCTGGCATTCTGGGTCTCCCAAAAAAGCAGGATCCTGGCAACGCCAGTGTGTCGATAACTGTCAGGACTTGAGGATCTGTAGCATTTGTTTAGGTTACACTATGCTTTTTAAAGAACAGGACAAGTGTTTGGGGTGGTCTCTGCTTCTCTGTAGCTCAGTTAGGATGGATGTTTAGCTTTCCCAAAGACTTCTGATGGCCCTTAATAACCAAAGAGGGACTCTTTGTCAGGAAGTGTAGTGATAGGACCAAGAGGTAGCGGTTTTAAATTGGAAGAGAGAGACTTTAGGTTAGACATTAGGAAGAACTTCTTTGCTGTGAGGGTGATGAGACCCCAGCCCAGGCTGCCCAGAGAAGCTGTGGCTGCCCCATCCCTGGAGGGGTTCAAGGCCAGGCTGGATGGGGCTTGGAGCCACCTGGGGTGGTGGGAGGTGTCCCTGCCCAGGGCAGGGGGTTGGAACTCGATGATCTTTAAGGTCCATTCCAACTCTGACCATTCTGTGATTCTGTGATCTTGACGTTGCTAAATGAGTAAAACTGCCACTGTTCCAAGTATGGCAGTCAGTTTGTTCAGCAGTTGCCTGTAGTCATGGTGAGGCAGCTGGCGCTTTCTGCTTCACATCGCAAGGGGTCGTGAGTTCATCTCGGGGTGAGGAGAAGCTCATAGCAGCTCAATGAATGCAGAGATTTATGGGCAGAAGCGGGCATTGCCTGTGCTAGAGGCTATCATGATGTGGTAGTGTAGCCTGAGGAGCTCCTGCTCCAGAAAATGCTCATCTACCCCAGTCCCTTTGCAGCATGATCAACTGCTGAACCTTTCCTGCCCCGTTTCTCATCTGAGTTACAGTGGTTCAGCCTCCAGCTGGTCTGTTATGCTGTGCTATGCACTGCTTTTCTCTTCTGTTACAACCCCTGCACAGTTACCAGCAATGGGAGCTTTCCAGAGCACAGCCTGTTCAAGTTCCAGGTATTCCTGATTCCTTAGCAATAAGCATCAACCCAACAAAGATCCCTCAGCCAACCTCTTGCTTGTGAATTCCCTTGGCTGCTGGTGAACGGTGCTGAACCGGTCAGAGTGCACTGGGGGTGAATCAGTGTTGCATCCTGCAGGTGTGCCCTCCTTGCACTGATGATGTTTCTTGAACACCTCTGGATTTCTTGCCTCTACTGATGACCTTCTTAGTTCTGCTATCATCTTAGCAAAAATTTGTGGGGCTCCCCAAGATGTTAAAAACCTGTTGCTGGTCTTGGCCCCTTCTTGGGCTCCTCTCCCAGCCACACACTCCATTTCCTCCACTTTCTTCATCTTGCTTTATGTTGCAAACCAGCTCTGGCTGGTGCTGTGGTGGAGCCGAGGGACACTTCTGGGTCCTGCACAGAGCATCCACACACATCCATGTGTGCCTGTGTCTTGCTGCCAGCCAAGGGGACCAGCCGTGCCATATGCGCACGGAGTTAACCAGGTCTCTGCATCCAGGGTGTGAGGCCTCTCTGTGCAGCCTTGAGGCAGGGCAGCCCAGCAGTGGGTTTTCCTCCCTCTTGGTGCTATGCCCTCAATGCTGTCACAGCGTGAGAGGGCACAGGACGGCAGGAGGGTGGGGAATGGGGCTTACACAACATGCAATACTTTATGAAACTTCCTAGATTTCGTATACCTCTTCCTGTGGTTTGTTTTTTCACATTTATTTCCACCTCAAGGTTCTCTGACTCCTGCTGGGCAAGCACTCTCTGGAGTGCAGGCCAGTCCCACCTGCACTCCACAGGCGAGTGGTGCTCAGTGGTGGGGCAGTGCCTGCACCACCGTCCGTCCCCCTGCGCTCAGGCACCAATACCCAGCACAGGGACACCAGCCCATCTTTGGTGGCATGTCCAGCCCTGGCCCTCTCTGTCCTGCCCAGACCCGCTGGAGCAGCTGTGTGTGCCAGGGCCCTAAACAAACATTGTCCTGCGCACCAGGTGAATCCGTGCCAGCCCCACCTCTGCCCGCTGCTAAGCCCTTAGACCAGCTCTGCCCTTTCCCAAATAGCTGCCCTCCTTCCCCAGCCCCCATCTGCATCCCAGGGGCAGCAGGCCCCTCGGCCCCACCGCAGGCACTGGGGCTCCCTCGGGGATGTCTATACACCCGTGAGGGCTGGGACACCCAGGCTCTGATCATGTATCAGAAGGACAAAGCCTGTGGCCAGGACCGGGGCAGAGCCAGGCCTCCCCCCACTGCCTGGGGACCTTATCACAGCTGGCCAGGCAGGGGCTTCCACAATGTAACTGGCATCTGTTCATGGTGCACACCATGAGTGTCTGTCATGGGACTCAGTACGTCACAGCGGTTGGCAGGGCCCTCTAGAGATGATCCAAGACAACCCCCAGTTCAAGCAGGCTCAGCAGGAGCTGGTTGCTCCTGACTTCATCCAGATGGCTTTTGAATATCCTCAGCGATGGAGACTCCACAGCCTCACTGGACAACCTGTCCTAGTGACCACCATCACAGTAACAAAATGTTTCTTGCATTCAGAAGTTTCACATGTTCCAGTCTGTGCCCATTGCCTCTGGTACTGGCACTGGGCACCACTGAGAAGAGCCTGGCTTTGCATCCTCCCTTCAGATATTTATGTTGAGATTCCCCCTGAGCCTTGTCCTCTCCAGGCTGAACCATCCCAGCTCTCTCGGTTTTTCCTCACATGCTCCAGTCCCTTCATCACGCTTGTAGCCCTCTGTTGGACTCTCCAGTCTATACTGGGGAGCTCAGCACTGGACACGATACTCTGGGGGTAGCCTCACCAGAGCTGAGCAGAGGGGAAGGATCCCCTCCCTCGACCTGCTGGCCATATTTTGCCTAATGCAGCTCAGGATGCCGGAAACTTCTGGATGTCTGGAAGTTTCCTTCAGGATGAAGGAAACTTCTTCGCAGCAAGGGCATGTCACCAGCTCCTGTTCAACCTGGTGTCAACCAGGACCCCAGGTTCATTTCTCCCAAGCTACTTTCCAGCTGGGAGGCCCCCAGCATGTGCTGGTGCTGGGGGTTGTTCCTTCCCAGGGGCAGGACTTTGTCCTTCTCTTTGTTGAACTACAAGATGCCAGCCTGTTCCTCCAGCCTGTCGAGGTCCCACTGGCTGAGCATGACCCTCTGGCCTATCGGCCTCTCCTTCCAGTTTTGTGTCATCTGAAGACTTACAGAGGGTGCACTCTGCCCCATCATCCAGGTCATTAACTAAGAAGCTATACAGGACTGGGCCCAGTAACGATCCCTTGGGCACACTACCTAGTGATGCCTTCAGGTAGACTTGGTACTACCAACCTCTGGGCCCCACAGTTCCACTTGGTTTCAGTCCACCTCAGTGTCTGCTCGTCCAGTCCATTCTTCATCAGATTCTCTATGAGGTTGTGCTAGGAGATGGTGCCAAAAACCTCCCTAAAGTCAAGGTAATTACCCACTGCTCTCTACTCACCCACCAAGCCAGTCACATCATAGTAGATCATGTTGAATAAGCATGATTGTCCCATACTGACTAATCCCAATCACTTTGTCATCTTTCATGTATGTGGTAATGATTTCCAGAATTATCTGCTCCATCAGCTTCCCACAGTTTGAAGGGCACACCTGGCCCTTTCTTGCCTCTCTTGAAGATAGGAGTGATGTTTGCTTTTTTTCCTAGTCTCCAGGAACCTCTCTCAATTGTCCATGACCTTGCAAAGATAATAGAGAGAGGCCTCACAAAGTCAGCACTCATGGGTGTATCCCAACAGGCCCTGTGGCTTGTATGTCTGTTTAGTGCTCCCTTACCTGGTCCTCCTCCACCAAAGGTAGCTCTTTCTTGCTCCAGACTTTCCCCCCAGTCTCAGGGGGATTCCTGAAGGCAGGTCATATCTGTAAAGACTGAGGCCAAGAAGACATTGAGCACATCTGCCTTCGTCGTGTCACCAGGTCCCTTGCCCCAGAAACCCATGCTTTCCCCAGTCTCTTGCTTTTGCTGCTGATGTACTTGTGGAAGCTTTTCTTGTTGCCCTTCACATCCTTTGACAGATTCAGCTCCAGGCAGGCTTTGGCATTCCAAACCCCTTCACTGCATGCTAGGCCATGTGTCTCTGCTCCTCCTGAGCCACCTGTCCTGCTGCCACCACTTGTGCACCTCCTTCGTATGTTTGAGTTCAGTCAGGAGCTCCTAAGTGTTGGACAGGAGCACCAACCACCTGCAGGTATTCTGAGGAAGCAGTAAAGACATCTTACAGAGGGTGGTGAGGCACTGGAACAGGCTGCCCAGAGAAGCTGTGGCTGCCCCATCCCTGGAGGGGTTCAAGGCCAGGCTGGAGGGGGCTTGGAGTAACCTGGGGTGGTGGGAGGTGTCCCTGCAGGATACCTCTTCCATGGAAGAGGGTTTGGACCAGATGATCTGTGAAGTTCCTTTCAAACTGCTTTGTGATTCTACGAAATGCTGGTAGAGGCATTTTCTTTGAGAAAATCTTACCTCCTCACCCTGCAGGGTCTGTATATGAGATTTCAGGCAACGAATGCTGCTTATCAACGGGCAACCTGCTGAAAGTCATGGCTGTGGTACTGCAGAAGGTCATTTGTGAGGACACAGTGACAAGGCAGACAACAGAGCTGCCACCAACTTTTAAGGGTAAGCAGGACTACCCTGTCCCAGCCTGAACCCCGTAGGTGCCCTCCTCCCAGGAGAGACCTTTGCAGCCCACATGAACTCAGCCTCATTGTCCCACAGGCCTTTTCCAACCTGCTGCACCCTCAAGACCCGACACCACACTGCGGACACCATTCCTGGCGGGTGGCAGGAGGCAGGGCCTGACGCTGCTCCAGGCGATGGAGCAGTGGGACAGATGGCCGCAGCCCTTGCTGTGCCCTGCCATCGGCCCCCACACCCTGCTCCTGCACCCCGTCTATGAGGTGCATGCCGCCATGCACCGTGAGTCCGGATGGGGCTGGAGGGTCAGGGATACCGGCGGGTCAGACTAAGGATGCTGCAGGGTCTAACGCTGAGGGGTTGGAGGGCGAGGCTGTGGGTCATGGTGGGGATGATGTGGGGCTGGGATGGGGGTGGCAGAGTTGGGGGCAGCAGAGTTGGGGGCCTGCACTGGTTTGTTGCTGGGACTCCAGTGCCCAGGGTGGGTGGAGCTGAGGGGGACACGTGGTGGGGTCCTTTCCCAGATGGGGCCTGGGAGAGGCCAAGCGCAGGGTCAGAGTGGTTCTGCTCCCACAGTGCGTCGAGACATAGTGAAGATCCCCTCCACGCTGGAGGTGGACGTGGAGGACGTCACAGAGGAGGCACAGCATGTCCACTTTGCCCGGCCGCTGCTACTGAGCGAGGTGCTGAGGATGGAGAAGGTGCTGCCGGCCCAGGCTGAGATCCTGGAGGGTCCAACTGGCCCTGCCATTTTCGAGAGTGCCTGGGTGTCGCGGCTGCAGCGGGGGCAGCGGCTGCAGCTCCACAGCCGCTCCCGTGCCCAGTGGGTCCTGGCCTCAGCCCCCAGCAGCGGCCGCCATTTCCTCCTCACCAGCGCCTACGAGGGCCGGTTCCGCCGGCGGCCCCGGCAGTTCATGGGGGTGCAGGAGCTGGTGGCCATCCTGCGGCCCAGCCAGCGGCTGCATGTGGTGGTGACGCAGGACTGTGAGGGCTGGGGGGCTGATGTGCCCCCACTCATTGTGGGCGACCGGCTGGAGGTCCAGGGGTTGCAGGGGAATGGCCCTGAGACCCGGCTGCTCTGCCACCGCCATGGCGGGGAGGAGGAGGAAGGTGAGGAGCTGCTGCTGCCGCTGAACCTGGGAGGCAGCTTCGTGGAGGAGAGGTGTGACAGCAAGAAGTACAGGCTGGCGGAGCTGCTGGAGCAGCAGCCCCTGCCCTGCGAGGTCCGGGTGGTGGCTGCTGACCCGGGGCTGGCACAGGATGCGCTGGGCACCCTGCCCTCCCTGCGGCTGGAGGCCTGCCTGGACCAGCCTGTCCTGGTGGGCAGCTTCTGCCAGGAGCCAGCACAGGGCTTCCAGATCTCACCGATGTGGCTGGACTTCTCCATCCTCCTGAGTGACGAGCCTGTCCACCCCCCAGCCACCTCCACCCCCCGATGCCGGGTGGAGGAGCTGACGGAGGCCTTTTACTACCGGCTGCTGGCCCAGCTGCCCGGTAGCCCAGCCCCACCACCCCCACGGCCCCCCAAACGGGCACGGGTGGGGACAAGGCCTGGCGGACAGCACCCCTTGACCCCTAGATCCTCGCTATCAGGTTCCTGCCCAGCTCCACCACTGCCACCGCTTCCAGCCCTGCCCCAGCCGAACACCCCCAAACCGCCTGGCAAGCAGAGACCTTCCAGCGATGCAGGTGAGGCCCCTGGCACCTCCCAGGCCGTAGCCCATCAGCGGGGCTCAGCCAGGAGACAAGCTGCCACGGCTGGAGGATGTGGCCCCCCAGCAGGTCATACTGCTAGCAGTACCACTCTAGGGCCGTCCCCACGGGGACCTGGGGTAGGGATGTTGAGCTGGGGAACATGCCCCCCCGCCCGCCAGGCCCCCATGGGGGCTGCACCTCCACTTCCCCTTGTCCCAGATGCAGAGGGGGACCCGCAGGTGATCACCCCACTCCTGCATCCCATGGAGTGGGGGTATCCCTAGGGTCTGCCCCTTTCCCACGTGCCGGGGGAACCCATGTGGAGCTGTCCCATCCCCTTGTCCCACAAACACGGGAATCCATAAGGAGGTCGTCGAACGCCTTGTCCCACACAGGGACCACGGCACGAGGGGAAGCAAGGCTTGACCTCAGTGGCAATGTCACAGCGAACACCGCTGAGAAGCCCGTTTTCTCCATCTGCCATTAAAGGGGGACCTTCCCACCTTCCAAGATGATGATGTACCCATGGCCCCTGAGGCCGATGTCTGCAGGGACAGAGCAGCTGCCACCACACCACAAGAGACCGTTCCCCCTCACCCTGCCCGTGGGGAAGGCAGGGGCCTCCCCTGACGGGATCCTGCGCAGTCAGTGGGGTGCGTGTCTGCAGGCTATGCCTTCTCTTCCAGGCACAGAACACGACAGCACTGAACATGATTACGAAACTGCTGACGACAACATTCAGAAGATAATTCACAAAATGCAGACAATTTTTCCTTTCTAGTCCTCTGGTTTCTGGCAGCCTCCAAATCTTCTGAGACCTTTTGTGACACTGGTTCCTCGCAGAGGCTAAATGCAGCCCTGCAGATCCACAGCACAACCCTCAACTGCCTGCAGCAAGGTGCCCGCTTTTCCTCAGGACAGCCCCAGGCACAAAATTAATCCCCCTGTTGTGTTGCGGGCCATGTCCTCAGCTGTCACCCATGGGACTCTACCAGCACACAGCTGCCTGGCCACCAAGATGCCACTGAAATGCCAGCTCAGGCCCTCTGAGACACAGATCTCTGCTCTGCCGCGTTACCAGGGCAGCTGGGCTGGGATTACAGACATCTCCAGATGGAACTGCTCTCGGGCCAGCACATTCAGACACCGTTTGGCACATGGGGTGGAATGGGGTTAGGAGACACAACAAGGTACTTCGCACAGCTCGAGCAATGTCCCTGCTGGGGCTCAGACCACCGAGTGACACATCCATGCACATCAGAAACTCATTTTCATAAAAGCAGAAGCTGCATTTTTCTCAAGTACAGCCAAACTCCCTTCTCAGGCTGGCCTAATTTCTCACCGAGGCTGCAGAAACATTGTAAAAACATTGCGACTTTAGGCTCTCTGGCTTTCTATCCCTTTTTAACTGCACCTGCCACCCAAAGCAGCATTTGTCCACCACCACCATGGTCCCCTCTTGCTTGTGAGCATCCTTGTCACAGTCGTGCAGATTCTTGACACCCACAAAGGCCCCCGCTGCTCTCATGGCACTGGATGAAAAAAAAAGACCTGAAAACCAACTAAGGACCAAAGTTCAACTCTCCTTTTCCTGGAAGCTTGGCAGAGACAAAGACCTCATAGTTCTGATGTGCATTAGGGAAAAGCTGACAAGGGGAGAGCTTTTCACTCCTGCATCATGCACTGCACTCCTTTCAGCTCAGGGCAGGAAAATAAATTTTGTTTCGGATCAAACAGCTGTGTGGGTTTTTCCCCCCCTTCTCCCAGTGCAGAGTAGTTTGGGTTCTGTTTTCAGTCTGCAGCATTCCTCACTCGGCACCAAGGGCAGAGCCCCAAAGCTGCAGAGAGGACCTCATTCATCTGAGCTTGGCCCAACTCCCAGCTTGGCTTTGGGCTGGTTTCCTTCTCGGGCTCTGTCCTGGGATTTACATTCAGCATTGACAACTCTCTCCTCAAATCATCACCGTAGGTCAGAACACGGACACCATTGCTGGTGAGGTCCTTTCATGGAACACTCATCTAAGGAGGGCAAACCCAGCTCTCACCTGCAAATAGGCACTAGCCATTCATCAACAGCACCTATTTCATAGGCTCAGAGAATTTCAGGATGGTTTGGGTGAGACCTTTAAAGATCATCTGGTCCAACACCTCCCACCACACCAGGTTGCTCCAAGCCCCATCCAACCTGGCCTCGAGCCCCTCCAGGGATGGGGCAGACACAGCTTCTCTGGGCAACCTGGGCCAGGTCTCAGCATCCTCACAGCAAAGAAGTTCTTCCTTATGCCCAACCTGAACTTGCCCTCTTTCAGTTTAAAGCCATTGCCCCCTGTCCTGTCACAAAGGGCCCTGGTAAAACGTCCCTCTGTCTTCCGCTCCAAGAACTGGGAGGGGCTAAAAGTATCCCTGAAGCCTTCTCCAGGCTGAACACTTCCAACTCTTTCAGCCTGTCTTCATGGCTTTTCATACAATCTACAATATCCAGCCAAGAGCCCCACCTCAGCAGCAGGGGCCAACAGCTGTTGAAGTCTCCCCACAATCCAGCTTTTCCTTCTCTTAGGGGAAAAAAAGTCCCTGGACTATGGCTGGGGAGAAGATGGGCTCCAGGAAGAGGGGAGCGGAGTAGACCAGAACTGAAAACACCCAGGTGTTTTTCCTTCTCTCCTTTATCTGAGCCAAAAGCATTGTGAGTTGGGATTTCACTGTCAGTTCACAGATAGTTTTAAATGTAAAATTTTTATGAAGCAGCAAACACTTCTGCCCCCTAAGACCTGCTCCAAATCAGCCCGCTGCCCAGACAACAGCAGATGCTCCTGGATGCTTTGAAGATCAAACAGCAAATGGAGACCCAGCCATTGAGTTTTTCCTCTCCACTCACATCACGAATGCTTTGTCCAGTTGCTTCTCTGATGCTCAGTCCCTTCAGCAGTCCTGGGTATCAAAAGCCCTGCAACTTGCAGCTCCCCCAGCTTCAGAGTAGACCAGACTGGGACCCCACCAGCTTCGGCCCTGCAGGCTGTTTGACCAGGCAGGTGCTGTTTGACCAGCAGGCCCCTGGGAACACACCGGCAGCAGCCCAGGGAGGGATCAGCACAGCTCCCATCTGGCAGCAGCCAAGCACATTTCGGTCTCTCTGAGTTCAACTTGAATTCCTCAGGTCCTTTTTTCCTGCAAGGCATTCACCAGGAAAGCTGTGGCTCCTCATGAGAGAGCAGCTACATATCTTATGGCGTCAAGGCAAAAAAATGCTCTCCCGAAACACTCCAATTAACAGATGTGAAACAATTCCCAGCAGGTAGTTTTCAACTTTGTATTTTATGTAACAGGGAGCATATCATGACCAGGAGGACAGAAACAGGCTGCAGCAGCTGCCTCCCTGCACAAGGCAGCATGGTGCAGGGAAAGGCGAGATGCGCACCCCACCCTGGTACATCACCAACATCAACCCTGCCGTTTCCTAATTTAGCGTCTTTTCTCTGTTGTTCTTTAAAAATAGTTTCAAGAAGAAAAACTCGTTCCACACAATGTAATTAATTTGAGCTTCAGCTGAAGTACTTCTGGTGGTAGCAATGATTCTGGCTGTATTTGGAACATTGATAAAACACGTAGACTTCTTCAGTAGTACTATTAATTTCTTAGTGTCCAGACAATCACTTCAATTTGATTTTTTATAGTCGTGTACTTCAAAAGCTAAGGAAACATAAGTATAGGTAAAGAAAGCCAGAAAGCTGGGCTCTGTTTTTACGCCCATGGCTAAGCTCTGTCAGTGCAGATGGTATCTTTTTTTAGGGAGGAAAAATCTCTAGAGCCACACACACATGCACGACGACCCATGCTAAAATTTTATTGGAAACTTTCCAAAGCTCTAGTAACAAGATCAGCTCATAGTACAAAGATAGAGATAGATGCATAAACTGAACAAAGTAAAATATATTCATGATTACTGTACATTAGTGGATTACTACTCTGGGCTACCCACCTTGTGTATAAATGGCATAAAAGCTGCGTCAGGAGAAGCAGCTCTAGAAACTAAAGACAATCTGCCCAGGACAAGATTAGAAAGGGACTCTTCTTTCTAACACAGGCGTCTTCTAAGGAAACAAAACCAAACTGAAAGCTCTGAGGATTTCAGTTTCCCCATGTCTGCTTATGCTTTCAGTCACACGGTCACAGCATATCATCGAGTTCAGTTAACAGGATCTATATGCTCTGCTTGTCCCTGCCTTCCAGGTACATACTCTCAGAGTAGGAGGGGCTTTCACGGGCTAGAAAGAGTAAAGATCACCTCCCACGTCGCAAAGCTCAGCGGTATAATGATACATGGACAAGCATCTGCTTACAAGTAAATCCAGCTGGAAGTAGCTTTACTCAGCATCTGTCGACTTATAGTGATCATCATCCACAGTGGAGTAGATGTGTCCCTCGCTGCTAAGGAATTCAACTGCTTGCCTTTGATTAGAAAGAAGGAAAAAAAAAAAAAGGAAACAAAAAAGGTAATTGTCAACTAGTTTATATTAGCCGCCTTCTCCTAGGGATTTCCAATTTACAGACCCCACCCCTACTGTTCCCTTCTGGCATCTGTCAAAGGAAGCTCTGAGCAGTTTCAGTGCTGCTCCACTGTCAGGAGGTACAGAAAGTTTCTCCAAAGATGGGGCAACACATTCCCCCAGCAGCTCTGAGGCACCACTCTCAGTACCCCCCAGGCAACAGGAATACCTACAACTCTGCTTCAAAGGGCACAGAACCCAGAGAGATAACGGACGTTAATTTAGTTACTGTCTTCAGGCTTCAGTGTTTCACTAAGTCTCAGGGAAGAGAAGTTACAAGACACAGCAAAGAAGAAAAAGCCTATTCCCAAGCTTTGCCTGGTGTGGAGAGAGCAAGGCAATACTTGAACAGGAGAAAACGCTGCTGAGGCACTGCGGAACTCAAGGCACCTACTACTTCACTACTGAACTGTTAAACAGCTTGTTTTGAAAATAGGGAATAAAGCATTTTATCACCCCTTCAACAGACAATCTGATGAAGATTTCGAAAGCTCTGGCTCACTACTGCATCCTACTGGAAACACCTGAAGTTACTAGTGCTGTGGAACAAGCTCACTATTGCTCTCCACCTTTTACCAGGCCCCACGAAGGACTGCCTGGATTGCCAGAAACTCCTTCGTTTCTACACACTTACTTGATTGTCGACATGCTCATATTGTGGAGCTGAACTTTCAGCTCTTGAAGACTCATACCTTCCGGGACAGGGCAATTCTTAATCAAGTTTAACACCTGGAAAAACAAGAACTACCATTAGCACACAGATAATCTTCTCTGTCATTGATGGACACCAAGGTTGAGGAAGAAGTACCCATCTTCAAAGGGTAACTGAGGTGGCATTTCTTTGTCCTACATCAGGCAGCAGCAGCCTCTGCTGTAACTGCTGTGTTCCTGGGGGAGCCGCTTGCCCCTACCTGACTCTGATGCGCTGTCAGTCCATTCACCGGGAGGCTGCCGCCGCCACCATAGCCCCCCATGTCACCGATCCCAGCAGAGGAAAAGGACTGCGGCACTCTTGACCCCAACTGCAATTACAGGAGTAAAAGGGCTGTGGTTACACGGGCTGCCACAAGGCAGCGGCACTGAAGACTCAGTGTTACTTCTCAGAAAGAGTAATTAGGTTCCCAAAAGAAACCACTGAAAACGGACTGCAACACAACCTCTCTCTAAGGAAGCTAGGACTCCTGTTACACTCCACTGTAGCCCTCCAGCAGCTTCAAACTTTCCAGCCCCACAACTTGTGTATAACCTCCCGAAGTCCCCTTCTTTGGGAGATAACCAGTAACCCAGTAAGGGCCAAGATGGAACCAGGATCTTCAAGTACGTACCATAAGATTTTTTCTGAGAATCATATGTGCATTGACAATCTCTAGTATGTGTGTGGTGAACTCATTCATATTTTCCAGAGGCATGATCTTGAATGCCACCAAGCTTTTCTTATTCTTTCAGAGGCATTAAAAAAAAAAAAAGAAAAAAAAAAAGAAAGAAAAAAAAAGGAAAAAAAAAAAGAAAAAGGAAAAAAAAAAGGAGGAGAAATTAACATCCCAGGAACACAGTTAAGAGCCAGCACCACCATTCTCTCTAGGAAGAGGGACAGTGGCAGGTAGGGAGATTGTCCACATGCAACTAAAGTTTTCTGACTTACATTTTCATCTATGACTTTGGAAGACAACAGACAGGGCAACTTCTCTTTCTAACTGGTTGGTAATTTGATAATTAATTGCACTTTGCTTTAATGCATGCACCATTATTTGAATGATTATTCAAATATTTAGTTATAACAGTTAGAATCACATTACGTAACACACTACAAGAAGCATTCCCATTAACGAGAACCTGGTCTAAGCTCTACAGTACAAACACCCAAGAACTTGACAGCCAGTACTCTGTTCTGCTGAAAACAACACACTGATGAGAAATGGCATTTCAAACAGGTCCCTGTCATAGAATTATCTAGGTTGGAAGGGACCTTTCTGATCATCTAGCCCTATCATCAACCCAAAACTGACAAAAATTTGCATTTAGGAACAATTAGTGCCATTAAATGTAGTCCTGGCAACACCATTTAAGGATTTGTTCATAGGAAAGGAGAGCATCTGTAGATGTGGGGCTGAGGGACATGGTTTAGTGGTAGTGCTGTGCTTGGCAGTGCTGGGTTAACAGTTCAACTTTAAGATCTTAAAGGTCTCCTCCAATCAAAATGATTCTGTGGTTCTATAAAAAACACAATTAGGTGGATATTCTAAAGGGAACCCACTAACACTGTGCCAGATGACCAATCCTTCATGCTGCTGCTCTGGCCTCGTGACTTGAGTCAGATGTGGGTAACATGCTCTTACCTGGAAAGACCGAAGATGACCGGCTACTTTTATGTAAGTTCCTGGAGGTACCACAACATTCTCACCACCTGCCTCCTAACAGAGAGGAAAAGGAAAAAGCAAGGCTTTGCTGATTCGTGCTTCTATTTCTCGATTATCACAAGAAACAACTTAGGAAAAGAGGCTTATCACAAGCAGATACAAACAGCGTGCATTCCTACATCCAGTAAGAGCACTCAGGTAAGCACAACTGTCAATGAAAAGTAGAGAAAAAAAATATTTGCTTGTTTGAACTTGACAGCAATCAAAGCCAGTTGTCTGCTCTGCTGTCTCTGTCTACTTCTCATGGATTTTCACAGAGCAACAAGAGGAAACGGCCCTCAAATAGTAAAAAAAAAAAAAAAAAATAGTGTTCAACTGTGTAAGTTGGCTAGGGGAATGGAGATGGAGGCTGCTTAGCCAACTGAGTATCTGCCTAATTACTGTCCCAAAATTGTTCAACTGAACTCAGCTATTCGCCTTTAAATACATGTTACAATAACACGGGCCAGCTTTAAATGACTGCTTTACCAGAAGTGACAATTATGAGCATTTCAGGTGCACATCAAAAGATGAGACAACATTCATCAGCACACGTCTTCTTCTCAGACACTGCGGCCACACAGATAACCTCTGTTCACTCCCTCTCCTTTTACTCCTACACAAAGGTACGGAGCACACACCTCTCAGTTCAGCTGTGAAGTCATGCCTGAGCTTCAGCCACTAAACTCCAAAAACTATTCACAGCAATTCAACATAGAACCACATATGAATTACAGAACAGGAGAGTCACCTACAGCCCCAGTGATCTCTGCTACAGCAGCACCCCCCTTGGCTTTCAGAGGGATGCCCAGAGACTTTCAGAACAGCCACATCTGACCGGCTTTCTCCCTTCGCTGCTCCCAAAGCTGTCCACGTGTATTGGTAAAGAACACGGTGCTTACATCGGTATCAACCCACTGCCTGACATCCATAGGGGCTGCCGTCATGTCATCCACTTTGTAGAGGATGTTCGTCGGCGCTTTCTCGGCGTGACGGATGATGCCCAGGATGGTGACCTGCGCAGAAGGTGGAAAGATTCGCCCGGGAGGCACAGGGAAAGGCGCCCGTCCCGCCGGCTGCCCCCGCGCCCACCTGGGAGATCTCCACATCGCGGATCCGGAAGGTCTCGTCGACCTGCTCTGCCGCCAGCAGCTGCGACACGGTGCAGGGCACGATGTTCTGGGAGCGGATCCTCTGCAAGGGGCGGCGGGGCCGTCAGCGCCGCCGGGGACCGGCCGGCCCCGCCC
>VZRU01004964.1:94598-116822 GCA_013398155.1 Pedionomus torquatus | reverse complement strand
GGGGAAAGAAAAGAGAGGGGTTTGGGGTTGTTTTCCCCCAAACTTGCCTTTGGGCGGCTCTGCCCCCTCCTCCCCCTCTCCCCCGGGAAGGGGAAGGGTGCCCGATGTTAAAAATGTACCTAAAAATCCTTCTGTTGCGGAGAGCTGGGTTTCTGGTGAGGGTGAGGGCGTCCCCAGGGGAGCAGGAAAGCAAGGCTCTGTTTAGCAGCTGTCTTTGAAACGGGTGGCCTTGAATGATTAATGGCCCCTGTATTTAGGAAGGCTGACTGCCGTCCGGGAGTCAAATTGCTCTTTTTGTAGTGACCAGCACGTTGATCCTACGAAGGTGACACGGTTCAGCATTTCATCCAACCCCAGACTACCGAAACGATCAGGATTTATAGCTTTGGTATTGGCAGCAGGCAATGTTGGAGTGTCTGTGCTCCTCCAGCTCTCTGCGACAAAGGGGTTGGGAACTGGCTCTTATCTCCTTCTTGCACCATTTTCTTACCTGTGTCTGTTTTCTGTTGACAAGCCCGAAGATGGCTGCTGCTCCTTCCTCCTGCAACGTGGAAGAAGACGAGAGCCTGAAGGGATGCGAGCTCTATGTTCAGAAGCACAACATCCAACAGATTTTGAAAGAGTGCATTGTAAACCTCTGCATAGCAAAGCCCGACCGGCCCATGAAGTTCCTCAGAGAGCACTTTGAAAAATTAGAGAAGGTCAGTGATTTTCAGGCGCCTTCTAATTTTGCATTTTTAAACTGCAAAAAGGCCGTTTAAGAAGTTTGAAGTATTTCGGTACCTTTTTCCTTTTAAATTATGAGGCTACTGTTAAAAAATGAGCTGTTAGAAGGAAAAAAAATACCCCACTCTTCATTTGCTGATGTCTACTGGAACGGGAGATATTGTATAGAATTTTTTGTGGGTAACGCCAAGGTTATAATTTCTCCTCAAAGTGCACTGGTGAAAAATGACCCATAGAGTCAGGAGCGTGCTTTGTGTCCTGAGCTCTCACCTGTGGGAAGAACCTGCCTGCGAGAGCCAAAGATGCTGTTCCCTGGTTATTCCGGTGCCAGGTGAGGTGGTTTTGCTTTCATCTAAAAGTGAGCAAAATCGGGGAACTGGCAAGCTCTGAGGAAAAAAGACCCGTGGAACAGTTTGCTCTTTAATTTTTTGCTTATCCCAGAGCCCTCCAGCGAGAGATTTCGTACACTGTGACTGCCTTTGAAAGCAGTGTAGAGGGGGGAACATTTTAAAACGTTCCCACACTAGTTCTTACTGAAGCCTGTTTGTGTCTGGCAGGAAGGGCCTGTTGTGTGAGCGCAGCTTCTCCCTGGGGATGGGATTTCTCCCGAAATCCAGCTCTGTGATTCTGGTTCCTGCAGCACTTTTGCATTCCTCACCTGACCGCCCCTGGCGGCTTTCTCGAGATGAATTGCACCAGGGAGGATTTTCTGCTGTAGGATAATATTTTTGCCTTAATGAGTTGCAGAATAACAGTTGAAGGAAGGCTTGTAAAGAGCGAGACATCGTTTCACTAAGTTTCATCCTGTTTTTAGAAGACGCTCGTCACGTATAGGTTCTCTGAAGAATCTATTCCCTGAATAATTCCCTTCTGAATTGGGAATTTACCAATTGCCTGTTACAGTTTTGCATGTGAACGAGCCACATGCTGATAGGGCACCTTTGATATTAGCTCTTTCAATTTTCGTCCTGTGTAGGGAGAGGAGTGAAAATCTTTGGGCTTAAGCACGATTTTCTAAATGAAGTCATGTGTTTTTACCACCAAAGTGTGGTGTTTTGAGGTTATTTTTCAAACTCGTTAGCATAGACAGCATGGGCCCCCGAAGAGAGCAGCAAATAACAGCGCATCTGTCAAAACCTCACGTGGGCAGTTCAGAGCTGAAGCGGGGGATATTTTTCAGGGGGTTAAAAGAGGAGCTTATGGAGAACATGTAGAGCTCCATCCACTCAATGTCCTGGAGCTACCTCAGAGGCAAATCAAAAAAATTAAGAGTTTGGTTCATTTTGCAAGCTGCATCTCCTAAAATCCAGTCAGAAAAGCAAGACTTCTTATCGTTTGCAAGATCAGACCCGACTGTAAGCACTTGTCACCTTCTTTCTGATGACACCAGAGCGAGGACCATCGCCTTTAGCCCTCCTGGATGGAGCAGGGTCAGGGACTAACCCCTGACCACACGGCTCTGGCTGCCCCCAGGTAGGATTTTTAGGAGGAAGGTGTCTGGGAGCAGGTTTGTTTTGGCAGGAGGGAGCGAAGCGGCTCAGAACAGAGCCAGGGAATGAGCTCATGGCTGGGGACTCTCTTGGGCTAATACTCAGGTCCGTGGCCGGGCCATTTTTTATTTCATGGCATAGACATGGCCTGAGAGGGCTGTAAAGTGAGAACATCAATAAATACTTGGGACTAAAGTGTGAGAGATTGAGGTTTGATTCTGCAGCCGTCGTTTTCAGCGCCAAGGTCAGGAAGAAACGCCCGATGCCTTTTAAGTTTGCAGCTTGTTTACACTGAAGTACAACATTAAAAATCATAACTCTGAAAATTGTTCTAGGAGAACTTTAATAGGTATTTTTTTCTGTTCACTTAATACTGGCAGGGCCAATTAAGATGCCAGTAATTACTGGGCATCAGCCTAAGCTTCTGTATTCTCAGGTTTGCAAGTCAGCTCTCGTATGCTGTGACCTACAAACTTCAAGTGCCGCCTGCTCTGATCACTTTAATAGTCACTGTGTAAAACTCTCTGACATTCCTCTGAGCACAGAAAATTGCTGAAAATGCTTTAGATACCTGAAATTTTAAAAATGATGTGATATTTTCTTTTGAATGATTTGGTTTACCTTTCCCTGTGACTGTACAGAACTTCTTGTTGGTGGGTGGGGTGAGGAGAACCTTTCCCTCAGGGGTATTAATTGGCTTTTCTAGAGCAGGGGAACAGATGTTAACTAAAGAACTGAGGCACTAACAGCTGTAATTGGGTCCTGTTTATGTGAGGACTAAAGAAGGCATAGCAGAACAAACAGGGAACCCATCTTTTTATTGCTGGTTCTCACCTTATGTAGAAAGTTAATTATTAAGAAGTTACAGGCGAAGCCTTGTATTTCCAGCTATACCGAGACTGCGGAACTTTCATTAGTGTCAGGCTGTTTAGTGCTGTGATTATCCGATCAAAGGTGGAGTTGGCTTGCCAGGCTAAGCTAGGCTTTTGTTCAGCAGGGAAAAAAAATAGAATAAAGAGTAGAAGTGATGAACAAAATGGCACAGGAGAAGGGGAGGCGGTGGGACCCTGCAGGAGATGCTCAGGCATTCCCCAGTAGGTCCTGAAGGGGTTTTGCTCACAGGGTGTGTATTTCCGAGCAGCGGCTTTTCTACCTGAGCCAAGTGGTCGTTGCTGCTGGCTCCAGCTGTCCCCTGGTCCCTTCTGTCCCCCCGCGCACACACGAGAAGTACTGTCCTGCACACCCTGAGTTTAGGGTCGTGGATTGCAGGGGGGGTCTGTGGGCCCAGGCTGATGATCAGGTTCTCTTAAGGAACCATCCAAAAAGGGGGTTTTACAAAAACCTGGTAATTAAATAAAGCAAAATGAGCTGCTCTGCGTAGCTCCACCTGGTGCCATTAGACAGGATTGCACACAGCCCTGCCCTGGAGAATACAGGCCTTTATTTGCACGATGGATTTGCTGTAAACTAATGCTGAAAAGAAAGCGTGTAGTAATTTCTACAGGGATGGATGTAGTACATCCATTCACTGTTGGTAAAATAGTTTGTTTGTCTGTTTATCACAAGGAGTTTCAGAACCAAACACATTTGAGGGTCAACATTTCGTAGAATCATAGAATGGTTCGAGTTGGAAGGGACCTCAAGGATCATCCAGTTCCAACCCCCCTGCCCTGGGCAGGGACACCTCCCACCACCCCAGGTTGCTCCAAGCCCCATCCAGCCTGGCCTTGAACCCCTCCAGGGATGGGGCAGCCACAGCTTCTCGGGGCAACCTGGGCCAAGGTCTCACCACCTTGGAAGACAATGACCTTAGAGGCCCCTTCCAGTCCCGAAAAGCTGCGGATAAGTGGAAGTAGATTCCAGTTGGAAAACGTAGGAGCGTGTGTGAGGAAAATGAAAAGAGAAAATATTTCATCTAGAGTGTAGTTGGCGGTTTTGAATGCGATGAATAAATTGCGGGAAGCAGGGCAGGGATGGTGGGTGGTGATATTGAACGGCTGACTTGATTTTAAAGGTCCTCTCAGGTGATGTAAAGCTGCACAGTTACTCAGAGCCTCCTCGGGTGCTCTCCTTCCTCCGGCTGAAACATCTGGATTTCCAGGTGGTGACAAAGCCTAAAGGAGGGACTGGGAGAGGAACCTCTGGAAGCAAATTCCTGTTTGGAAATGCTCCGGCCAACAGAAGGAAGCTTCTGGGTGAGGAGGTGTGTGCTCTCCAGCACCAGTCCCAAAGGAAGGGGCAACGTGAAAGCTCTTGGCATCGTGGCCGCTTCCACTGCAGTGTTTAAACTCATTAAAACCTCGTGGAAGCATTAATGGGGAAAGGCGATGACCCCGTAGGCTGAGGAGAGCGTGATAAACTCCTGCATTTTATACCTCGGCCTCCTGTAGCACAGCTGCCTTGCCTGGAGGTGGGCATGCAGGAGGTACATGGGTCACGCCAGTTGTATTTATTAATTCTTCTTTCAATGGGAAGCAATGATAGTGTATTTTTTTTCTTTTCCAGTTTGTTGTCACTGAAGTCAGTGATGATACTCCAGTTTCACCATCCATCTCCTTCAAAATTCCCAGGAAGGATTTTTGTCCTAGGTTTTTGGTCACTTGCGACTTGGTTTGAACAGAAGTAGGATTGGATGATGTGTATCTGAAATAGGGTGTTACAGTCACGTGGCAGCGTTGGTTTGTGGGTTTGGGGTGTGTTAATAAGTCGTGTTGGGTTGTGGTGGTGATGCTGGAGGCTTCAGTCCTCAGCACCCACGTGGTCTCCTACTGCCGTTTAAGACTCCCTAAGTGATGTGAGATGTCTGCTGCAGCTGGTAGATGTGACATGGGACCCGTGTCCTCCTCAGCTGGCAGCTGGAAGCCCAGCAAGGCCACCCAAAACAGCACTGGAGTGTGGCCAACTGGCTCAGACCCTACATGTCCTACAAGTGGGGTGCATTCCCACTGACACCAGTGCAGATACTGGTGTGAAGGGAGGAATGCGTGCGCCACGGGGCTTGCTCAAAGGTCCTCATGCTGTTTTTTGCCCTTGTCTTCCCTGTCTTTTCTCATTTTAAGGTGGACATAATTGGGCAATATGATTGTGAATTATCTGTGCCATCCAAATAGAGAGTGAGATCGCCCGTTGTCATGACAACAAAAGATGGTGAGGTGTTTACTTGAAAGTGAGTTCTGCACAAGCGTTCACATCAAGCTGTGTCTGAAGAGGAGCGTTTGAAGAACTGGTCTTCAGAGAGCCCATTCCTCCTTTAAAATATCTGCTCTGTTTGTGCAGTTTTACCCCAGGATATACAGAAGATGGCTTTTTGAAAGCTTAACCCAGGACAGAGCGTACGCTTTTATTTTCCAAAGGCACTCTTTAGTTCAGTAATGGAAATCCTACCTAGGCTACAAATAGCGGCGTATGGAAGAGCCGGCCAGTCAACTCTCTGCTGTTTATGTAAAAGGAGTTTGTAGCGAAGAGACTTCCTTTTAAAATGAACCATATGGTAACTCACTTTTATAATCCTTTAATATCTTCTTGGCTTTGAAAGGTATTTGGGTTTAAGAGCATGCTTTGTGATATTAATTTTATCTCACTGAGCTTTCTTTCGTGCATAAATCTGTGCCAGGGCAGAGGAGATATTATTTATAATTCCTTCAAAGTGCCTTTTATACAATGCCTAGTGAAAAAGAAGTGTGTGCTGGGTATTCAAACGGGGCAAACTCCTGCTCTTCTCTACGAGTAAATATGCTCTGGGTAAAAAAAACTGCCTGAAGTGTTGCACACCGTGAAATAGGTACCTGCCTGCCTTCTTGCTGTAGTTACATTTTACTATGTTTTCAGCTTCTTGTTGTCCAGAAAAGTCCTTTCAGTTGGGCTGGTGAAGAGGAGGCATTTAGTTGTGTCCACTTAATGCAAACAGAGAACGTTGCACGATCAGGAGAGGTGTGAGCTGCGATAGTCGGTCGTACAACTTGAAATTCTTTGGTTGTAGGTTTGGATTTGATGATTGGGTATTAAATATCACGGTGTCACCTACTTTTCTGTTAAATCTTTGTGGCTCTGAAAGTGCATAACTGTAATGAGGGAAGGCAGAGGCAGCCAGAGAGGAGTTGCACGTGGGGAAGAAGTTGATGAGAATACTTAAATAGGGCTTGCAGTCCTTACCCGGTGGGAAAATCTAGCTGAGTCATTTTTTTACGTATCCAGTGCTGCTGTTTGAAATTAGAATTGGAAATGAAAAAGTTTCAGTAAGTACAAGCTTCAGTCAGTATTTAGCACATCTGGTGTCGGCTTTTTCTCTGATTTTTGGTCTCAGCACCTGGCTCAACTGTCGTACGGCCCAGGAGCTGGGGTGTTGTAAGCCCAATTTAAACAAATCTACTGATCTCAGAGAGAACTTGGCACTTTCTCAGGACCCTAAAAAGTCAGATCTTTAGCCAGCCCTCTACATTTTATCTCTCTGCTTGTCACTTAAATGTTCCACTAGTTCTCTAATCACAACAAGAATGTGTGACTCGTTACTTTGAATTATGCAGCACGGGAAATACTCTTCTGTTATTTATTTCAAGTAGCAGTAATACATCGAAGAGGGGTGTCAAAGGCTCCTTGGGTTAATGAGAGGGGCATTGTCAGCGATGGCGAGGAAAGAAACGGGAACAAGACCAGAAAAGACAAGTGGCATGACTGGATTTGTCAGACATTTGTAAACATCGGTGGCAAAACATAGATTAATCATCTGTTTTTCTTGTGAGCTCCAAAATTGTGAACTCATGCCAGGTTCCTGTACCGCTCTTTTCTGGTGTCATACCTGATGAGTTAGAGTGAACTCATTTCCTCCCGCAGGAGACCAGCTGGCTGTGTTGTTCTCCGGTGCCACGTGTCTGGCACCGCCGCTCCTGGAGCCGCTCTCCTCCACAGGCTCCATCTACTGCCTTGGGTTTGGAAACTCTCCTTGGGAATGAGCTGTGCAGGGGGGAGGCCGTGGACGTGGGCGATGCAAAGGGAGTTTTCCTCCTGTGTGCTTTCCCTGGGATCTCAGGAAGCTGAAGAATAGGAGGTGGGAGGGCTCTGGGAAGAAATATAATTATTATATCTGGAAAGAATATAATTATGCGTAATCTTGTTTGTCTCGAGTCTTTCAAAGTCAAATGATTCAGTGTGTGAATTGACAAAGTCTTGCAACCCTGACATCCTTTCTTGAAGGTTTTCTGTGATGTTTCCTGTTCTCGTTACTATTTCTTCAGGGATTCCCCTGCGTATTTTATTCTCCCTTCCATGAGCTTGGAGAATAGCCTCGCTATTGCCCGTCTGGTGCTGGGCCAGCCATCATTTTTCACAGTCCTCTGGAGCCTACCTTGGACCTTATTTGCTTGGACGTGGTCCCATTGATTACTGTTACATGGCTGAAATTCTGGAGCAGGGAGCATCTTTGTTCTTTCTGCTAATAGCAACCCTGCAAAGCAGAGCAAGATGAAGAAACCTATTTAATATATTGATGTGCGACTTCTGATGTGTTCTCTGTACAAGAGACAAAGATATGTACAAGCCAACTGAGAAAATAACAGCTGTGATGTTGGAGAGGCAGCAGCGGAGGCTTGTTCTTTTGCTTTCTCAGCCAGGAGTAGCTGCACAGATAGGGCTGGGGTTTGTAATACGTTGATTTCCATTGCGTGTGAGAAGGGGTTGAACAGGTTGGGTGTGGGAGCGAGGATACCAGTGTAGTTCACAGCAGTCCTTCATACTGCTCACACATTAAATTTTTAATGTTCTTTCGGCAGTGCCCGTGCGTAAATCGACCGTCATCCAAACGTAGAGATGAAGGAGCTGCTGAGGGTCGTAAAAGAAGAGTGAGTCGAGTGTGTCCAGCAAGTTACCTACAGGGCTAAGGGGTGCTTCATGGTTTCTTTTTGCCTTGCAGGAAGAATGCAAACAAATACTGGCTCGGCAGAAATCCAGTTCCCAGTCTGATTCTCACGACGATGAGATTTCCCCTCCTCCTCCCAACCCGGTGGTAAAAGCCCGACGCCGAAGAGGGGGGGTCAGCGCAGAAGTCTACACTGAGGAAGATGCTGTGTCTTACGTCAGAAAGGTAACATGTCACCGTCTGTCCCTTTCTGAGATGTGCCAGGCAGTATTTCCTTGTAATTTGGACTCACGGCCTGTAGGATGGTGTCCTCATGCCAACATAGACATGGCTTGACCATCTTCTTCTTCTCACTGGGGCTCTTTTCCTGCCTCCTTCACTAAGTGCTTTTCCCATCAGTGTGGCTTCAGCGTTCTCTGTTCTTTCCCTTTGGAGAAGTGCTGCTGATCTGTTTCCCCTCTGACAGGGTTGGTAATTCCCAGCTGTTTTCTTGATATTCACAGAATCTGGCACCTTCTGGGTTTTGTTAGAACCTCACAGTTCTGGAAAGCAGCCTTTTCTACTGCTGCATTTCCTGCTTTTTTTTTCCCCAAAAGTCACTTCTAGATGAAGTTTTCTTGTAACCCAGGGTCGTTTAGGTTCCCCAGACCACTCAGGCACATGGTTCCCGTGTTGATTTGGTGTAACCTAACATAACCCATAGGTTTTTGGAAGTCTGTTGACCACACTTGGATGACTTGACGTGACCATTGTCTTTGAGGGAATCCCAATCCCAGATGAAGTAATTTCTTCAGTGGGAGCGCTACTTTGGGCTGCTCTTTTCTAACTGCCCTTTTCACGGGAATACCTAGCTACCTTGTATCCCTGATACCTCCTAATAACTCTACAAGCTTTTTTTTTTGAAACTGGCCGCAGCTTTCAAAGGTTATTAAAAGGCAGATGTTGCAATGGTGTCTGTCAGGTCTGTTTAGGGAGCCAGGCTAAAAATGCAGTTCCTGAGTCTGACAGATGCTACTAATGTGCTTTTCTGCACGCCTGGAGTAGCTTTAACCCAAAGAGCTTTTTCTTTATGGGAATACATTTTGTCAGTCCCTATTTTTTGGCAGAATACTTTCTGCCTTTGCAGTCACATGGGCTTTTGTCATCCTCTTGTGATACAGGTTCACTGGCTGCTCTGGGGATTTCTCTCCCAAGAAACAAAGGAGGAGGAGAGCCTTTCAGCCTAAAAACACAGAGGAGTATTCTTGTGGCTGTTAAATAATGTTTGCAAGTTTACAGTGAATTTTAACAGCATGGTGGTCAAGCTATTAATGCACTGCGCTGTTAAAAAAGCTTGTGTGGTATTTTAAAAGCCACTTTCAAACACCCTTTCCTTCTGTGCAGTTTGCAATATCCCACTTAAAAACTTGTATGAAGAGATTGCATTTGTCTCTGCTTAATATGGGCTCCATCCGACTCTCCTGGAAATCAAAGGAGATATTCCTTCCCACCCCCCTGAGTAATTCTTTCATGTTTAGAATGGAGCCCAAAGTTAACTTTGCTTTTATTTCCTTTTCCAACCGTGGTGCCAATAAGCCCTGGCAGTGGCATGGGTAGGCAAGAGCCAGACGAAGCAACCCAGATCATATTCTTTGTGTTCTGTGACTGGGGCCGTTAGGATTTCAATTTCCTAGGAACTGATGGGGCTTAAATAATAACTGTTTAGGGGGTGGTTTCTTGTCAGGCTACAAATGCCGCACGGAATATAGAACCAGCTCTTGGGAGGGTTTGTGCCAGCGCTTTGTCTTCTGCCACCAGCAAACGAATCCCGTGGTGAACCCTGTGGATGTGCGTTTGTGGCAAAGATCTCTAGAATACAGCGATAAAGGGAGACACTGAAAGGACAAAATTATGAAACTAATTGGAAAGAGTAAAAAGCAAGGCAAGGGTTGTGTTAGAGGATTGCAAACAGATGGGATTTTCGATAGTAGGCAGGAGGAAGGGCTGGCTGGAGTTCAGGTGTTGGATGGAAACGCATGTGGGTCACAAGGCGATGTAAAGGATGCCGTGAAGGGGTGAGCTGCGGGGTGAGCAGCGCTAAAGGCAGTGCCACGAGTTGTCACGGGCGAGAAGAGAATCAAAGGGGATGCAGCTTTGCCATTCGAGCAAGCGCCTGGCACGACTCCATCATCCCAGGGAGCGCAAGGGCAGAGCTCTGCAGAGCGTTATTTCATTGCCTCGTTCCAGAAACTGGAGAAAGCGGTGTTTGTCAACACATCTGTCATAACGTACAGTCAGCAACGGGCGGAGCAACGGTCTTGCTGCAGAGAGGGTTATTGGCTCGAAGGGAGCATTCGGGATTGCTGGGAAGAGCGGTGTAGGAAAGGGTCGAGTGATTCTTCCCGACACTCGGGTTTGGTCAGCTGCCTGCTTACCGTGACACCTGAAGGATCCCTCCTGGTTCCCGTGTCCCTGCCCCAACGCTCCGGTCTCTGCCGTTCGTTGCTGCAGATTTAGACTGAGAAAGGCTGGTCCACGCTATTCCCCGACCAGCCAGAAAGGTTGGAGTTGAATGTCACAGCGATTTGGGTATTTCCCCTTTTGGCTCGTCGGCTGAGCAGCTGGGTGTTCTTAATAGAGCAAGGGTTTGGGACTGCAATTCAATCCAGCGCCTGTTTGATAGGGTAGAAACCAAGAATAAGATGCTGGCCAAATGCACGTTTTATTTAACACTGAGGAATTTAAAGATTTAGATAAATTAGATTACATTTCTCTGTGGTACAAATACACAGTTTATACATAGCTGCTCTTCTGGACTTGGTTGGAGTGGTCTAATGGCTGCAGCGGTCGATAGAAGCGATGTCGGAAACCAGCGTTCGGCTTCAGATCTTCCCAGTGCGGTATTTTCCCTTGAAATAAATCTAAATCAATTCTTCATGAGAGCTAGTTCTACACCAGCTTTCCCCATTTAGACATCATTCTTCTGACTGGATGGGTAGTGTCTTGCTTTTCCAGGATGAGATGAAACTGCCTGGACATCAGCACACGTAAGAACTTAAATGAGACAGACTATTTCTGTCATATGAAAATGTGAAAGGTAAATACCCATCATTGGACCTTTTTTGTCCAGTAGTTAAAACAGGGAAACAGCTGTTGATTTTCAGATGGGAGCAGGGATTATTTAACATTTAAAACTTTTGCTAGACTTGATTCTGTCCTGCTGTAATGAAACTATTAAGGAAAATCCCATTACTAAAGCCAGAGAGCAGCTTTTACAAGTCATAACCTGGTTACAAATGTCTTGTGTCTCCCCTAATCACGGTCTCTGACTGGCAGAAGATACTTGACAAATACTGGGATACGGTGTCTTCACCAGTATCTTACCAAAATGCTCACGAAAGTAGAAACCCTAAGTTGCAAAAGTTATACAAAAAAAAGCTTTCCTTGACATGAAAGCGTGCTCTTGAATTCCAACGTGCATTTGGAGTAAATTCAAGTACAATGGGGCTTTTGCCATCTCTAATTAACAAATACAACATAAAAAGTCCTTCTCGTTTGCCAAGAAGCAAAGGCACGGGGCTTTGGCCCAGCTGGACCTCTCAGGAGCTCGGTTCCTCACTCCACAGCCAGGGCTGAGAAGTCGGGTGTAATCGATGCCTTTTACCTAAAGAAATGTTGCTCGTTCCCTAGTTTCAATAGGAGGTTGCTGCTGATGTTGTCAGTGGAGGAAGAAGAGTATGAAATATGTTTTCTTTACTCCAAGAGATTTGAAAGGAGACCCCACAGCTGCCAGTACCTGCTAATGGAGTATTTTATGGGTATTTCTCTCCCCGCTCAGCCTGGGTCTTGTATTTCTTCTCTGGTTGTCATATTGAGAACATAAATTCTTGCCCTCACATTATCAAAACTATAGTTTATTACTTTCTTAGTGGCTTTATATTATGGCCTAACCCTGTTTCAACGTTTGAAGTCAAAGTGCATTCTTTATCTTGAGTCGTGGAATTTTCTATGGATTTCGGGATCTGTGAAGAAGTGCACCCAGGCGTGTAACGACCCTTCGTTCTTCTCCCTCCAGGTTATTCCAAAGGACTATAAAACTATGACTGCTCTGGCAAAGGCCATCTCCAAGAACGTGCTCTTTGCTCATCTGGATGACAACGAACGGAGGTATGAGGGGCTTTGTGTTTTAAAACAGTCTATAGCTTGACCCAAAGACAAGAAATTACATTAAATTTTACCTCCAGGATTAGAACTATTCTCGCTGGTGCGTTTGAGCCGCACTGGGTGCACCCTCACACCCTCACACACACCGGGTTACGACAGAGGGCAAAATCACGAGCTAAAAAAGGGCAAGAACGGGTTTGAAAGCACTCAAACACGCTTAATATTTTCCAATCAGCTGTGCCTAATGAGCTTTATTCTAGGTTACTTAAGGAGCTGGCTAAAGCAATGCTGGCTAAGAAGCATTTGTAGGTATTTCTGAGAACTCAGGGAAGATTGGTCAAGTGGGGAAGGGTGGGGAAGAAGCAGCATGGTGTCTAGAGAGAGGTAAAAGAGAATTAGAGGTGAACTGTTTTGTTCTTTGAAAAAGTGGAACAAATGATCTGTGAACACCTGAAGGAGACCAAGGAGTTCAGTAACAGCCAACGTGGCTTTTAGAAACTCGAAAATGTCTTCCCACAACTGAGAGGCGTGTCTTGTGGCTGGGGGAGGCACAGCAGAGGCCAAGCAGCTCCACTTCTGGGAAGGTTTTCAACGTCCATGCGTGTGAGGGTTTCATAAACAGTCACGGGAAACGCGTCTCCAGTCAAACCACTGTGGAGTCTGTGCAGAACTGGTCGGGTTGCCATTACCAAATAGCAGTTATCAATGGTCCAGTGTCCTAACGGGGAGACCTATTGAAGCGTTGGTCTGGTTTTCGTCATTATCCTTGTTCGTGACCTCAGTGGTGGAGCAGAGTACGAGCGTTGAATTTCTAGATGACACGAAGGTGGAAAGGGCTGCTGCAACATTGGGAGGCAGCATTAGAAAGCAGAGTTACGCTGACAGGTTGAAGAAATGTTCTAATAACAGCGGGATGGATTGTCACTGAGCCAATGCAGAGAAATATTCTCGGGCAGGAAGGACACCTTCGTAAGACCGGTTTGCAATTTTGGTAATTCCTTGAAAAACTATGTGGAGCTTTGCATGAATCATGGCCTGAACATTAGTCACTAATGTCAAGCTGTTCTGAAAATGCTAGCATTTTACTGGGGCAACTGAGCGGGAGAATACACGAGACGTGTCCTGATGCTGGAAGGATTTCAGCTGGAGCACGGTGTCCAGTTTGGGCACCGCACATTGAGAGTGAACAGTTGGAGGAGGTTGTGGGTAGAGCGGTGGGAAGGATCACGGAGCGAGATAACTTCACTTGGGAGGGAAGGCTGGGGCTGGTTGGCCTCCAGAAGACAGGTCGGGGGGACGCCATAAAGCTGATAACCATGTGTGATCGTGGTGTGTGAGGGATAAACTGCGTGTGCCAAAGGGTGAAGAACAACTGATCTAAAGCGCGGTAGGAAAGAGTCAACCCAACACTGGGAGAGGTCTTTGCATGTTGAGTGGTTGTGGAGCCTCCACCACTTGAGGCCATTAAGAAGACATTAGACTATGATTCTGCCCAGAGTGACAGGGGCAGCGTCACTCCGTCAGGGATGTCCCCAAGTCCTTCCCAGCCCCACTTCTCTGTCCCTCTGTGGTTAGGAAGGACAAAGACTCTCTTGACATGGCAGAACATCACCCTTCGGTGGGGCTCCTCACACGCTTTCAGGCAAAGCACCTTCCAAGTGTGCAAATGGTGCTCCCTCCTGTAGGTGGTTACACAGTTTAATTACTTTGCAATCCTAATTATTACGATGCGGCATTAGCCTGTAGATTTCTGGAGTAATTAGAAGAGAATTAGCGTTGCACGTTTCTTCCAGTTTTTACATCCAGAGCAGAGAATTCTTGGACATAACAGCTATAAATCCTAGTTATACCACGGGCATGCTAACGCGCCCGACACTGAAAGGACAGGTTTTCAGGGGACATTTCAGTAACGTGTTATCAAAGTATGGGGAGAGAGAAGAACTGAAGGAAAAGCGCTTGCATTCTGCCTTTGGAGACAGAATTGCAATGAAGGAATAAATTGTTCTCTGTGCGTTTTACTGAGCTCACTCTTGACTTGGTGCTGTTGCCCTCGTCTGGCTTCCTTTGCCAAGCGTGGGGAAGCCAGCCTGTTGGAGGTACCATCACTGCTCGTTTGCATCCTGTAGATGCAGATGTGTAGCTCAGGAAAGTCCCGTATGGCATCCTTTGGGTTCTGTCCTTTGGAGCGGTGGAAGTCCCGGCGAGGGTATCTCATTTTCCATGGTTATTTTCCTCAATGACGACAGCATCGTCATTTCGTTTAATGTCGTGGTCGACCGTTGGGTGATGTAGGAGGTTCTCGGGTGGGGGAAGGCTGGATGAAGAGGGCTTAATTCCTCAGGTACGGTGGATGACTCTTAAATTTTTCCTTTTCCTCTGAGAAGCTGTTCCTGTTCATCTGCCCCGTGTCTGCGCAGCCCCCAGCGCTTGTGCTGCACTTGCTGCTCGGCAGCTGCGACGCTCCTCGTGTCTGACATAACCCCTTATTTATAAAGCAGCGTGTAGTGTGTTATCTGCGGGTCAGATATTCCATAGGAACGAATAATTGCTGGAGAAGTTGTGCTGGAGTTAAGGTAAATAGGTATCTCTTTGCACTGGTGTCTGAAATAGTTTTCTTCAAGTCTTATTTTAGATAACATCCTTTTGTGTGCCGTGCTTAGAAAGGGGTGGCCATCCCTCCCGTGCACGGACACGCTCGCACACGCAGTCTCTGGTGTAAAACTACACTGAAAAGTGCAATAAAAGGGAACTGTGTCTGCATCAGTACTGCTGCAGAGCTAGTTATCGGCCGCTTTTGCCAAAGTTCTCATTTCCAGGTTCGCTGGTGCAGCTCTGCAGGGTGATGGGACAGTCCCCTCTTTCCCTCTGAGACGTTCCCGCTGCCTTCAGTAAGATCTTCATTAACCTCTGGAGTAGGATCCTGGTTTTCCCAAAGCCGGGGGCCAAATGCCTGTTTTATGGCGTGGAAATGTGCTTTTGTCTGCGAGAGCTGTTCATCCCATTTGCAAATGAGGAACGGGAGGCTTTTTAATTGTGTTTCCACTCCTGTGCACCTGATGTGTATTTTCTGTGGGTCCTCCTTTGCCCAGAGCTGGTCTCCTACTTACACACTGACACCAAACCCTCCCATTTACGCGCATGGCTCACATGCTTCCTATCCAAAATCTGTTGGAATTCTTCAGAAACTAATTGTAGAAGGTTAAAGCAACGTCACTGCTTTGCAAAATTAATTCCTTAGTGTATTTTAATAGGTATAGTTTGACTTAATTTATTAAAATACTGCTCATCTAGCAGCAGTGCTGGACTATATTACAATTTTTTGGTGAAATAGTCGCAGGTAAAGTAAGTATTGATGAACTGTGGGGAAAAGAGGGATACCTGCTCGGAGCAGTCACGTGTCATCCGTACTGTGATGGGGTTCTCTGGGGTGTGTGGCAAAGCCCTGTCACTTCGTTGAGGCTCGTTGGATCTGCTTTGCAGTTGGGATGGGACTTGGATGGTGCTGTTGTACCATCCTGCGTGTTCATCCACGTGTGCTCTAACTCCTCTGCCCTCCTTTCCCCCACCCCATGTGGTGACATGTTGCCTGGTTTCTGTCCACATGGGGTTTTTCCTCTTCGTTGTGTCTTTCTTCTGTTCTCCACGTCCTTCATGACTCCGCTCTAAAACTCATGGAAGAGGCTGCTGGAAGAGTTTTATTAGGTGGGTGGTGGAACTTCTCAGTCAAGCTCAGATGTGAGGGCAGCAGGATGTCTTGGAGAAGCCTAGTTCATACCAGTGTGCAGACCAGCAGAAGCTGTGGAGTTTTCCCAGGCAGAGAGTGCTCTGAAGACCTGCTGGTTCAGGTCCCTGGAAGATGAGCAGCACTGTGACTATCTGGTGCAGATGTGGTGCTCACCAAAGCCTCACATACATACACACGGTCCTGCAAAACAGCTTCTTGTGGGCCAGCTTTGGAAGAGCTCCTGGATGACTTCTGGTCCAGAAGACAGCGTTGTGGAAAACCCAGAAGAACTAGGAATTGCCCTGCAGGCTCTTCAGGCCTTGAGAGAAAACATTGGTGGAGCTAGACCTACAGCCAGGTAAGAGGCACTCACCCTCTCCTTCATTTTACTGGAGAAAAATGAAATGCCAGCATTAACTATGAGGGATTTTTGCATTATAAACATAAATTTATTTTTATAGTTGATGTTCTTTGCAACAGTTTGTCTCTCACATCAGTTGAGGGCAAGAGCCATCTTGTTTCTCTGCTCTTGCTTGCAACTGCAATCTGAGAGGAAGACCCAGCAAGAAAAAGTTAAATAAAATCCTTGATTATGATATTTGTACCTGATACCCAAAGATGAAATGACAGAATTGGCAGAAGTGCATATTTCAGAAAGTAGATCTATCTTTGTCGTGTCCCTCCAGGATGCTGGTGGGAAGTTACGCTTGAGAACATTCAAGCGTTGTCGTAGGTGGCCTGTGCTACAGATTCTAATGGCTGGAAAAGGGAGAGAAGCTCATTATTCTTCTTATTCCTCCTGGTTCCAACGTGATCTTGTGGTCCAGGTCCATTCTGAAGGCGATTAAGAGTTTGCATAAACTTTCCCCTTTCTTTCGTTGCTGTGTGACGCTGGGGAGTTTTGTGTGTGGGAGGAGCCGGGAAGGCTGGGGGTGTCGTGCTGATGCACTCCCCTCCCTCGTGCTGTTGGGGCAGGGGCAGGGAGACACTCCCATCTATGCAAAGAGAGAATTACACCCCATCGGCAGCATTTTATTTCCTCTCCCACTCTTGGATATCCAGCAGATTAAGGCTGGATCCGTCCTCTAAGGCTTCCTAGTTGTGAAATGGCATGTAAAGTCAAAACTGGTGGCCAGGGGCTCATCTGATTGTCCCAATCTCCTCTGACCTGGCAGCGTAGCTAATAAGAATTTTTATCATGTAATGCTGGGGTACAAGGACATCCAGTTGGCTTTGCTCTGGTGTTGAATAGTGAAGGGTGGGGAGGGGGGAAAGGGAGAGATTGTTTATTTTCCTTCTGTGGATAAAAATAAAAGCTCTTATTTTCATCATTTCATTGGCAGGATGTTCTGGCTGTGCTGGACGGGGGCAGGCACCACCAGGGGGGCAGCAAGAATGTCTGGAGGTGACCCGTTGTGGGAGCAGGAGTTGGACCCAGAGCGGATGGAGGAGAAGGAAATCCAACTGAAGTGAAAACCAGAGGCTGAGAGAGCAGGACTGGGAGCAGCAGGAGTGTCTCCCTGGCTCCAGGATGTCACCAGAGCCTGTCTGCTCTGCCGTGAGCCACGAGCCACGTGGGTCAGTCCCTGCTCAGAAGCTCGCTGGCCTCCTGACCACAGAAGGTGGAATGGTTAAGCATTCACCATATCTGCATGTAAATACTATAGAATAAATATTTAACCTGCCCTTACAGCCTCTGCTTGTGACATTTTAGCTAATATGGTAATTTTTACAATCATTTCTTTATTGCTAACGTACAGGCAGCTGTAATGCCCGCAAAGGATTTCAGAATACTTCTGTGTATTTCATTACTTGGATTGATAACAAATGGAGCTGTTTGAACAGTACAGCGACGCGGGTGTGAAGCTGCTTTGGAAAGCAGCGTCAGGAAGCGGTATTTAATGCTTTTACTGAAATCCTGAGTTCTAATAAAGATGCAAAAATAGCAGACAGAAATGAACTAAACGGCAGAGGAAAGTGCTGCGTTTATCGTTATCAGAGCAGCACAGGGCGCTGCATTTACCCCTGGGTGTTGCCTGTGTGGCAAAAGTATGAGAATAAAGGGCACTTTTTATTTTCTATGCTTGTCGGGGCCAAGATACAAAGATGAGAATTGGCTCCTGTACTGGGCACAAAACCAACCAGGGCTTCTCTTCCAGCAAAACTTCTTACCCTTTTCCCGGCATCCTCCCAAACGTTGTGGGGGGCAGATGCTCCTGTGATACTGGAGATAAAACAGGAGGGAAGGTGTTGTAGATACCATCACCTCGCTGTCAGCATTTCAGAAAAATGTTCTACTACCTTCTTCCAAGTGTGTTTTAAGTGTCTGCGATTCAGGCAGTTGTGAGCCATGATGGGTGGCTCATTGGGGTCTTACTGGGACTTACTGGGCATAAATATACGCTACTTGAAAGATGTCAGTGTCCAGGGAAAGGCTTCTTGGCACTGAGACCCAATAACGTCCCTAAAATGTATTAAGGGGAAGTGAGTAATCGTGTATCTGTGTGCCCTGGAGCCAAAACATTGGAGTCAGGCTTAAATTCTGCACGATGGATATGAACTAGATAGGTGATAATAATTTCTAGTGGTAAGGATACTTAAATAGATTGTAAAATCTATAGTTGTTAAAAGCAGGTTAGGCAAATCCCTTTGAACATAACTGAGTTTGTTCTCTGGACGGGAGAAGTCTCTGGGCTCTCTTTTTGTAATTCCTGGATCCTCAGTAGTAGGAAACGAGCATCGTCTTTCTCTATACGTTTTTCTTTTCTCCTTTTTTTTTAAATCTATTTGAAGGGTTATTTTGCACATCACCTGTTTTCTCAGCTAGATGAATCTGGTTCTCCCCATCGTCCTTTGCTGACCGTGTTCCTCAGACCTCTGACCGGTTGTGGAGTTCTCCTCGGCTTTCTCCACCCCATCCACCTCTTGTTTCTTTGTTTCTTGTTTCTTTGCACAGCAGGAGGATATTGCTGACTCCAGCTTGGGGGAATCACTGGATCCTTTCCTGCAGAAACGCCACCTTGGCAGTGAATCTTCACCAGGCATTTATGCCCTTGGTTATTCCTCCCCAAATGCACTTAGCTGTTGGGTCTGTATTGAAGGTCCCTCTCTTTCCTCAAATCATTTCTTCCCTTTGTAATCATCTTGCATCCTAACGGTGGTCTTCTTGCAGTGCTTGCAGCTCTTTCATAGCCGGGTATTGTCTTCAAATTCAGAAAATGCACTCTTTATCCAAGTCTGTAGTGACTTGGGTACCTTTTTTTGAGTCCAGTAATTACAGTACAGCTCAGATTGTTCAATAGTATAATTAACATGAGAAGTGGTTTTCCGTAGCTAACATGAATTTTAGTTTTTGTCCAGTTGATCTCGTATTCAAATATGCTTGAAACTTTGAGCGATTAGTGAATTTCAAGGATGTTATTATTGCTATAAGCTTTATTCCCTTCTGCATAATGCCATGTTTTATTAAGGCAATGGCTGCAGGCCAGCTGGAAAGCCTCCTGTATGTGGAAGAAACCTAAGACGGCACCATACAGGAGCGAGGTATTTTAGAAACGGGATGCCACAGCTATGACATATTCGTTACACATCCTGTATTTCCCTTGCATTTGTAACTGAACTCTTTTGTTAAAAAACAAACACAGATCGAGCTTCTGCCTGTGCTTCGTATTTGCCTGCAGCGTGCAGAAGAGTGCAGGGAAAATTCCCTTCCCGTGATACTGCGTTAGGATTTCTGTGTCTCCAGGAGCTCACGTTGTGGTAGGACCATGTGGATGTTTAGAGGGGTATTTACTCTGCCTGCTGTAGGCATCTAATCTGGGGCCTCAGGGTATGGTTTCACTGCTGATTTAAGCCAAATTCTGAGCTGGTACCCAAGGAGGACGTAACAGTGATGCCAAACCTTGTTCCTGTTGCTCTGGAATGTTCCTGCCCTCTGAAAAGTGATCCTGCCTCAAAGGGTTTGTTTTCCGTCAGATCAGGTCCTTCCTGCCACCCGCTGCCTGGCTGCGGAAACACTTTGGCTCGTGAGGGGAGGGCAGGACCCCCCTTTGGGCAGCTGCAGAGGCTGAAATCAAATTAAGTGATGGCAAAACTGCACCTTAATTTCCCTTACAAAATCAAAGGATGGAAATAGATGACAATAGACGGTGTGAATACCTCTCTGATGAGCTATTGTTGATGCAGCGTTCAGCCGCTCAGCGGATGGGAGATGGAGAGAAGAAAGAATAAGGGATGAGAGAGAAATTGCACGGTGAGGGACGGTGAGGTGGGGGCAGAGGGCTCTGTTGAGTCCACAACGTAGCTTCCTTGGGTTATATCAAATTGTGTCTGGCAAATTTGGTGGCCTTCTATGACGAGGTTACAGCGCTGGAGGATAAGGGAAGAGCAGCCGGTACCGTCTACCTGGACTTGTGTGAAGGGTTGGACATCCCTGCCTCTAAATTGGAGAGACACAAGTTTGATGGATGGACTTGATGGATAAGGAACAGGCTGGATGGTCACACTCAAAAGGGCTGTGGTCAATAGCTTGATGTCCAAGTGGTGACCAGGGACAAGTGATGTTCCTCAGGGGTCGGTATTTAGCATTCAATTATCATTATTATTCATAGTATCACATTCTGTGATTCTGTGATACTAGGAATTTTTGTGACCCGTGAGTTGAATGGGTTTCGTCCCCTTCCTTTTTTGGCAGCAACCCAGAGAGATGAGGATGGCTGAGCTGTGCTGGAGCTCCAGGAGGTGGTAGACCTCTAACGGGCCACGGTAGCGTGAGGGCAGAGGAGATCAATCTGTGCAAGTTCTGTGTTCACCTAAGAGATCTGGAACCACAGGGGCTGGTGGAGAACCTCTCTCTGGGGGAGATTCTGATCATCAGTGGTGTTAGATGACCAGCCTGTCCTTGGAATTGTAGGTGTAAGCAACCAAGAAGAGGAAACTCATCTCTCAGATAACCCAAGGCATCCCAGACAAAGCTTTGGATAACACCAGGGTATTTTCCAGGAGAACTGCCTGGAGATCCGGCTTTTCTTTGTGCTTTTCTGCCTTGTTTATGGCCTTGGCTCCTCGTGGTGTTTAAAAGTGGATGTTTGACTGTGAGCTGTTCCCGTGAGTTGCTGTGGGTGTCAAAGGAACTATTCAGGCGGTTAAATGGAAGCACGTTCAGCCCTGCTGAACTGGAGCTCGCCAGTGAGGAATACTACCTTAAACGAGAAGAAGTTACGGATCTTGGAGACAACAGTCATCTGGCAGCAGAGATGGAAAGGAAACCAGGTAGAATTGCCCAGCCGTTTGGAAAATAAACGATCCAATTCTCCATTCAAGGATTAGCCATGAATTTAAGGCTGACTTTATTTTCCAGTACATCCCCCTCGTTTACCCAAGAATTATTGTCTTTAATTACCATTGTGGTGCCTGCAGGCAGCAGTCTCTAAATTCATTACACAAAGTTCTGCTCTCAGCAGTCGTCAGGAGATTGTATCTGCTTCGGAATCAATCCCTGACATCTACAGACTTTCTACGGGGGATGTACTTTTTTTGTGATGTCAGTATTTGGCCTGGTCGATAGGTTATTCTCTTAAACATAACTAAAAGCACACACAGTTGGTATTTTTGGATATTTTTATCTTGAGAAACAAATACTGTCAGTTCGTAGCTTTTTAGAGGTTGTGATTCACCCTCAGTGTTTTGTTAGACAGTTTATAGTCTTCGTCACAAATAGGAGCGGCGCCATTCCCAATGGTGGTTATTTTTAATTCTGCATCGAGCAGTGGTTTACATATGGGCAGTTTGTCACCCGCTCTGGAAAAGAGGGGTGCAGCAGAGACGTCGTTTATGTAAATCTTTTTTAGATCTAGAAAAAATAGCCCGAGACAAATAGTATTCATGTATGCTTGCGAAAAACTCTCCGGTCTAAACTTACCTCTCTATATAAAATAGAAAAATTAAGACTGCTGCCGAATTTAACAGGCCTCGTAAAATTTTTTTACCACTGCAATATATATATATACATATACATATAAATATATATATATATATGACCGTGCCTTTGTGTGCTTCTTTACAGAATAATTAGCTGGCAGTGGTTCTGGAAATGCATTACTCAAAGGCCAAGGCTTTCCAGAATTAAATACAAAGGTTGACTAAGAGAACATCCCCCGTCCTCGGCAAGGCTTCGTCCTCTGCGTCAGCAGCCGCGAGCAGGGATTTGTCTTGGAGCGTGGACGATCAAGGCTTTATTTCAACTACAGCGTTTTTAAAATGATGCTTCGTTTCTCCCCCACCCCCAGACC
>VZRU01004964.1:80555-94577 GCA_013398155.1 Pedionomus torquatus | reverse complement strand
AGACCCAGGGTTGCGGGGAACCTGTCAGCAGTTACTCCTACTCCAGTAAGTCTTGGTGAGGTGACTGGTTCCGCAGCCCTGCGTGGCTTTGGGAGCCCCCGTCTCTTCAAGTGGGAGTATTACCGGTACCGGGACCGGAGGATCAACTGGGCGATTAAATTGCTTAGTTATGCAGTTAGAAGAGGATGCACAAAGAGCTTAAAGGAACTAGATATTCACGTTGATTGATATATGGTGGGAAGGAAACGTTTAACTCCTAGAAGGTTCTCCTGAAAATCCCCAAACGGTGAGAGCTCTGCATTTCCATTAGGAGATGACATCTGCTTAATAACACCGTCGGGAAAGGCAGGAACCGACCTTCAAACAAAAATAATCTATGATACTATGAGGTTTAGCAGTGGGGTTTTTTTCCTTATAGGAAGAGAGGTTTCAGCTCAACCACCAGATGAGATTTCTCTGTCATTCCAGTGCACTTAATGGAAACGGGGAGTGTGCGTTATTTGACTGTTAGCAGCCTCTAACTCTGTTTTAATGACAAAAAACCTGACAAACCCAAACAACGACTTAGTTCTTGTTTTACAAGTTCCTCGCTAAAGACTTTGACCCAAAGTACGTCGCATCTTGTGGGGTAACAGCTGGTCTGTCATTGTCTTCGGAAAAAAAAGTGGCGGTTGCTAAGATTTGGAGAAACAAAGATGGTCTTTGAATGGAGGGGAACAGCTGTAAGAGACGGACACACCACGCACTGTCAGCTGCTAAATTCAGATAGTCAGGCTGCCCCGGGCGGGATGCTTTAACCCTTTGGCACCATCGGGTCCCTCTTTGCACTGTTTTTCTTTGTTAAAAAAGCCAGAAAAAAAAAAAAAAAACCACCAAAAAAATCGTGTTTTTCAATTTGCCTTTTGCTTTCAGAAATTAAAAAAAAAAGGAGCACTCCAAAGCCATCGCTTTCTTTGTAGAGATTGTGCTTTTTATACTGAATCGACGCCTGGTGTAGAAGCGATCTGAAGACCTGCTTCTTGAGAGGTGGAGTTTGCGTTAGAGAAGTGTAACGCGCTCCCCTGTGTGGTGCATTAAATAGAAAATCTTATCAATGTGTATCCAGAAAACAGCATCAGGTGTTATTTTAAGGCGCTCGGCATCTTCCTGGTTTTGGGAGGGGGGGAGAGTATTTAGCTTAATGAAGCAGAGTGAAGGTGACTTGATCATGCCTGGAAGGAAGAGGCTGGGCAACAGCAACGGTCTCTTTAATAGACAGAGGCACGTGAGATCCAAAAGCTGGTGGCTGAAGTTGGGCACATTCTGACTGGAAAAGTTGAGTTCTTTCTTTTAGAGTAATCAGGGAACCGATCCATGATTTAAATTAGCTCGGGATGTGGCAGATTTTCCATCGCATGAACTCTTCAGATCAAGCTTGGCTCTCTGCTCTCCCTGGTTCTTGCAGCGCTTTCTGAGCTGCTCCAGAATATTGTGGGTTTGGGTTTTGTTTTGTTTTGTTGTTTTTTTTTCAAAGATGGCAAAATGTGATGACAGGAACATTTATTTCCCGTAATGAGGAGTCAGCAGCCATCTCTTGCTTGTGTGACTCTGGTAGGGCCTGAAAGCCAAGCTGTTACAGCTTGGAGCCTGGCTGAGTTTTGGAAGCCTGAAATAGGCACAACTTGGGGTTTTTTGCTAAACTATTGTTTGAGTTCAATTGCAAAGGACGGGATTTTATTCAGGAATCTCTGGGCTGTTCAGTCTGTGTGAGATGGTACCAGGAACGCTGTGGCTGCCTTTGCTCCTCCCCATCAGCTCCATCCTCTCCATCCTACGCCTCGTGGCTCGTCTTCCCGCTGGGGGAGCAAGGGGAGCTGCTGGCTCTGTGGGGGCAGAGGGCTCTCCATGAGATGGTGAGACGGGTGTCTTGGCACCCAAGGTTCTGGTTTTGTGCCCAAAAAGCTGTGCTGGCCCAAACCTGCTCTGGGGGGATTTCACTTCGGTATTTCCAATCAGTGCATAGCCCTGCCTTAGAAGAATTCTTTACTGATAATGTCTAAGTGACTTCCTTGTGCCCTCTGCTCCTGGGTCCTGATCCTGTGCCAGCTGAGTAGCCAAGAGATTGGCAATTATCACGTTTACAGCGCCAAATTTAATTTCTTCTTCTCTTTGTGGATGAGACAACCTGGAAAGCATAGATTTGTGTCATGACCCTGGAGGATTTGGAAGTTCTCTGCTACCCTGAATGAGTGTCCCCGAGTGGAGGCTGAGATACACAGAGTGATTATCAGATGTGATAATGGAGGGAGGCAGAATAAATTGTGCAATCTAGAGCTTCTCATTGATAGGAAAGCACTATATTATCCTGATAGTCTGTTTTATATTGAGAGTTGCTGCAAGGCCACTTTCTCCATCTCTCCACTCTCTCCATCTTTGGAAAGACCAAGTTTGCCATCACTTAAGCCAAATTTCAGCTCAGGTTTCCACATCTTTGTATTTTCCATGTGTCTGATAACCTGTGAGATCTTTGTCGTGAAGAGTCAGGGAGAAACAAGAGGAACGAAACAACACGTTTATGCATTTTCTGAATTAAATTCTGTCTTGTCTTATCCTCTGTTTGAATGCCTCCTAAGAAGACTTTGCTGCTGCCTTCCAGGTGCTGGCCCTTCTCATGGCTGACAGAGCCACGTCACGCTCTTGTGCCCTGGATGGGATCTATTTGACGGTGGTTCCTTGGACATACCGTCCAAGTTTACTCGCTGTTCCTTGGTGGTATGTCGCGTGTTGTGTTTCCTCTCTTATTTATTAAACCCCGGGCTTTGATTAGAACTGGCTTCCAAGAGTAAGCAATTATTGTTCTCTTCTTAGAACCCAGGGTCCGATTCCTTGGCAGGAGTTTTGCAGCAAGGGCCCTCCTTGATCAAAACTGTCCTCAGCAGCATCAGTCGGTTTACCCTGGTACCAAAATCCAGCTGAAATCCAGCTGCTGAATTGCAGAATTCTTCAGAGATTTCAACATCTCTCAACTTTTCCTGGTCATCCCATACCCTGTTAACACAGGCTCGTGGTCATCCCAGTCCTGACATTTTTTGGTATTAAGTATCACAGAATTTTCATGGTTGGAAGGGATCCCTGAGATCATCGAGTCCAACCATACACACACCAGAGAAAACAAACAAACAAATAAACAAAAAAACAAACCAAACCCAAGACACCAACCCCACAAAAGAAATCACCCAACCCCACGACCTTGGCCACTGGAGCGTGCCCTGAAGGGCCACGTCTACATGTTTCTTAGGTACCTCCAGGGTTGGTGACTCCACCACCTCCTCGGGCAGGCGGTTCCAGCGCCTGACCACCCTCTCAGTGAATTAAATTGCATTTTGACTAGAAAGGCAATAAACCTACTCCTTTGGTGCACCTTGGGATCTCCCTTGCCTTGCGAGGTTGGATTTTTTTTCACTGGTTTCTACGTCTTTTCGTTTACCGCGCTCTCTGGGTCGGGGACTTCCTTCCTCGTCTGGGTTAGGATTTTAGCCAGATTCAGCACTTGGGATCTTCGCTTTCATAGGTTCAGTGCAAACTCTTTTCAGCTACCTGGGCTATATATCATTGTGTCAGGAAATTTAGGTTTCTCTTGCAGTGGCTTCCTATGAAAGCGATGGGCTGACGGGGGGTTATTGAGGATGTCAATGATGTGCCTTTCGTATAGGTTCCTTTTCACAGGATGCTTTCATGGGAAACAAGGTTAAATTGTAAAGGGAACAATGGGGATTCTGCAAACAGCTCTAATAGGTAGTTCCTTTCTTCCTCCTGATGCCTAGCGTGAGAAATCAGATTAGAGCACGAGAGAGCCAGGGAGGGAAAGGAAATAGAGAGTTTTGTTGTTCTTAGACTCCAGAGCCCTGTTCTTACAGCCCACTGAGAAGCGATGAACGACTCCCGGGGAGGTTACATGGAGTTTATTTCTGCTGAAGCGTCTCCATGTTTCTTATTTACCCTTTTTATCTGTTTTGTTGCTTTGTTCCGGTGCCGTAGTGACACCCTCTGGCAAGGGCAGGGCAGTTTCTTTGCCATTAATTGGGGGGGGCATCTCCTGGGGGGGAGACACCACTGTTGTCCTCCTTCCCTCCCGCAGCCACGTGGGACCGAGACTAAAAATCACACGCATTGAGTGAATTCATGTCGGACATGGTCGTGGTGGCTAATTGATACAAATTCAAATACCGTGCAATAAATAGTGCTGGGCAGCTTGGGGTTTTTTTGCTTGGTTTTGGGGTTTTGTTTTTTGTTTTTTTTTTTCCCATGAGCAGCTTGAGAAGTCTCCCTCCGGACTTAAATGAATGGGTTTCCATCACCTCTAAAGCAGGGCTTTGCCTCCGGGAGCTGCCCACACAGGAGGCGACTCACCCGTACCTTCCACCCGTCACATAAACCAACTTTTTAAGGATGGCAAAGCTCCCGTGAGTCATCTGCCCGCTGCCAGTGCCAGATTTGATGTTGGTAAGGCTTTTTCATTTGCGCCGATTTACACGCCGGGCCGCAAGAGGCAAACTTGTTGATTTTTTTTTCCAGGCAGTATATATAGTGAGAAACAAAGCCGTGAGGTTGTTGAGGCAGCTGGGACAGTGAAGTGGGGCGGCTGGGGCTTGGAGAATGCCGAGGCTGGAGGTATTTAAAGGCTGGGCAGATGTAGTGCTCAGAGATGTGGTTTGGTGGTGGCTTTCGTCAGTGTTGGGTTGATGGTTGGACCCGATGATCTGAAAGGTCCCTTCCAAGCATAGCCATTCTATAATTCTGTAGGCATTAAGATGCCTAAATCCTATTAAAATCACAGCGTTGGAGAATACTTAGCGTTTTTTTGTTGGATCTAGATCTGTGTCTCATTTGGATGGGGAATTTAGTGCGTGACTGCAGGGCGAGCTGGTCGTACAGAAGTGCCTGCCAGATGGGGTGGGGGCTGTGGTGGGACGAGGGTCTGCCGGGTGCTCACTGCCTTCTCAGCCTGAACTAGCCCAGACACGAGGGGTTTGGCCACTGGACTCCTTCCAGCAGCCCAGGGAAGCTGAAACCACGTTTGTTGGTGGAGAAGGGTCCAGGTGGAAATGGGGAATGGTGGTTTTTGGGATGAGAACCTGCACAGGACTATTGCTCTGTCCCGTAGGCAGGGACCTGGCTGGGGACTCGGAGATGGGACACGGGGACTCGGAGATGGGATGTGGGAACTTCCCAGCCTAACAGTGAAGGATGAAGGTCTGGCTCAGCTTCTGAAAACAGCCGTGGTTGTCTCTGCCACCTGGGGTCACTGTGTTCAAGGTTATTAAAAAGGAGCCGTACAGCCTAACAAAGGAAATACAAGCATTAAAAAAAACCCTACTTCCAACCTGGAACCCCTGGAGGCTAAAACTGAGGTTGCTGTACGTATACAAATGACTCAGAATTTTTATTGTGGGTGAAGAAATGAAGCCCTATATTTCAGGGTTTAAACAGAGTCTGCCTTAACGGGTCAGAGACTTGCTTGGAGCAAGAGGTGAGCTGCCACGAGAAAAGCCTTATTTCTCATAGGCCTTTTCTTGCTGCATTTGGTCCCAACTCTTCTACCTGTTGGTTCACAGGGTTTATTACAAGTGACTTTAAAGGTCTCTGAGGCAGTGTCATTTTGTGGCTGGGAAAGTTCCAGTAGCCTTGGTGCTTGTCTTGTTTTGCACTGGAATTCCTGCACGTATCTCAGCAGCTTTTCATATTATTTACATGCGGGACTGTAGGTGAGTCTGACACGTATTTGGAATCTGCACCCATCTTACTGAATTTCTGAAGCTTGCTATCATTTCAACCTTTGTCTCAGCTAACGCCACATGATGTACGATGTACCTGCAGTCCTTCTTAAAAGCACTTTAGCTGAATTTTTGAGCTGGCTGGGCTTAAAGTTGTCAAAATATGTATTTATGTTACAACTTCTTCAGAACACGGAGTGGATTTAAGTCCTTCTGTGGAGGTGCTGTGTTGTGAGAGAGAGAAGGCTGGAAAAAGAGCAGCTCCAGATGATGCAAACGGTCTTTAAGCCCCAGTTATGGCCCGGGTGGGATCCACGGGGTGGGAGATGCTCGGGGGCTGGATGTCCCCAGTGCTCTCGGAGAGACGTCTCTAACGCAGCTGCAGAACTGCTGCCTGGTAGGCTGAAAAAAAGTCCAAGCTACAGCAGTAAGGCCCAGAAACCCCTTTTCCCACTCTTTACTGTTCACAAATCCATTTATGAAGACTTGTGGGTACCCAGAGAAGGTATTTCTACTGCCCTGCCTGCCCTAACAGATGGCCTCTGTTAGAGCTGAAGGTGTCATGTGTCTGTGGGGTGCTCCTTGCTTTTTATTCAACTAAATATTTCTGAAGCTTCTTCTCGATAATGGGGATACACAAGGCCCTTCATGAAATTTGGGCTGCTGTTTAATATGGAAAATCGGTAAATGGGTATTTTGACCCTTGTTTTGTCATCACTAATGAAAAATTATGGGTATAAGTCACTTAATGCATTTGTTGACAGAGCTGTGCGTGCAGTTAGATATGAAGTACTTTGGTCACAGATACAGCTGAAGGAGAACAGGGGAGAACAGTATTGCACATCACTGGGTTCCTTCTACAGCTCTTTGCAAATGGAAATCAGCCAGTCTTTGCAATATATATATATATATATGATCAGAACTGCCTTGCTCCTATATATGTGTATAGTCAGAATTGCCTTACCCCTATATATGTGTATGGTCGGAATTACCTTACTCCTGTGCCCTTTCAAAATGGACTTTGCATCGCTGGCACGGCCTCTAAATAAAATTCTTTGGCATCCTTCATGATGGCACGATCTCTAAGGCACGTGTGGGGGCCACATTTCAGTCCCGTTGCAATCAGTATTCTTCGGAGTAATTCGTTACTGACAACGGCACGAGGTCAGAGTCGGAACATCATGTTTGCATCTCGTATCGTGAGATGGCTCCTTGTACAGAGCGCCACGCTGCTGCACTCGTAATTAGTACTATATAAAGAATATAAATTAACATGTTAGTTTTGATGGGAATGTTGATGAGGTTGGAAAGGCGTCATTAATATGCTCAATGGTGCAAAATAATACTTCTGATTTTAGCTTCCTTTGCTTTTCCTTTCAACTGGTTAAGCTAAAAATACAGCCCAGCTGCTTTCCTTTCCCCCCACACACGTGGAAATGTGCGGAATGTGAAGTAAGAGGGAGAATTCGCAGCCCTTTGGGTGAGAAGAGAGGATGTTTGGTGCCCAGACCCCAGTCCCATGGCCCGGCCGCCGGAGCAGGGCAGGAGGGAGGGCTCGGTGGTGCCACTTGTTGCTGTGCCAGGAGGACTGGGAGGACACTGGTGCTGTGCTCCTGGCCCAGCAAAGCAGCGTGACCACGCCAGGATGGGGTTAGTTATGGGTTGATTAGGTTGAAGGCAAATTGGTAATTTCTCTTTGAGCTGCCAACTGTGCTTTGTCCTGCTCTGTGGCCAGCATTGGTTCAAGCACTGTCCCTCAAGAGCATTTCTAATCACAGAATCACAGAATTATATGGGGTTGGAAGGGACCTTTAGAGACCATCAGTCCAACCCTCTGCCAAAGGAGGTCCGCTCAGAGCAGGTCCCACAGGAACGTGTCCAGGTGAGATTTGAATGTCTCCAGAGACTCCACCACCTCTCTGGGCAGCCTCTGCCAGGGCTCTGCCACCCTCACAGCAAAGAAGTTCCTCCTCATGTTGAGATGGAACTTCCAGTGTTCCAGTTTGTGCCCATTCCCTCCCTCTTGTCCTGTCCCTGGGCACCACTGAAAAATGCCTGGCCCCATCCTCCTGAAGTATCTATAGGCGTTGATCAGATCCTCCCTTGGCCTTCTCTTCTCTCCAGACTAAAGAGACCCAAGTTCCTCAGCCTTTGCTCATCAGAGAGATGTTCTAGGCCCCTCATTAACTGCTGCTGGTGGATCAGGTAGAAGATTAAAGCTGTAGTAGAAGATCCTTATGGGTGTAAATCACTATTTATTAGTGAAATCTAACTGCGTTAAGTCTCAGGAGAGAGGAGAATCCAGCGGTGGGATCTGACCTGTAGCTCGATACCAACCTGTGCAGGAGGATTAATTGGTGGTAAGTTGACAGCCAAGGTAAAGGATCTGTGGCCTGGGAGCAATGCACCCAAAAATATTGGTAGGAGGGAATTAAATTGTGCTCTTAGCAAGCTCTTTTGTAAAACTAACTCAAATCAGAAAGGCACTAATTAGTTTTCACAAATTCCGGGAGCGGTTTGAACTTGGCTGCCTTTCATAGTTGCTGGAAGTCTCACAGAAGATAGAGTATATTTCTAATGTGAGCGAATTGATGTCGTCTTGTTCCTGGAGCCTGCTTGTGCCTTCCCTCATTTCTGTTGATTTAATATGCAGGAGGATGATACTGCATCAGCGCAACAGCGCATGGATCGCGAGTACGAGACATTAAGCCCAGTGTATTTTCCTAACTGTCATTTCCAAAAGCCACTGGTGGTTCTTTTTCATTTTATTAGTGTTTTGTGGTTCTTTGCTCCCCGATTCAGCCTCCTGCTGGTGAGGTGACCCGGCTTCCCACTCGCAGGGGTGTGCAAAACAAGCGTCACCAAAAGCTGTATGTTAATGTGGCTTTATACCAGTTTGTTTTTTTCGGACACAGAGCAGACAGGAGGGCAGATCCACCTGTGTTTGTGCGGGACGTTGCTTGGAGAATCCTTCTTCTGCGCCTGGGGGTCTGGGGGCTGTGGGATATTGCAGTTACTTCTACTGAAAACTCAGGGTTTAGCTCACAGGACATCTTTAGCTCCTGACTTGCATTATTGATTATAATTTCTGGTCAGCTCGGGTTCTCTTCCTACCCCCTGCCCCTGGTGCTTGCAGAGATGCCACTCTGCCTTTCTCTCTTAAATCCACCAGTTTTAGGTCGTGCTAATTTGCTGCTTTTTCTCTCCTCCCAGCCCTTTGCTCTCCCGTCCGTCTCTCTCCCACTTTGCAATTCCTCATTTATTCCTGGCATCCGTTCAGCTTCAGAAAAAAAGAAAATAAATAATTTCTAATCCCCGAGTCTTGAAAGTCACTATAAATTCCGTTTTTATCAACATTCCTCAATTAAAATCGGGTATTACCGAGCCTGCTTAGAAATAACTTGACTATCCCAAAATTTTCTGTTGATAATACCTTACAGCATCCGCTCCTGTGAGGCTTCCGTGGGGCGGATGAGGAGAGGTGTTTCTGGGAGGGTGTATCCAGGTACCCACGAGTGTATCCACGCAGAAGTGCAGCAAGGAGCCCCGTTGCCTGTCCCCCCGTGTCACACTCGCTCTGGGAGCGCTCACACCTACACGCTCCTGTGTAGAAGTTGCTTCGAAAGACAAAGGTGTTGATGAATTATCTGATAAGGTGGAACTGAAGCCAGGAATCTGGGCTGATCTCTCATGTTTTGGTTCAAGGCCAGATTCTGGAAAATTATTTGAGTTCTGATTCGGGCAAAATCCCTTGAATGTGGGTTGGTTGGTTGTTTTTTTTTCTGGCAATATTTTGGAGAACAGCTGATCATTCCACATTTTTTCCATCTGGGGTTAGAAGTCTTAAGAGAGGAACCAAGATGCCACTGAAATGCTGCTGTTTGAGGCTCGTTGGAAGGAAAATGGCCCGGGTACACGGTGCCATCCTTTTGGCATCTTCCTCTGGTGCGTCTCAAGGCTGTAGATGACGGAAAATGACATTCAGGGGAGCGAGCTGCAGGTAATTTCGAAGCGTTCCTTTATTAGGTTCAAAAGAGATACAATGACGGGGCATTCTAATTTCTTAAGACACTGATTAATATAACAGCTATGGAGCAAAAAGCTGGCAGTGAGTGTGTTTCCAGGGAGTTTGCAGGATTGCTGGTTTCTGCATTTTCTTTTACAGCCTACACAGTTGGAGATCATTCAGAATCTTACTGTTTAAGAGTAAGCCAAGTATCTAAAATCTTGTGACCATATTTAGGGATGGATGAAATGTTTTGGTTAAAATAGCTCACGCTCCCTTACACATGCCCGTGTTTCTGCCCGGTCTCCAGAGTGGGGAAAGGAGGAAGCAGGGAGACCTCAGAGATCTCCTGCCCCTTTCTTTTCATCCATCAACTGGCTGTTAATGATCTCATGCTGATTATTTCACTTACTTCCCTCCTGACCTGGGCTGAATCACCCGGTGCCTTGCCCCGGTTGCTGGATTCACCCACAGCTCCAGTTTGCTGCAATCGTCTCGCTCGTTGAAGCCGGAGGAACACTTGGTGGCACCAGTTTGTTCCTCAGCTCATCCAGCAGGATGCTGGGCTGTGCCAAGCAGGGGGGGAAATTCAGAAGAATTGGGAATGATAGCAGGTTTTTGGGGCTCACACCTTTTATCTTGCTGTCCCACTGGTACTGACCTTTCCCAGTTGCTGTCATTCCCCGTCCCTCCCTTTGGATAAAGGCAGTCTCTGGTGGGAACGTGGGAAATACGAAGAGAGCTAGTGCAGCTCAAACATAACATTTTTATTCGCAGATGGATTGAAGGGTGTTGGGTGGAACAGGGAGGCAGGCAGACCCAAGCTGCATCTGCAGTAAGGAAATTTTTACAGTAGTCTGAGACGATCTGTTCCCAGAACGTCCTGGGACACAGACCATTCCCCGTGGCTGTGCCAGGAGAGGGACTCCACACACCTCCTGCCCATCCAGCGCAACACCTGCGCTCAGACCCATTCCCCGGCTCCCCCTGAAATCCAGAGGATGCTCCAAAAGCCCTTAAAGGGGGCAAAACTAAATGGGCCCCAGCTCTGTGGGAGGTGGCTTTCAGAGAGCTACCAGTGGCAAAAGGAAAGGCTGTTTTTGAAGAACAAGATGTCTCGTCCCTGACCCCGTCGCCTCCCGTGCGAGCCAGGGGAGAGCGGCGGTGCCAATCCAACCGGCAGGCTCCCCAGATGTGCCGGGCTCTGCTTTATATCCACTCGGGCTAAAGGCTGTTTATAAAGGCGAGACGTTATTGTTTGGAGAGTTTGGCACTGCCTCTCCTCTTCTGAAGACGTTGAGAGGAACAAATCTGATGAGGTTTCCAGCTCTTTGGTCGGGGTTGGAGGAGCCAGCGTGCCGTCTGAGCGCCGTCCCGCACTTGTTGTACTCCTCCTTGCCCTGCTTGGAAACGGGCTTTTTGCCTGTCCTTGGGAATCCAGCCTGCAAGGGCTCTCCTGTTCAGCTGTCTGATACCGCGGGAAACCACGTCATCTGATCCCTCAGATAACCTAAAGGCAGATATTTTTATTTTCTCCACTTTATCGGGCTGCAGTGGTTGGAGAGCTGCTCCATAACACTCCTGTTCCCATGGCAAGGGAACATCTCATTTCCAGACTAAATGTTTATGTGTGTTGATTTTTTCGTGCCCTCATTGTCCATTAGTTAAAATAACTTTTTCAACTCTGATCTTCCCCCTCACCCTTGCCTCTCATCTCTGTCTGTTTATAAATATCTCATCTTTACTTCTTTTTCTGCTGTAAATGATGCAAACTCTTTCCTCTGTCTATAAAAGATGGGCTTCCCGTTACGCTTCCCGCCCCAGAACACCTTTTTTTCCCCCACATCTTTATGAATCAAATGCATCCTGTTTCTTTCTTTCTTTTCCCTGTTGGAAGGTTGATTAGAATTGGGCAGGACACCGAAGTGATAGCGTTTACAGAAGAGCTTCTTCTAGTGGCGCTAACCCTTCCCTGCTCACTGGGGAGCAGCCCAGTCTATACTGGAACAGGGTGGGGTTGCTTCTGTTTTCCCAGCCCAGTGTAAAAAGGGTAACGGACAGTTATCCAGGGATTGAATAAATTCAGATGAAAGTAGAAGGTGCTGCTGTAACTTCAACGTGCGTGGCCTTTTGGGTCAGATTACTCAGTTTCAGTCCGGTTTTATTTCTTCGGCCACCAAAAGCACTCATTTTTCCCTGTGATGCTCCAATGCATCTCTCTTCTTCTTACATCTGGGCCTTGAAATATTCTTACAGACGTTACTCCTGGGCCCATTCCCCGTCTTCCAACACCCAGTGTTGTTAATCCACCTTAAATTATTGCCTGAAACACATTACGGGTCTTCTTCCTCATCAGCTTTCCCATTTTAACCGGCAGTTGAGCTCATAGCACTGAACACGCTGCCATGGAGAAGGGATTGATTGATTTTGTGCAGAATATCAGTTCTCAAATAAAAGGAGAAGGCAGAGGCTGCAGAGTGTCTCCTTTTCCAATTACCTCTACGACCTCCCTTATTCCTGCCTTCAGAATGTGTTTCTCAGCCCTGCATTGCCGAGGTTGGGCTGACGCTGAATCTCCGGCGGCGTGGGTCTCCTTGGGATGATCCATCCCTGGCCACCAAAAATGATGAACAAAGCACCTTGTAGTTCGGTCTTTTCGGAGTTGATTAATAAAAGCTCAGAGATTCACGCTCCAGACCTGATTTCACATCAGGAAATCCAGACCTTCCTGAGCCTTTTGGAATAAGGGTTTGGGGGTGCGGGATGTCCAGTGGATGTAGTTTTCAGCTGCATGAAAACCAACTACTGGGTTATTTCCCCCTCAACATGCCGGCAAAGTAGACAGGAATCTCATTTCTGAATTTAAAAAAAAAAAAAATCAAAGCAAAAAAGGTTTGTGCCTCTCCACTTGTCCCCCCAGCAGGACACGGAGTCTCTGCTTCTCTTAAAATCTCATCCCAAACTTCCCTCGTTATTTCCTCATCATCCTGCAGGCTGTGAAATAATTACCATATAAAATGTTTCACCATATAAAATATATATTGTATTGCAGCAAGACTCTGCAGTGGGCTCTTCGCAGCGGCCAAAAGAACTTCAATTTTAAGAGAAATTTTTCAGTGCTGTTTCAAGGTGAAAGTGGCACTCAGTGTAAATATTCTGAATATTGTAATTGTTACGGCTGTTCACTCATAGTCCCTTTTACGAGCATCCTCACGGGGTGAAGTAGTTTGTGAGGAACAAGATCTGCCAGTTGTGGATTCAGCTTCTGCTCGGAGCAGGCGACAGCCCTTTGCTGAGCATTTTGGAGTTCGTAACTGAGTCTATTTTGGCATTATATTGTCCTGAACAGGGCTGCCCTGAAATTGTCAGTTCTTCTGGAAACCCGTAAATGTGACTTTTTGGCATCTGATTTTGAAAATGTTGGCTAAAAGTTTTATATAGTGATTCTGTCTGTCGGGGGAACACTTAACCTGAGATCCCTCAGAGTCACAGGATGGTTTGGGTTGGAAGGGACCTTAAAGACCACCCGGTCCCATTCCCTGCCCTGGGCTGGGACGCCTCCCACCATTCCAGGTTGCTGAAAGCACAAAGATGTTTTGTCTTTTGCTTGCCAGGTCTTTATCTTCCTTCCATCTTCCAATTCTTGTGTAGTTGAAAAATCACTTTTCCTTCCTCCACAAGCTAAGAAATAAAAGAGGTCAGCCATCCTGCCGTTCCTTCAATTACTAAGAACGTTAATAAAATTTAATGAAATACAAAGTGTTCATATTAATGAGACTTCAGAGGCTCCTAAAATATTCAGAGCAATACTGTTTCATGGATTCTTTCAGAGTGTACTGTCTCTGACGGTCACTGACACCTGGGGTTCTGGTGCAGCCTCAGGAAACCTGCGTCAAAATCAGTGACGGCGCTTCGAGAGCCCCCAACTCCAGCAGGAATCACGGGCAGAGCTGTACACCCCCTCCCTGCCCCCTCCTGGCATCGCAGAGGCCGTTAAAACAAATAACATAAATGAGGCTGTAAGGCCTGCCGGGTGATTGATGCCCGCGGTGACAAGTTGGAGGCACAGGAGGAGATTAAAGATGAAGTTAAAGGTAACGGCGCGAACAGGCATTTTCCTGCTCCGCGCTTCTAATTGCTCTTCCTTCCTGCAGCCCCAGTGGCCAGCACTGCCTGCCTTCCTCCCGCAGACTGGTCAGACTGGAAGAGGAATGCAAATTTTTTTTTTTTGAGCACTTTGTTCGGTCTCTTCTTCTTTCTTCT
>VZRU01004964.1:37513-77013 GCA_013398155.1 Pedionomus torquatus | reverse complement strand
AAAAAAAATAAAAAAATAAAAATAAATTAAAAAAAAATCCTCTCTGTCGTGCCAGAGGCCAAATTAAACAGAAATCTGCGAAGCGGGAGGGTGATTTAGTCAGGAGGAAGCGACAGGAGTCGTGTGATGATGTTCTCCGGTCCGGTGAGGATGGTTTGGTGGGTTTTTTTGCAGTTTGTTTCAGGGCTGAGTTTTTCCTGCTTTATTTAATGCCATAAAATACAATTCTTCCTGCTGAGAAATTGCTTGGGGGTGATCCCGGCGTGAAGGCGAGCGCGGAGGCGGCGGCGCCCGGTGAAGGGTTGGGCTGAGAAATGACCACAAACGCCCGGGTCAGTGGGGATGCACCGGCCCGGCCGAGGAATTCTGCCTCTTCCCGTTCCAGCAGGCATCCCAAAAATGCAGGGCAGCTCTGCGGGGCACACACACAGCCCTGGCCTCCCGCTCCCAGCTCAGAGCTGGGACTGCCAGATCTGATACCACCAGGGGAAGATGATAAGAGCAGACCCAGGCACCTTCCAGTGCAGAATTTAACGCTGGTCACTCCGGGTTTTTCTATGTATTTTATTTTTAATTTTTAAATTTAAGTTAATTTTTAAAATTTTACTCACCACTCCCCTCCCCGCAGCAAAATGCAGGAGAAAGGGATTATTGCTGTGTGTCCGAGGCAGGGTTTATAAACTAGGAGGGAGCTGGTGCTGTGGGGCTGGATGCTGGCCATGCTGCCAGTGATCCTGGGTGTCTCCAGGATGTCTCCAGGATGGGCATTTGAGTGGCCGGTGAAGAATTGGAGAAGAAATTACTGAGAAAGATGACACACAGTAATGTAACTGCGTCCAAATGTATTTATATAGGTATGAAGAAAGTGCACCCCTAGGTGCATCTGTTAAACAAGCTCCCTGTCCCTCACAACCCTGCAAATACACAAAAAAATGCGTGTATCAGCCCATCTGACCGGTCTCTCATTCCTCCTTCTTTAAACCAGGGGAGCTGTAAAGAAATGGAGCTGCTTAATTGCGATAGTTCACTAAAAAGCTCCTACAAAAGAAGTATTTATTGTCTAGGGAAATTTTATCTCTGGTTCGTTTTAGTGTAAAAGATTCTATCTCCCAAATGCCGTGAATCAGAGATGAAGGGGAGTAATGATAAACCCAGGGAAAACAGAAGGAAAAGGTGTGGGTGTATGAGTTTGCACATGTCTGTGAGCTAGAATAGATATGCAAATGGAAGAGCAAGTGCTTGTGGACATGTGGTTTTGTGTCAGCCATGAATTTTATTCATCAGCTCTTTAACATTAGATTTACACACTTTAAAAAAAAAAATAATCCTGACTCATTCTAGCGAACCTTTATCAGCAAGTTTGTAATGGTTTCATTTACTGATCCAATTATAAACTAAATTGAGTCCTCTCCACTAACACAGGTTAAAATGTTTTTATTACACGCAGCTGTTTGATATCTCCAGGTGTGGGAGCGCACCGCGGGGAGGGAAATTAATTAAGCAGGATGTGGGAGATGCTGGGAGCCCTGTGTTCCCTGCTCCTCAGCCCGGGGAGACGCGTGTCAAACACTGCCTGATGAGTTGCAGCGTGTCTTCCTCTGCCTCCTCTGCCTCCTCTGCTCTCCTTTTCCTCCCTCTGCCTTCTCTGCTTTCTCTGCCTCCCTCTTCTGCCTTCCTCTGCCTCCTCTGCTTTCTCTGCCCTTCCCTGCCTTCCTCTGCCTCTTCTGCCTCCCTCAGCCTTCCTCTGCCTTACTCTGCCTTCCTCTGCCCTCCTCTGCCTCCTCTGCCCTCCTTAGCCTCACAGAGGGCTCACCACTGGCTGGGAACTCCAGCTCCGGAGCCTGGGCTTCCCTCTCCCGTTGCTTCCCATCTTTCCCAGGGCCAAGCGGTGCACGTATCGTCAGAATCACCCCAGAGTTTCCTGACGTGCACAGCTATTTGACACGAACACGATGAAGAAACCCTCTGACTGCATTTATCTGGAGCATCATGTCATTCTTCAGCCTCCTGGCATTCTTTAGCATTACCATCTTTGCCATCCTCGCAATATCCTGATTTTAAATCTTAATAGCAAGGGCCACCAGGCGAGGAAGGGAAAAGATTTTAACCTCGTACCTGATAATTGTTATCTATTTTTGTGCTGACGGAGTTGCCAGGCAGAGGTGCTGTCTGGTGGCGCTCCAGCCTTTCTTCTGCCGACAGAAGCTGTAGTTGTAAAAATAGAGCGTAGGAGCAGTAAGTGTATGATTCGAAGGAACAATCATAATTATCAAATGCAATTTAATTTCCCCATATTTAGCCTCAGCGGTTAGAAGTGATTCTTGAACAGAGTGAAAAAAAAAAAAAAAGAAAAAATAAAATATGAAAATAGTTGAATATTGTGTTGCACAGTCATAACAGTTTGTCTGTAGACGTGCTTGGAACAGGAGAATGGGGTGAATTATTAGAATAAGATTTTCTCTGTCGGCAGTTTGCTAATCCTTGGGGTGCAAGAAAACATAGAAACATATCATTTTGTATTCATGACAGAGCGTTCTCCATCTCGATCTCCAAGGCAAACCAGAACCTGCTGTTACTGTTGTGGCAGGTGTTTCACTGCGTAACGTGAACAGTCAGGCCATGGACCTCGTACGGGTTTGTTCCTATTGACTTAGGTACACAGGAAATATAATTTATCATAGATCACTATTTAAAATAAGGTCCTATATCCCTGTATAGGCACATCCCTAGGGATGTGTGTCCCGTGTCCCTGTGTTGAGGGACATCTCCATCATCTCCTCCAAGGGATCCCGTAACAGTCCATTCACGACTCCGGACTGGGAGCCCTTTACATCTCAGCACACGCTGATGGGTTTTCACAGAACTTTGCAGCAAGGATGGAACTGGGACAGGCTGCCCCGCGGCGCTGCCGTGTACCCAGCAAGGACCAGGAGCACGTGGTGACTCTGTGGCTTCCTTGGGATAGTCCAGAAGAGGGAGCTTGAAATTAAAGAGTGAAGAGGTTCAAAAGTTAGATATTAGGAAATATTCCTTTCCTGAAAGGGTTGTCAGGTATCGGAACGGGCTGCCCAGGGAGGTGGTTGAGGCACCATCCCTGGAGGGATTTGAGAGAGGAGTTGACTTGGTGCTGGGGGATACGGGTTGGTGTTGGGTGGTGGTTTGTGTGGTGTGGGGTTTTTTTGTGTTTTTGGGAGAGGCCGAGGAGAAAGCGTTGGGAAAGGGTGTGGGATTGGACCTTGTCACTCTTGAGCCACGAGGCCTGGCCCCTTTTCAGAAGGTCCCCTTCTTGTTGCTGTTGGCCATGGCAGGTGGTTTTCCAGCTGAAGGTCTCAGCACACACTGTTTCTCTTGGAAAGCTGTTGGTAATGTGGGGAAGACGATGGGAACCATTGACACGTGGATGGATTGAGTCTGTAAAATGAATCGAGGCTCTGCCCGTAAAGTCTCATTCCGTGAAATAAGTCATGAACCTGTGAAAGGACTTCATAAAGCAGTAAAAGTGGAAATACTTCACAGAAATAGAAGATGACAATTTTTTATTTCTTTCTGTTCCACATGCCTGATATTTATGTGGACTTGTGACCTAATAAATGTTAGGGAATTAGACATGGTTGTTAAATTGAACCTGCCAGTCAGAACGTCTCCTCATGTCTGATCGCAAAGACTTGCATGGTCGTTACAGTAAAATTAATGTATGTCTTCATTGTCGTAATACCTAAAAATCGGTCGTTATACCGGAGTAATTAAATAATCTCAATTATTAATAGCATTGTATGCTGCTCTAATTGATTTGTTGCCGTCCTAACAGGGAAAAACCCGCAGCAGAAGTGGATGGGTGATGTTTTTGTTAAGGCTTCGGTGCTGACCCTTCGCCTGCGGCACCACCTACTTGGTGCTGGCCGTTGGACGCTGCGGGCTGGTGGCTTTAAATACCTCTGGGTAGGGATCTTTTATTTCACCTGCGTGCATTGCTCTTATTCTCAACAGCCGGTACATATTAGCCGCCGATTCCCGGTGGTGTCGGGGTTGTACACGCAGCCTTCCCGGGGACGCGGGGTGGGGATGGGAGCCTTATGCTTACACACAGCCTTTTATTCCGTGGTAAAATACTGCCTTTGCTCAGTTATTCCTTCCCCCCGTAGACGTTAACTGGCACCCCTGGTCTGGTTTAAATGCTGTGCTCTTCGTCCTCCCGGCGCAGGAGAAGCGGGTGTTAGAACAATTGCTAGAAAGTTGTTATCTTTTCAGGAAATGAATCAGAAGGAAATATTAGACGCGCAGCAGATGAGATGCTCCCCACCCCCCCAGGTTCAGAAATCTTAAAATAGCACCCAGATATAATTGCTATAGCTAAAGAAAGGCAGAGTCACTATCCGCTGTGTTTACTCGACTTTAAAGGTAGGCCAGTAGGGAAGGTTTAAATCCCTGGGATCCTCCTGCCTGGGCAGCCTCACTGGGGGAAATCACCGCGTTGTCTTTAGCTGAGTTGTGCCAGAGCAGCTCCACGTCTTTTCAAGCCATCCTCAACGATACGGGGCTGGCTTTGTTTTGCTGGAGAGATGGCAAAAGAAGAAAAAAAAAACCCCACCCCTCTGTATAGTGCAGACACTGAAGGCTTTCTGAGCCGGCCTGCACAATGGAATTGTTCTGACTGAACTCTGACAAATTATAACCTGCAGGTATAACGAGGATTTTCCATTTTTGCCTAACACATACACGTTTTGTCTCTTCCATTTTTATTTATTTTTTTTTCCCTTCCCTGCAATGCATTCAGCACAGCAAGGGCTGGAAAGAAATCTGATTGTGAAACTGATAAATTGTCTTACATAGTTTCCCTATTTTGGCCATTGCCATGGTCTGGTTCGGAAAGTGCTTGGAATCCTCCTTCTCTGGCTTTGTTTTAACAAGCCTCCTCTCGGTCGCCCGTTGCCGGTGCTCGGTTACATACAGCACGCATCATTTTTGGGGGATCTATCTCACGTTCTGCGTTGACTCCAAGCAGCCTCGGTGTAAAAGCAGGCAAGGGGATGATTTATTTTGATTCCTCCCTTTTTCTCGTGAGAAAGAGAACCCCTTGGCCCTGCCTTTCTCTGCTGGCTTCCTCTCTGCGCAGTCACTTAGGTCTTGGCAGTTGGGGTCTACAAGATGCTACTGAATTAAACTGGTCAAGTTTTTCATCATGCTCGTTTTGTAACCACCGTGATAGACTCTTTGCTGGTCTAAGTAGCTGCAGTCTCGTTGACCTGAGTGAAGTTTTCCTTCTCTGCATGAAACAGGACCTGGCTCGGTGGCCCGAAGTCCTTACCGAGGGCTGAGAGCAGGGGACCAGCCCCGGTGGCCTCAGGTCTGATCTCTGGTTTGCAGCTCTCCTGTACGTTCATGGAAGACGCTTCAGGTGTTAAAACTTGCTGCAAGCCTTTGATATCCTTGACCTTTTTAAAAAAGTCTTTTAAATTTTGGTATTTCCTAAGGAGAGAGATGGTATTTTTAGTTTGAATAGGTGGAGATTTCATGTCTGAACACATTTCTTGGTTTCACTTTGTTGAACTGGATGTTCTGTGCTGCTCACGAACTTTTCTTGTAACTTACTTTTAAATTACACTGTCAAAAAATTACTATGAGTTAAATGTGTGGAGATCCCTCTGGAAAACATTAGCGATGTCCTGGAGTCTCCTTTTGGATCCAAAGGCCATTCAGGTCCATACAGTCCCAGTGCTTCCAAGTTGAAAGTTGCCCTTGATACCTCCTGATTGGAACCGAGGTTGGATTGCAGGTGGCCTGAGTAACCAGACCCAGATCCTCTGGAAGCAGGCAGGGAAGCTGAGAGAAAATAGCAAAGCCTGTCGAGAGCTTTGGGTGTGGAGAGGGTGAGAAGGAGCCCTTTGAGTGCTGGAGCTGAGCTGGGACGTGCTGGTGGCCATGGTCTCATGAACCAGCAGCTGAAATCCCAGCACTGGTGCTCTACGCTCTTCTTTCATCACCTGAATAAGTCACCTGGAGACAGGGCAAGTGATATATTCTCAACAAAATAAGGAACACCCTCCAAGCAGTCATCAAAATCATCAAAATCCCCAGGGCTCGGCTCGGGAGGAGGATGAAATCATGGTAGTTCAGAGTTGGGTGAAGACTTCGCTACTGTTTTCTGGTTTGCTGCTTGCCCTGGAATAAAAGCTGCTTGTGCTGGAAGAGAAAAAGAAATGTTGGTTGTTAGGAATCTGCGAGTGTGTGTCTGGCCCTAATTATTTAACAAAACCTTCAAAGCCAAGAAATGGAACAGGCTGCTGTTGCGGAGCTGTAGAAGGTGGCTCCGCTCTTCACTTGGTGGTGACACGGTCACAGCGCTGTGTTTAGAAGGTTGGTTTTTTTTTTTACTGTAATGATCAGAAGGCGATTTTGAATGTTTAGAACCAGGTGCATGGTACAGGAAAAAACAGGCCTTATTTTTGGCCCTGGCCATATTATTTATACCTTCAGTGAGTGCCACTTCTTAGCTCATTCGGTATTTAAAGATTTACTTGTTTTCTCTAGAGCAAGACGCAGGTCACTCCTGGAACTGTGTGTGGAGCTTAGGGTGTTTATTGGGGAGCTGGAAAATCTGTCTGCTGGTTGTAGATTCAGATTTTGGCTTTGGTCAGGACCAAGTTTTTTCAAACTTTCAAAGTATTTTGGCACGTTGATCCTTGGGACATTTTTGTGTTTATTTCAGACACTGAGAAAATTTTCAAAGCAGATTTTACGCTTCGTCTGGATTAAATCAGAAACCAGATTTCCTACGGGCACCTTCAGGAGAGGATGATTTCCAAAGGGTGGCTTTCCTTGGTGGCATTCTGAATGGCCGGGTTTCTTGGCTTGTAGGTTGAGACCCGTGGAGCCGCTTGCTGATCCACATCATCCACGGGCTGAGGCAGCTTAATCAGCAAACGGAACATCCAAAAGCAGAAACGCTCCGACTCGTTAATCACTGTGAGAGATCTTGGCCTGAACGTGTCGATTGACAACAGGAGTTCCCTCCTAGAAGAGAAACATGATGGTATTCGCAGTGACAGTCGTGATATTGTCAGTCTCTTACATTTATTTATCAAAGATGCGCCCTTGTTTCTCTTCGGAGATGTAAAATCCACGTGACTTTGGGGTGTGTGTCTGTGTGTTCGTGTGTATTTTACAGAATCACAGAATCACCTTGGTTGGAAGGGACCTTTTAAGTTGATCCAGTCCAACCAATGGGGGAAAAAAAAATAATCCAAAAAGACCTACAACCATAAACCCCACCCCACCCAACACTAAGCCATATCCTTGAGCACCAAGTCAACTTCTCTCTTGAATCCCTCCAGGGATGGTGCCTCAACCCCCTCCCTGGGCAGCCCATTCCAACACCTGACAACCCTTTCAGGAAAGAAATATTTCCTAATATCTAACCTGAACTGCCTCTGGTGCAACTTGAAGCCATCACCCCTTGTCCTATCGATTTTAGATTAATGTTTGATGACGTGTCCTTCAAAGGTCTCTTGAAAAATCCAGGTCTTAGTCTAATACGATTAATTCTTTGCTGAAATCCATCATACATGGAGTGCTAGGATATTTACACCAGTATTCTGCTGCCTACCAGAACATTAGTGTAAAACCGCTGTGGCTGCTAATAAGCTTTGGGCTCATTACACCGTCGGCTGGAAGTTTTGGTCTGTGAGTTTTAAAGAAGGTGGTTTTTGGTTTTTTTTTTTTTGATAAAACTAAAAGGTGGTGTAAAAATGCAGCGTGGAACGTTTTGCAGAAGGGTGCAGTGCTATGTATAATTTATTGGGCACTGTTTGTACAGTCAATCGTTAAGTTATAAATAAAATACAGGCTTAAAACGAAGATGAAAAGGTAGGTAGTTATTTCCTCTGTATTTCTATTAAAAAGAAGGTTTCCAAGTTTGTTCAAATGGTCACATTTTGGTTCGGTTATTGATATTCACGGTGTTGTGCCTATTTTTGCATGTAGTCTGTGGACAAGAGTTTTTTCTCCATATTTTGAGAGCAACTTTTCCTCCAGCGTGTCTCCTGGGGGCTCGGGGAGGGCCCTGGGCACAGCCCAGGGAAAGCCACAGGGAGGCAAACGGGCCTCGTCACACTGAGTTTCCAAGTCCCAGAGCTGTTGAAGGACAGCTTGACTTGCCTCATCAACATAAGATCCCTTGACGTCTGTTCCAGTTTGGCACCAACCCCCTGGTAGCTCCCCCCTCCCATCAGAACCAGTCCTTCACCGGGGGCTAGCACCGAGACCAGTCCACAGCTGCCACCAGGCCCGTGCTTTTGGCCAACACAGAGGTCCCCGGAACTGGAGAAATGCTTGAACGTTGAAGATCAAGCAAAAAAATGAGTTGAGTGGATTTGAGAATCTGGTCCGTATGCTTTTCAGAATAATTTATTACAGATCTTTGTGTTGGTGCTCAACACGAGGTGAGGAGGAGGTTTGTCTGTAGAGCCTCTGGGCAGGCAGGCTTTTTATCCATGGTGGAGATGTTCCCTGGACGTCAGCAGGAGCAGCCCGGGGTGGGCCTGGCGGAACAACAGGGGTAAAATATATCACTTTCCTATAGATCATGGGCTCAGCATCCCCCGTGGTTCTGCGGAGCAGCAGGAGCTGCTGGGTTTGAAGTCCCCCATGAGTGGTGGTGACAGAGGAGCCACACTGAGCAGAACGGTCCTGCTGCTGGAGAGGAGAGACATGGCCAGTCTGAACTGAGGGGTGAAACATTTCCTAGGACGGAGCCTGGATAAATTCTGGAAGAGTCGAACAGGAAATAAGCTAATAATGGGCTTTTACCATATGCATTTCCCATATAAGGCGTTGAAATGGAACCCGGGGTTGTTTGCTGATCTTCTGGCTATTTTGATGAAAATTTTAGGTTTCTTGACAGTTTGCCCTCCCTTACGGTTGCCGGGTCTTTGCTCCGTTCCGGGCTGCCGAGTCTCGTCTCGCTGCGGTCACGGGTGGTCCCTGGGTGGCCCGTTCCCAGGGCAGACCAGTTAACAATTAAGAGGGAAGAGACTGGTTAACAATTCCTCCCGGCTGCCTTTTGTGTGTGTCGGGGAAGCTGCTTCCTTCAGCCCTCCCCGACGGATGCGTGGGAAGGGGAAGGGTGGTGGAGAGAGCCCGTCTCGACCTGGTTCGCGCTTCTGAAATTTAGTTTCAGGCACCCCCCCCCCCCCAAAAAAAAATAAATCCCAGGTTGGGAGAGGAAGCCCTGGAAGCCCCGGCGAGTCCCTCCCGCAACAAAAGGCTTGGCTTTGGGCAGGTTGCCCGTGGTGGTGCTGGGTGCCTTCCCCTCCTTCCCTGCTCTGCCTGGCCTTTTAAGGCGATGTGACAGCGAGCGGGAGCCCACGGGAAGGTGTGGATCCAGCGGTGATTAATGAGCACAAGGCTCTTCTGCGGCTTGGGTGTTTCTGCAGCCTCGGTCGGGGTCCCTCCTCGGGAGGAGCCCGCCCAGATTTGCAGAGTTCGGCCTCTTTTTGCTCCTTCTCCCCAGCATTCACGCTTGCCCTCCCTTCCAGCCCATCTACCTCTCCAGATGTGCTCCCCGGCGGGGAACAGGTTCCGCTTGTAAATGCGAGGCCAGATGTTGGGCCGAGGAGAGCTCCCGTTTCTGCTGGGTCACGTACCGAGAGGCTGCCGTCTGCCCGCCCGGACAGTGAAGTGCTCAAGCCGTAGGAGCCGCCCGTACGCACAGCACCCGGGGGTTCAGACCAGGCACACGCAGCATCACAGTCTCTCTCCGTTTTAAGCCACAGCTTGTGCCAAACGAGTTACGTTGAGTTCTTGCCAAGCAGGGGCTCGCTTTCCACTTACAACTAACATGTTCCTTTTTCTTTTTTTCTTTTTTTTTTTTTTCTTCTGCAAAATCTGTCAATGAGGGCTCAATGGAACACTGGAGGTGGGGCTGCTGCCCGGAGGAGGAGGAGGCCTGATTCATGAACCAATGTCTCTTTTCTCTTCCAGTGACATATTCGATGCCATGTTCCCCGTTACACACATCGCAGGAGAAACGGTCATACAGCAGGGTAATTCTTCCCCTTGTTTTTTCATAGAATCACAGGATGATCTGGGGTTGGAAGGGGCCTCTGGAGATCATCCAGTCCAACCCCCTGCCAGAGCAGCTCCACCCAGAGCAGGTCCCACAGGAACGTGTCCAGGTGGGGTTGGAATGTCTCCAGAGACAGAGACCCCACCACCTCTCTGGGCAGCCTCTGCCAGGGCTCTGCCACCCTCAAAGTGAAGAAGTTCCTCCTCATGTTGAGATGGAACTTCTTATGTCCTAGTTTGTGCCCGTTCCCTCTTGTCCTGTCCCTGGGCACCACTGAAAAAGCCTGGCCCCATCCTCCTGACACCCACCCTTGAAGTGTTTATAGACGTTGATCAGATCCCCCCTCAGCCTTCTCCAGACTAAAGAGACCCAAGTCCCTCAACCTTTCCTCGTAAGAGAGATGTTCTCAGCCCCTCATCATCTGTGTAGCCCTCTGAGGTGCCCTCTCCAGCAGTTCCCTGTCCTTCTGGAACTGGGGAGCCCACAACTGGTCCCAGTGCTCCAGATGGGGCCTCCTCAGGGCAGAGCAGAGGGGGAGGATGATTTCCCTGGACCTTCTGGTCACACTCCTCATGATGTCCCCCAGGAGACTGTACGATTCACATCTCTCTGTCATCCCTCCACATTCCCTTATTCCAAAAATCCCCTGGGGTCCCAAAGGGTCGCAGTTCACTGCAGATAAATAGCTCTGCGCATTAAAAAGCTCGTTCCTTACCTGAAGACAGTCAGGAGGGAAAGAGCAGCTCCGGCTGCGTAAGGGTGGCACGGGCTGGCGGAGTAATTAGAGATGGAAAATATTGTTGTGGTTGTTGGGAATATTCAGCGCCTCATCTTTATCGCAGTTGGCAGCTTTACCCGCCTGCCCTCCCTGGGCAGCACCTCCTTACCCCCGGGCTGCGTTACAGCCTCCCGGGTGTTTACACTGAACGAAACGTTGGCTCAATTAAAAGAGATAAATTAATGCACTTGAAAGGTGTTCATAGGAAGAAGAAATCACAGCCCTGCCTTGATTTATGGAGGCAAATAGGCAAGGCCGTTGCAGAAAATGGATCTCGGGGTGCAGACCTGGGCAGATGTGTACGGGGCTAAACGTGGAGAGGGGGAATCATCAAATGGTTCATCAGACCTGCAGGAAACAATCACCTTTCGTGTTTTGCTTCCAGGTGACGAAGGAGACAACTTCTATGTGATCGACCAAGGCGAGGTGGATGTGAGTACGCTCTTTATTTATCTTGAATATTTATTTTGAAGCCACACGACCAGACGTGTACGCCCTGGCACCCAGCTCCGTCCACGTGGCTCCCTCTCCTTTCTTCCTGCAACAGTGCATGGCGTTGGTTTCATCACTCTGCTTTTGTTGCGTGAAGTCATTTGGGTTTAATTTTGTCGTGGGCGTGTGTTACACCCCCTGGCTGGTTTGCCCCTTCCGAGCAGGAACATAAGGTATCAAACCCCGGGAGCCCTCCCCACACCTGGAGGAGCGGGGTCTGCGGCGGAGCGGGCCACCCTGCTGGAATGCACCCCAGGCTTCACGGCAACCAGAAGGAAAATATTTTCTTTCATCAGTTCTCTTAGCTCATGCGGTGGGGGTTTTATTTTTTTTTCCCCCCCCTCCAATTGAGATACAGCCCGAGGCAGCGAGTTTCAGCTTAGAAACCTTAATTTGCTTCCAAAATTAGGTCCAAATATACGAACAATGCAGCATATTAATAAAGCAAGGATTATTCTAAGTGTAGAGTGATCTGCTAGACCACAAGATGTTTGCAGGAGCGTGTGGTGGTTTCATCAGCAAGTCTTTGAGGAGGGCACTTCTTGCTGAACCTGCCTTCGGAGTCAGAATCTCTTCACCTCTGATCGGTTTGGGTTGGTTTTGGTTTTTTGTTTTTTTTTTTCAATCCTGTCTGAAAATCATCCTTTTGCCATTCTGCTACAAATTCCTCACCTGGCAGAATTTTCCGCGCCCACCTGCTGTACCCACCATGTGGGGATGGGGCAGGCCTGCTCGTTAGCAGCCTGGATGAGTTTTGTTTGGCATATTTCAAGAAGAAAGTTATATATTTTAAATCCGGGCGGGAGGCACATGGTTATTTTAGTGAGAGTTATTTTATTTTATTTTTTTTTAATTTTTTTTTTTAGCAGGCTGTTTGTGTCAGGAGACCATCTAATTGGTATTGTTGGGAATTGGGAAACCTCCCGCGCTGCCTCTGGAAGCTGCTCCTCAGGAAATCCGCCTGAGTCACGGCTCCTATCAGGCAAACCTCGCAAGAGCAAACACTGCCACATCCACGGGGCCACAAAATAAAAGAGCAATATTTATAGAGCGCTGCTAAAATTCGGTTCCATGAGAATTGGTTGGGGCCCGATGCTGAGCTTAATGAGTTCGCTGGCTTTGAATCAGACCCACAAACACACGCCAATGCTCCTATTGAAGTTATAGATTAATCCTCTTTAAAAATAATTTGTCCTCCCTCAAAAAAAAATAAAAATAAAAAAGAAAAGCTTGCTGCAGTGTTTGGCTTGGGGCTAGCAGGGACACCAGAAAACAGTCTGCAAAATCCCTGCAATTAACTGCAGAAAAAGATAATCTCCCGTAGGCGCCTGTTGGGGTGACAAAATGGGGAGAATAATGTCCAGGGCCTGGCCAGCTCAGGGTCTGCTTGTCAAAAAAGAAAGTGCTTTTTTTGGGTTTTTCTTTACGTGGTGGTTGCTGCTGATGGCCAAGGTGGCCGTGGCTCTGCAGACCTGGAGGGGGACTTGTTCGTAGCACCCACTACGTGCTCTCCCTCGGGTGAGGTGGCACCTGAGCTCCCTTCCCAGGAATATCCTGGCAGCTGCTCAGGAACACGTTGACTGCGTCATGACTTGTGCCTCACGGCTTCTCCTTGGGCTTTTTTATGGTGAGTTGAAATTCTTTCCTCTTGACCACAAATATCCCAAGAAGACACGAGTGTCCGGATCGTTTTTCATTGATGGTTTCTTGAGTTCAGTAAAGTCTGATGCAGAATAATCCCATCTTTCCCAGAACGTTTCAAGGGCCTTTGAGATTTCTGAGATAGGATTTGGGGTAAAATCTGGAAAACTGCCTGGGGGACTGACTGGCCCCTGTGCCCCTGCAGCGCAGTTACACCTGGGCTCTTAAGCTCTATTTCATTTTTTGAGGTGTTTTTGAAAGTTTTTATCCCAGACCCCTGATTTGACAAGCTCTGGAAGCCCTGGTGGGCCTTTAAGCAGGTGAGCGGTTCTGTTGACTTCAGTGGGATCCCTGGTTCACCGAATGAAGAGCAGAGTCCTGCCCAGCCGTGAGTCCTGCCCAGCTGTGGTTTGTGCTGTGAGAGCTGAAGGCAGAAGCTTTCTGTGTATTCCCAGTAGTTTGCAGCCCTCTGGTCGCTTAGGTATGGTGTAGGATATGAATTTTTCCTGCTTCGTGAGACGTGCAGCAGCAGATCATCTGAGCAATAAATGAAATAATGGGGTTTTCTCTGAGTAGATGCCAACTTTGCTTTGACAGACGTTCTCAGTCCCTACTCCCCTCATTGCCAAAATCAGCCTCTGCTGGGACAGATCCACAATAACATCATCCCAACCTTCTCAGGCACAAATACAGGCAGTTTTCTGCCGTGAGCAGTGGGACTAATCCATCCTTAACAAGTATTAAGAGATGTCACTTGGACCGAGCTAATTTTGGGCAGCCAAAGTTCCTGACCTCTCTGTCTTGCAAAACTCTTCTGTGACCAGCTCCTCCTTCAGCATCCCCTTCCCTCGCCCCGCTTCACCTCACCCCAGCTCTCCCAAGCTGGGTGCTCTCTCCTCCCTCAGCTTTTCCTCTTATTTCCAGCCCAAACACTCCAGGTTCCTTTGCAAGATGCTCTATAAACCGTAAGAAACCTTGGCTCATCCATTGGTTGAGCAGAAGACACCCAATTCATCTGCAAGTTAGGAAAAATTCCTGCACAGAAAGGGTTCTTAAGCCTTGGAACGGGCTGCCCAGGGCAGGGGTTGAGGCACCATCCCTGGATTTAAAGGACGGGCTGACACAGTGCTTAGAGACATGGGTTAGTGATGGTTTTTATCAGAGTTTGGTTGATGGTTGGACTGGATGATCTTGAAGGTCCCTTCCGACCCAGACAATTCTATGATTCTGTGATTCTTAGTTTCAGCTACGCCCTGGTCGCTACGGCTGCTGCCTTTGCTGGGGAGACAAGTCTGTTTCCCCCAAAATAAAGCCTGTCCCGGGGCAGTTAGTGCAGCGTAGCTCACAGCAGCAGCTCCCGTCCCTTGGGTGTGCGTTATCACACCCCACACGGTGCTCCCCAGCAGAGTTCTCCTGCTTTCCGGGCAGCGATGCCAAAATCCTTGTTGTCCGCAGAAACTCCGTGCCGCTGGTGAGCGAGCTGCCGTTCATTTAAGCCTTGCCAGATACTTCTTTTTTGGCATCCTTCCACCCTTCTCCCAAGGAAAAAAAAAAAAAAAACAAAAAACAAAAAACACTAACGCGTCTTGGAGAGTAGAGAATTGACCCCGAGACTTTAAGCCTGAAGCTGCTTTCTGCTGAGTTCAGCTGGTGTTGGCAAATGCACGGTGGCTTTTAACCCCGGGGCCAGGCTGCCCGCCCTCCTCGTGTCCCCCGTGGGCACAGGAGTGACAGGTATGACCAGGGCTGCGGCATTCAAGGAGCAGTTTACTCCCAGAGCATCGTGACTGATGAGCACCCAGGTTTTCCATGGGTATTTGCCATCGTAAAATTGCCATCTCCTGGAGTGAAGTCCTGGCAAAACTGGGAAATAAAAATAATCTATCATCCGAGCAGCCAAAACCCAAGAGAAACCACCAAGAAAGGCAGAATAACAAAATCAGTGTGGGGTGGCTTGAATTGAATAAACTGCAACATGTAGAAGTGATTTGCTGGTAAGAGTTTTGGCACAGGCACCCCAAAGGGAGAGTAAGAGCATTCTAATATTTCCCCTTAAAATTAATCTGAGTCAAATTAGAACGCCAGTAAAATATTTTAAAATATGGTAATGTTTTATCCTCGACACTTACGCTGTCTTAGGGTATAAACAAGCCTCGTTAGCAGAGAATAAAGCACCTGCACCTTTCCACTATGGGCGGCCAAAGACGGCTGGTGTACCCTTCTGTTGGGACCACGCTCCAGAGGGACCATGGGAGAAGGACACAGATTTTCCTCGGGAAAAGAAAGGTTTTTAGAAATGAGTAAGAGGCAGGTCTGGGGAGACCCTGGGGTTTTCCTCTCACACCTGATCTGCTACAAACCAGGAATACTTTGCCCAAGGGTGGCACAGGGTGGGGAAGACCATCGGAGCCTTCCACAGTCTTCCTCCTCAGCACGTCGGGGTGGAGGAGAACCAGTACCTCCAGACCCAGCCCTGCCGGTGGGGCAGAGCTTATACTGGGCAGAGGGGGGCAGGAGGTTAGAATCTTCCAGGTCAATTGTCCGCAGGAAGCTTTTCTGCTCAGACAAGTCATCCCTGTGCCAAAGAGTCACTGGCAGAGCTTAAATTATAGTTTCCAGTAAAGATGTCGAAAGTACCTGCCAAAGTATGTGTCTTGCAAAAATCTCTAATCCATATTTCTAAATATAAAATTGGCTTCCTGTTTATTATTTTAATCTTATAACCTCACATTTTTTTTTACTTTAAAAAGCACCGTTGACTACCCTTTTAAAACAGATGGATTATTTTTTTTTTTTAGGCTTGACAGTTTCCTATTCTATTTGATGTCGCAGCGACTTTCTCTGCAGTCACTCTCAGGTTTTCTTCTTGTAAAACAGCAGCAGCCAGACTGCAGGATGGTGACAATCAAAATGAAAATTTCGCAGCATTTTTTCTTACATAGGTTCCGTGTTTTCCATATAAATCTATAAGTTGAGGTGTACGTGAGTATCGTGGACAATAGATGAGGTTAGGTTGTAGGTCACATCTTCTGGAAGCCCTTAGTGATAGGTACAAACTGTCTGATTTTTAAATGCCCGGATGAAAATCGCCCGGTGGCTGATGCGAGAATACTGCTGGGGTTTAAAACTGGTAATATTTTCTGGTTAGATTCCGTAGATTGCCTCTGGTTTGAATTCTTCCATCATTAATGATCTTTCTAATTTCAGAAGGGTGCTTTGTGAAATTTGAAACAGAACATTTTAAAGTTGGGAGGTTTTCAGCTTGAATTTTTAAGGATTCCCAAAGCAGCCTCCAAGTTTGTGTATTTATGTTTAAGAAAAGCAAATTCATGCTACAAACAAAACGCTGGTTTTATTTGTGAAAACGACCCGCGTATAAATACCCTTCATGTCTAAGGCTTGCTTGTTTTTCCAAGAATAAATAAACCTCCTCTTAGTTTTTGGACAACAAATATTAAGGCTTGACAAGACACAAAGCACAAATTATTGCAAACAGATCTGAGGGAGGGGATTTAAGATCTAAAAGCTGCGGTGCCTGGAACAAATCAGGCCGTCCGTGTAGATCACAAAGTGGCAGCAAAAAAAATATAAATGCTAAAAGTTAACTTAAAATTAGCCTACAGAATTAAAGTAAAGGTAAATCCACTGCGGCGGAGCTCGGAGATAGATCATATCCTGCCTTCAAAGGGAAACGTCTGTAAAAATCTCTTCAGCTGCATGAAGGAAGAAGGTTCCAGCTATTACGGGGCTGTGATCAGCAGGTCAAGTAACAATTAGGAAGAATTCACTTACGTACTCGCCACTTTGGTGAGAGCTCACAAAAGCCTGGAACCCTCCGAGCCAAAACCTCAGCCCTGCATTTTTTAGGCTAAAGAAGGAGCTTGCCGGAGCTGCTGCCATATAACTTTGGCTTTCATAAGCTGTTCTCCGCCTAAAATAGTTTTACTTCCCACACCTTACAAACACAGCTTTTTTCCTTTCTACTTCTTTTGTAAAAAAAAAAAATATCTATTTTAAAGGGGTCGGTAGCAGAGCTGAACTCTCTGTGGAAGGGCAGAATGGCTTGAAATGTGCCACCCCGGCACCCCAGCCTCTGCAGGGAGACAGAAGTTGATTGTTGACTCAGCCCTTCGCAGAAAATGAAGTTTTCCTCCTGGAAAACACCCGTTATTCTCGAGCTGTTTTCTCTGTTGGAGGCTGATATTGGAAATGGCATTTTTTTTTATCAGGGGAGTGACCGCCTGGCCCAAAGATGGTCAGCTCAATGATTTGGTTTCGCCTTGGAGTAGTTTAAACCCGATGCCCTTGGGCTGGGAGCTCATGCCTTTTGCATGGGGTGTTCACAGGAGAGATGTCAGACGTGTTTTGGGGAGTCTTGTTGCTGCTGCTCCTTCTCAGCCCGTCCCAGGAGGTCCCCGACCCAGCCAAACCTCTCCACGGCCGCATCCAGCTCCCACCCAACCCCTGTTGCAGCAGGAGCTGGATCAGATCTTAATTGAATATTGGGAAGATAAATTGGGATTGATGCTGGCTGTAGTTTGTAATACACCTTTTCATCATAAAATGAAGCTAAAAGTAAAATTAATACTGACAGTTTGTTGAATTTGGCCCCAGTTCATTTATTTTGGTCACTGTCTCTGAACACAGTTAGAACACAGCTCTAATTCACTCATCTTTTAAAAACTGCTTGTCTGTTACTCGGTGGTTGGCAATAGGGTATGGTCTTTCCATTTGCCGTAGATTCCTGCTTAAGATGAGAACACGTTTTCTTCATACTGCTTTTCTTCAGGGAGCTTCCAAACCAAATGAAATTCATTCTGGTTGGTTTCTGGCGTTCAGGGAGGTGCAGCCCAGCAGGAACCCCCTGCCCGAGCTCCCCCCACAACCCCGCCGCCAGTGCAGGTTCTAAACAAACCTCAAGTGCAGGAATTCTTCTCAAATGGTGTAGCATCCTGGAAAAATACTGTGGTGGTGGCACTGGTCCATAGTGTGCCACCTAAATACCAGGTGGGTCCAATATTGGGGTTGGTCTCTTCTCCCAAGTTACAGATGACAGGACAAGGGGTGATGGCTTCAAGTTGCGCCAGGGGAAGTTCAGGTGAGATATTAGGAAATATTTCTTTGCCAAAAGGGTTGTCAGGTGTTGGAATGGGCTGCCCAGGGAGGGGGTTGAGGCACCATCCCTGGAGGGATTCAAGAGAGAAGTTGACTTGGTGCTCAAGGATATGGCTTAGTGTTGGGTGGGGTGGGCTGGTGTTTATGGTTGTAGGGTTTTTTTGATATTTTTTTTTTTTCCCATTGGTTGGACTAGATGATCTTAAAAGGTCCCTTCCAACCTAGCTGATTCTGTGATTCTGTGAATATTGGTTCTCTAGAGCCGATGTTAAAGGGTAATTCTGCATGTGGCATCTCAGATCCAGAGCACTTTGCAGCCTTCTCTAAGGGAGAAACAGATCTCAATAGCTGTATTTAAATGGTTCTCGGAGGCATTGGGCTTAGGGAAGGAAAAAAAAAAAGTTCCTTTTCAAAAGATGTTTCCTTGTTTTGACTGTGTCGTTTCATGGCCACGGTGCTTTTCAGCAAACCCCATTACACGTATCAACAAATCTCCAGCCTTTCAAGTTTGACAGGGTTAATAAAAGGCCAAAGTTGTGACAGTTCTGCTTGTTGACTGTCTGAGCCTTGAACACCAGAGGGAAAACACGATGCCAGCTATCCACGGGAGCCAAGAACTGGGAGAGTAAATACAGCCATTGTGCTGGGGCGGGAGGACTCGAAATTCTGTCCACAAAGGGGGCTGTTGCCCTCGTCAGGGACCGGCTGCGGGAAGCATTCGGCTCTTGTTTTCCTCCTGCCTTGGCCATTAGCAAGGAAATTACTAAGGAAAACTGTAACTAAGCCCTCAAACTGGTTTTGCTTCTTGTTTTGTCTTGTGCCGTGGTAGGTTTATGTCAACGGGGAGTGGGTCACCAGCATCGGAGAAGGAGGCAGCTTCGGGGAGCTGGCGCTCATCTATGGAACCCCCCGGGCAGCCACCGTCAAGGCCAAGACGGATCTCAAGCTCTGGGGCATCGACAGAGACAGCTACAGACGCATTTTAATGGTAAGTTGATGGGGAAGGGCTTTGTGGAAGGGATAATTTTACTTTCTCAGGTAGTAGCAGCACTTCTGTTGGGTGCTCAGCGTGCACTGACGGCAGAAGGCTGGGCCGACCGGGTTTCTACATGAAAGAGAGAGGACGTGACAGTAACATGGAGTAAATTAAATGAACCGAAGGAAGAGAGGACAAGATACAGCAGAAATGACAAGGTACTGAGTCAGAAATGCAACTGAATAACATTATTCGTAACTATTGCACATGAATGAAAGCCTCAGGAAGCCTCCGTCACCCACCGAAGCTGTGCATGCTCTCAGCCTCAGAATTGTTTTTCAGCGCTCTCTCACGTCTACGGAGTCTTTGAACTTGTGTTATACTCTCCAGGGCAGGCAATAGAAGGCAAATACTGCTCTCTGTAAAAGAAATAGTCTTGTTTGGCCTGTGCCCCACACCTTTTTAGCTCCAACAGGGCAACACGCGTGGTGGCTGCAGGGTCCCTGGCCACGGGGCACGGCTGAAAAAAGCCTGGCTCCGTCCTCCTGACACCCACCCTTGAAGTTTTTCTAGGTGTTGATCAGATCCCCCCTCAGCCTTCTGTTCTGCAGACTAAAAAGACCCAAGCCCCTCAGCCTTTTCTCACCAGAGAGATGCTCCAGGTCCCTCATCATCTTTGTGTTCCTCTGCTGTGCCCTGTCCAGCAGTTCCCTGTCCTTCTTGAACTGGGGAGCCCAGAACTGGTCCCAGTGCTCCAGATGGGGCCTCCCCAGGGCAGAGTAGAGGAAAAGGATGACCTGTCTACAAGGTATTTTTAAAATACAGAGCAGGAGAACCACCTGAAGAGGTGGTTAATTTATTTGTCCCGTATCCTCCATGGAGGCAGTGGGGAGGTGTCCAGGTCAGCTGGTGCAATGAGCCTTGCGTGCTGCGAGGAAGAACCCGAGGGGTGAGAGAGAAAGGAGTGCAGGAGGAAAAAGAGAAGTCAGGACAAGCTGCGTATTCCTTGGCTTTTGACAGCTGCCCGTGACCCTGCTGCTGAGGAGCTGCGGGCACAGATGGGCAGGCCTGGCAGCCTGCAGGTCAGTTCTAGCGCTGGTGAAAATAGCGGTACCTCACATCATCCAGCCCTGGGAGCTTTCAGGTTGGGTCGTGTGTTCGTTCCCATCTGAGAGCAGCCCGAGGGAGATGAATATTTGATGCGGAGACAGGATTTTACTAGAAGGGTTTTGAGTCTCGAGTGGGAAAGCCTGTTTTTAATGCTAGCTTTAGCCATGCATGCCTCTTGAGTATCAGGGATTTACTTCTGTTTGATTCTAGTGTGTCAGATTTTCAATTTGTGATTGAAATTTGTCATTTCCAAATTAATTTATGCATTCTCTGAGCCAGTGGCTGCTGTACCTTACCCAGCAAGCTCAATTTCTGCAGCTGGTGAGACCTTTAACGTAACATGGAGGTGGTTTTTTTTTTTTCTCTCTCTCCTTTCTTTCTTGTGCTATTTTTACAGTGGGGCTGTTAGCAATTAGCGATCTGTTGCATGCCACGAGCTGCCCAGGCAGTGTAATCCCAGTATTCCCAATCCTTAGATGGGAAGCATTTCAGGTGGCGTGGTGCATCCACTGCTGCAGGTACAGCAAACGCCCCGTTTTCAGTGCTGGCAGTGGTGAATGCCATTCCCCCACCCCGGCTACGCCAGTCCCCCCGTCGTTCGTTGATCCGTCGGTGCAGCGCGGCTCATTCCTTCCCTGTCGGTGGAACGAGACGCCCGTCTCCCTGCGTTCCTGCGGGGGCAGGTTACGGGGCTCCCTGTGCATTTTCCTCGAGCCCCAGAATTAATTACCTCACGTTTCAGCAGCTGTATTTCATACCTGAAGCAAACTCCACCGTTCCGGGGCTGGTTTTGCTGGATGTGGTTTCAGGATGCAGCAGTAGCTGCCTTTCGAGTCCCAGAGACACGGTTTCCTGCCATTTAGCCTCTAAATTTATGTTTTTAGAAAGCTGCTGGGTATTTTGGACGTAGAAATGCCTCTGCCTTTAAAGAAGAGGCAGTAATGCTTAGGATATCTTTTGTAATATATCATTGCAGATGATTTTAAGACCGAGGGTGCATTTTTTTCTTTCTTATTTTGGCAAATACTTTCGTCCAAGGATCACTGACCTTTTTCTCCCAAAGATGCCTTTTTTCCTGTAGGCAGATAAAGCCCTTCCTTAACCTGCCACGGTTCTCTGTCTGCATTCCTTCCTGGCCGTGACCAGCCTCGTGTTTTCTCAGTCTAGTGTTGAAATTTTATTCGAGTTGTAAATATTTATTTGCAAATCATGCCTTCGGATCCGCACTTGCCAAAAAGATTTTATCCCCTCATGAGACACTTGACTCCCTACCTCGTTCCTCCCCGCGGGCTCTGCTTCGGTTCTTTGCTTCCCGTTTAGTCATTTCTAGTTTTTATTTCTGCTTCGTGCCGTTTCCCCCACTCACGTGTCTCATTGATCCCGACTGCTTTATGGTATGAAGAAAATGCGTCCCGGGAGGTTTGGGAGTTTGGATTTTCCTTTTTTTCTCCGATGGACAAAACCTGATGCAAAATATCCCCGCTGGCTTTCGGTCACCCTTGTCATCCAGTTGTTATTTAGCCCGATCCAGAAGAGGTTTCTTAACAACAGATATATTTCTTCCCATTCCGTTGTCTCAGCCTGGGTACCCTGGTGGCTTGAAGGTCACGTTGGAGTTAGTTTGAGCAGCTGCGATGGCTGAAGTGGTGGGGTAGTTCTTTTTCATGGGGTTTGCGGTGGTGGAATCAGTTCCACCACTGTTCCTTTCGCTGCAGTCCCTGGCGGAGTATTACACCGTGAAATTCGTTGTGTGAGATGGATTACAAAAAACCACTTCAACATGCTCCCCTCTCAGTACACACAAATTATCTCTCTGTCCGTGTGTTCCTTTTATTTCGTAAAAATACCTGGGCTGAGCTGTGTTTTTTCCCCTATTGTAGATTTTTCATGTATTTGTTCACACACACACACACATTTATGTGCGTATTCTGGATTTATTGACTTATATTCTTCTGGGAGAGATGCAAAGGATTTGGGGTTTTTTTTGCCATAGGATTCTCATGTAATTCAGTTGCTGACTTGTTGCCCCTTTCCTCTTTGCAACTGGGATTCGACAGCATTGCGGAGCGGGGAACATCCCAGGGCAGTACAATATTTGTAATCTAAATATAGCAAATACCACAAATACCGGAGAAGCAAATGTCTGTATCCCAACATCAGAGTGATCCCCCAGACAATTCAGTTCCCAGACGGAGGAAATTTCAAGTATTAATTTTTTGCAATTTCTACTTGAAGAAGGCTCGATAGGGGACACTTTAACTATCCTCTAGTTCCCATGGCCCGTGGTACCTGGCTCTGAGAGCAGAGTTACACGGGATCCAATGCTTTGCCCATTTGGCAAACTTTCCTCCCAGAAAATGGGTTGCAATATTGGGATATAAGTCACGACGAGTCAAGGTTGGTATTACACCGTTATACACCGATCCTAACCTTATGCCACATTTTCTTTGTGCCATTTTGGCTTTGTTCTACCGTCTTTTCCCAACTTTGAGCCTGAGAACAAGTTCTTTAGCAAGTGCCTTTGTCCACTCAGGCAAAATAAGCCAGTGTTTCCCTAAAATGTAGTTTGTGTCCTGGCCAAGACACAAAGCGAGTCCCAAGCCTGCAGTCCACCCGACACCCATGCCATGCATCGCCAGGATCTTTTCTTCTCATGGCCAGTAGGGATGGTGACTCTTTCATGCTCCTGCAAGAACGTACACCCAAAGCATCTTTCAATATCAGGTTTATGCTGGGATTAAAGAGGGCTGGAGCAGCCCAGGAGCCCGTTCCAGCACCCCATGGCAGCAAAACTCCTTTGTGTGAAACTTGAGCTGTGCTGTGCCTTTCGGTGGACCATTTGTTTGGCTTCTCACCGAAGGTGGGGGTTTCTAGGAAGGACCCGGTCAGCCCCAGCCACCCCATCTGCGCACCCGAAAAAATGGCGCGAGGGAGAAGACATGAGGAGCGCTGGAGGGACCAAGCGAAGAGGCGAGCAGAGGGGAGAGAAGACAGAGACTGGAGTGAAGGAAAAATGGAATCAAACAGGGGACGTGAAGAAGGGGCAGTTGGAAGAGAGACACACAAGTCCTATCCAACAAGTCCAGTCACGGGGACTTTCTTCTTTCCTGCCCCGTGTGTGGCTTAGGAGAAGCTTAGGGCTTGCGATTTTTTTAAGTGGTCCTAAAACTGGCTTTGAGCTCTTTCCAGGGTGGATTTGGGAAATGCAAGCCATCTCATTTCTGCTTGGGACCGTTTCAGGGAGGAGCTCTGCAGCTTAGAATATTAACAAGTCTTCGGAGTCAGTGGGAACCACTGTCTTTAAGAAGAAGAGGTTGTGCGTGACAGCTCAGGATCGGGGAGGAAGGGAACAAAGGAGAGGAGGGAGAGGGAGAAGCAGCGACTATTGAAGTAAGATATTAATAGGTTAGAAAAAGCAGAATTAATAAAGACTTTTTAAAACATGCCATCAAGAGCCCTGCCAGTGCAGAATTATTCATGTACATTTACTATTGTTTTTATCTGGCTCAAGCAGTAAGATTTCTGCTGCTTCCCTTGGGAAACTTTTCTGCAAGAGAATAATTCCTCAGTTGGGGAAACTTTTTTTGATATTCATCTTAAATTAGATTTTCTTAATTTTCTCCTATTACTTCGAGTTATGTCAAGTTACGCTGTACTAAATTGCCCTCTCTTCCTGTCATGGATCTGTAGATGATTATCGCTGTCTACTTAAAACCCTTGCAAGAGTGTGTGCCAGGTATGAGCGTGACGATCCCAGCGTCGAGCTGACCCGCACCAGTGAAATTTGTGCTGTTCTCCCCAGGTGGTTTGTCAGTTCTTCAGGCTCTGCATAGTTTGGGAGCACTTTTGGGAGGAGAGGCCCCCGGGCAGAGCGTAGCACGCTGGGGACCGTCGCATCTGAGCCGTGGAGATGGAGTCTCTGAGCCTTGGAGCGCACAGACCAGAATAGCCCTGGCCGTGCTCCTGTTGCAGCGTGATGGTGCGAACCAGGTCTCATCTGCTGTCTGTAAATCTCTTTTCAACTTCACAACTTTCCAGTCTTCCTCCCTTTGTCAAACATCTGGACTTTGGATTTTTTTTTTTTCTTCTTTCTTTCTTTGCGTTTCTGAGCTGTATTTTCCAAACAGAAGCTCCCTCTATTATTTCCTGCTCCAATTTCTAAGGTCTCTGGGTCCTTTCTTGTTATTTTCCTGTCCTGGCAAGCTTTCACAGTACCTCCTTGTCTGCAGATATCGTTACGGCCTGATTTGTTGCTGCTTCCAGAAGATCCATGAAAATATTGCCTAAGAGCAGACTCAGCAGATGTCCCGAGGAGCGTGTCGCTTGTCACTTCTGCAGAAAGGACTGGAAAGGTGGTAGAAGAGGTTAGGAAGGTGTTCACGCCCGTGGCCTCAACTATTTGGAAAAAAGCAACTGGACCAAGTACAAGAAGGATAAAAAGGCCATCAGGAGCCAGAGGGTTTTTTTGCCTGTGGGAGGGAATGAGAAGGGAATCTTAAAGGAAGGTTGGAAGTTGGCGTGTTCTCTCTCTGCTTCATGGGGAGGACCGATGATGACTGCCGCTGGAGACAGGCACATGCTTCGGTTGGTTGTGAGATTTCTACTGCTGGGATGGTTTTAGCTTAAATCCGAGTAGTGTTCTTTCAAAATCTCCTCCCCTCCCTCTGCTTGTGAAAGCTCCTGCAGGGAAACGCGCTCAGGTGAAGGTGATGTGCCTGCGGGTGAGCCAAGCTCCTCCTTTCTGGAAGGGAAATTGGGGTCCTGTTGTGGCAACTGGGATCCAGCCTGGGCACCCAGCTGGTGCAGCTCTGCTGGCGGGTGGCTCGTCCACAGTTTGTTCTCCCCCAGCAGAGATGGAAGGTTGGATGGAGCCCTCCCGCAAGTCGAACTGGGAGCCATCAGCTGGGTTCCAGTGCATGTGCTGGGGAATAGGACTCTTAGACCTCAGCAGTTAATTCTTCCGTAGGCTCCTGTTCTCCCTGACCTTTGTGGTACCGTTCTGAGATGTGGGATAATCAAGGCAGTGAGGCTGTGCGTTAGGTGGAGCCCCTCTGGGGTTCTAGGTGCCATCAGTCACAAGACAAAGGAATTATAACAGCACATTTAATGCATTCCTTCCACTTAAGTTTTACTTTTGCACTTGTCTTCTCGGTGGATTCTGTGCCGCTGCCTCGGCTTAACTTCAACCAAGAACCCAAGAACCAAGATGCCCGTTTCCCTGCGGGAAGCGATGGGCTCTTGCTCCCGGGCCCCGGGATGGGCTCTTGCTCCCAGGATGGGCTCTTGCTCCCAGGATGGGCTCTTGCTCCCGGGCTGCTCCTCAACTCTTACCTCCCCAGGTCTTGTCTGCCTCTCTAAATACCCGAGGCTGTGGTCAGGCGTCGCTTGGGGCTGCTGATTACTGCTTCTTAAAATTCATCTGTGCCCACAAGTCATTTAAAAAGCGTTTTCCACATCTGTCCCACTAAACCACCAATCTGCTTATCCACAGCTGTCAATTTTGCTGCTCTTGTTTCCACTGGATTGCGAGGGAGGAGGGTGACGGCCGCGCGGTGTCCGGCGTTCTGTCTGTCCTTGGGCTCGCAGCGAGCTCTCAGGGTCTGCCCCAGTGCCTCCTCCGTTGGAAGTTACTGTTTTTTCTGTCTTTTTGGCACTTCAGATGCCCTTGGTGGGGGGTCCCCCGAGGTGGAGAACCGGGTTTGTCAGACGGAGAGGTCAGGCAAGGGTGAGCTGTGCTGGCTCTGAGGGGAGAACTGTCATCGCCGGCCTTGGAAATGATGAAGGGGGTGCAGAGGGGGAGCCCTCGAGGGCTGACGATGCTGATCCCACGGTACCTGGGAGGAACGGCAGCTCCTGTACCCGGTACCGAGCAGGGTGACCCCAGAAGCAGGATGTGGACGGGAGTTTTGGAGGAGAGCACCCAGTGGGTTCTACCACTCCAAAGGCTGTTGGTGTTGGGGAAGGATTCCCATTGCTTTGGTGGCCGTTGGGTCCATCCCCACCTGCACCACGTGTGTAGGAAGAGGGACCATGTTCAGTTCTTGGTGTTACTGCACCAGCCCTTCCCATGTCCATACTCAAAGCGCTTCTGAATGCTTTCACTGAGGAGAGTCAAATGTTGCTCTCCTTTTCCTTTGTCTATCCCCACTTTCTGCCTCTGCTTCCAGCACTTACCCGTGACCACTTGGAGAAGGAGGAATAAATGGCTTCTTCTATGGCAGGTGTGACATCTGCTTCCGTCTTTTCAGCCCAGCCTAGAAGTAAATGCCATCTTTATCTCTCTTTTCCTCAGAAGATGAGTGTATCATCTTTATGCTGTCCTCCTGCCGCGTAGATTGGGCAGCCTTTGATGTAGGGTGACCTTCGATAGGATGAGGGGGAAGGGTTTGACACTGGAAGAGGGAAGATGGAGATGAGATCTGGGGAAGGACTTTGCCGGGAGGGTGGTGAGACCCTGGCCCAGGTTGCCCAGAGAATCTGTGGCTGCCCCATCCCTGGAGGGGTTCAAGGCCAGGCTGGATGGGGCTTGGAGCAGCCTGGTGTGGTGGGAGGTGTCCCTGCCCAGGGCAGGGGGTCGCGTTGGATGGGATTTAAGGTCTTTTCCCAACCAAACCATTCTGTGATTCTATGATTCGACACCCCCAGGAACGTGGCAGAAGCACTGGGGGCTGTCGCAGGGCGGTGTGGAAGGAACTCACAGCACTGAGGAAGACCCTGGAGTTCCTCTGTGGTCCCTGCCAAGGTGTCTCCTCAAGTCATTTGTGTCACTGCAGGAGGTGTTAAAGACGAATTAGTAGTTTGTGATTTGGTAAAACTGCACTGTATTTTTTTCATCCCCGAAGCACCTTCCAGGCTGGCTGCTGGAGTGGGAACGACCTGTGCTGCTGGCTGCGCGTGCGCTGACAGGTTGTCTGCTCCAAACCCCTTAAATCTCATTAAAATAATAATACAAAGAGGTTGCTCAGCAGTGAGAGCGCACCCAGCGCTGTGCAGAACCCGGAGCGCGCTACCGATGAACGCTCTTGGCATTAAAGAGGTTTTAACCTGAAAGGATGGGACCCACGAGGGGGACGTTTTAAGTTTTATCCTACTTCATAATTGTGAATTCCCTTCTAGCGGGGCCTCATTGGTAACGAGATATATATTGAATTAGCCAAAGAGTTAATTGATGAAGCTCTGGCTTTAAAACGAGTGCCTGTAAATAATGGGTCCAGTTCATCGGCGGTGTCCAGTAACACCAGTGAAGTCAGTCAAATTACACCAGGGTTGAATTTGATTCCTCCTGTCTTTGCTTATCAGGAATACGACTTGCCCAGACATTTTATGGGGAAACATTTGCCTTGAGGCTGTTTGTACTGGCCGTGCCGAAGAGCTGGAAGGGGAGGGAAAGCAAAGAGCAGCTGGAGGAAGGAATCACAAAAACACTTTGTGCAACGCTCTAACCTCCTTTCTCTCTCCTCTCTAATGACAGGGCAGCACGCTGAGGAAGAGGAAGATGTATGAAGAATTCCTGAGCAAAGTCTCCATTTTGGGTCAGTTTGGACTCCACGGGTCGGTCCCTCGTTGTTGGGGGGAGTTTGGGTCTTTGAGGGTCTTGAAGGTCTCACGGCTGCCTCCTTTCCTTGGAATGAGAGTGTGAAGGGCCCTTTTTAGGACTTGTCTTTCATTCTCCTTCTTTGTTGTGCACTGGGCGTTTGTTGGAAGATGCAAATCTTCCCTTGAATCTAGGAGCAGGCAGGCACTGGCAGCCTGTTGGTGGGCGCTGTTGCGGGAGCGATGCCACGGGCAGAGGAGGAAGCAGTGCAGAGAGGTGAATTTCTCAGAAGATCTAGTGAGATCCTCCCAGGTGACAGGGGAGGAGCTTTTTCCTGTGAGAATAATGTATTTCTGTGCACCAAACAAACTAACCTCACCAATCACGACGGACTGGCTTTGAGGGGACTTTTTTTTTTTCCTCCCCTCCTCCTGTGTATTTTACTGCCCCGTCTCACATTCTTAAAACATCTGTTTAGCTTCTTGTCCTTGGATTTTGTTTCCCTTTGATTAATGCGATAGCCACGAAATTCGGGACATGGTCTTGACGGCCTTCGGTAGGAAAAACAACAAGCCCCTAATGCCCAACCAATCCATCACCATTAGGAGAACAAAAGCATGGTCCAAGGAGGATGGGGGGGTTGGACAGGGCAGGGAAACATCGGTGCTGTGGGAGAAACATCCCGCTCCTGCTGGGGCTGTTTTGAAAAAAGAATGAAAAAACAACCCCAAAACAGAGGACGGGAGTAAGTTGCTGTATAGCTCAAATACTTACATTCTTCCTTGAGCCATTTTCTTCCCTTCTTTCTGGTGTTCCTCTGCCATTTGAGCTTATTTACCCAAAAAAGGAGAGAAAATACATGTGGCCCTTCCTCGAGGTGCTGCACGTGAAGTTTCCAGTGACGTTTCTGTGCTTAAAGTAAGGCCAAGCGTGTTTCTCGCTTATTAGTGACGTTTTCACCATTTAAACGCCCTATTTTTATGCTGAATTTAAATCTTCCTAAATGAAGAGCACAAACCACACTGAATTACGATGAGCATTGCCAGAAGAAAGGATCCCTGCACCTGCGCTAGCGAGGAGCAGTTACAACCCCGAGACACCTCCAAACAATTTGGGAGTGGGGAAGGTTATTCCGAGACGCGCTTCCTTAGGCTCGTGGTTTGCAATATGATTATATCCTGGTTTATACTCTGCCTTTTCAGCCTCGTTATAAGCAAGGTAGGGCTTGAGATTTGAACCTTTTGGTTGTTTTTTGGTTGGTTTTTTGTTTTTTTTTTTAATTTTGTAAAAGCACCGGGCAAAACAGTGCATCCTTCCAGGGGCGTCGAGGATTTGGGTGCAACGTGTAAAGGATCCGTTTCAATGTGTCTAAAAAAGCAGGTGGCGTCTGGGAAGGAAGCGGCGAGGCGTTGGGGAGATCTCAGCTCTGAGAAGTCAGCTGCACGTCCTGCCTTCGTGCGGTCACGACGTGGTGATTTCCCGCTGGAGAAGCCTCTGCCACCACCTTCTGTGGATTTTTCCGGCAGAGTGCCGGTAGCCACCCATTTAACTGCAAAAGCAGCTATTTTTTTTTTTAAATCTAAGGTTTTGGTTTTTTTTTTTTTTTAGATTACCAGAAGCTGCTTAGAGTGTATTGNTAAATCTAAGGTTTTGGTTTTTTTTTTTTTTTAGATTACCAGAAGCTGCTTAGAGTGTATTGAAGAAGATACGAGAAAGCCAATTGTTTCCAGTCTTTCTTCTGTAGTTTAATGACATGTAAAGCCATCAGTTGGGTCCCTGCCGTTAGGAATTGCAAGCAGTTGCCCGCGGTCTGCTTTGTTTGATGCTCGACTTTAACTCTGCAATTAAAGCTTCAGGAGCTTTATCGTGCACCATCTTCTGTGTCTTGCAAGAACCATTAACCATTGTATTTGTGGTGTCCCTTAGACAAAAGAGAGACGCTTCGTGACTGCAGCTAGAATTAGCTTTGAATTTTTCATAAAGCCAACCGAGGAAGAAGTTTCAAGAGACTCTTTCTTTTCACTGTTAATTACTGAGTTCTCCTTTTTTTTTAAAAAAAAAAAAAAGAAGAAAAAGCCGACTCTAGTCTGCATGAAAGAGTTTTAGGCTTATTTTTAGTCCAACAGAGCACTTTTTGAATGTTGCATTGACAATATGGGCTTGGTCTTTGATATTCAGGCTTCTGCAGCAAAAGCCACAACTTCGCCAGGAAAATGCGCTCGCGATCAGGAACGGGAGAAAATTAGAAACCATTGTTTCCCAAACAGCAACAGCAAATGGCATAAAAACCCAAAGACGTGTGTGTGTGTGTGTGTCGGGTGACTCAAAACTTACCTTTGGTGCATGGATCACTTCCCTCTGGATTTTTTGTTCCCTCAGTGTGCGCTTCCGAGCTCAGCCTTTTAACTTTTAAAGCTTTTTAACTTTGAAAGAGCAACTCTCTCACCCTCCCTCAGCTCTTCTAAGCAGTACTTTGAGCACTGGATTTGAATATTTTTAATTCAGAGCCTGGAAGAACAGCCCAGATCTAATCCTGGTGTCAGGAGCTGTGTCTCGACTTACCAGAGTTCAATAATTCATGACAAGTGACAATCAGCAGAGCTGTAGTGCATGGATTTTCTCCCTGCTTTTTGAGGAAGGGAAGCTCATATCACTGACTTACCTCTTTCTTCTAATAACTTCTAAACCTGCCACTGGGAAGCTGTGGCTGCTCCATCCCTGCAGGGGTCCAAGGCCAGGTTGGAGGGGGCTTGGAGCGACCTGGTGGGAGGTGTCCCTGCCAAGGACAGGGGGTGCCACCGGGTGGGCTTTAAGGTCCCTTCCCACCCAAACCAGTCTGTGATTCCATGATTCTTTGCTCACCCAGCAGCCCATGGGTGACTGGCCGAGAGTAGCTCTGGTGAGAAGATGGCAGGACTTGCTCCAACACCTGGGGTGGGAGGTGGTAGGAGAGGACCCTGGCGTTCCCGTGGCGCTGGTGTCTCCCCATCACAGCTCCGAGGCTGCTCCCATCCCAGCACAGATCACATCGCAGGCGGGGGAACCCCGGCCAACTTTTCCTGTCCAACTTTTAAGATTATTATCTGGCTGATTACTAAAGTCTAAGACACAATGAATAAATACATTCATGTTTCCCAACTGGAGGTTCGTGCGAAGTGCCTGGATGAAAGAAATGTTTCTTTTAGAACAGAACCAGGCGTAGCAGAGCTGTCAGTTTAGATACGAATCTTCAGGCAAAGCAAGAGCCTTTTTATAATAAAGCTTTATGATCTTCAATATTTCAGAGTCCCTCGACAAATGGGAGCGGCTGACGGTGGCTGACGCACTGGAACCTGTCCAGTTTGAAGATGGGGAAAAGATTGTTGTGCAAGGAGAGCCCGGTGATGACTTCTTCATTATTACAGAGGTAGGGTCGGCTTCCCCATGGGCTCTGTCATTTCCTGGTAAAGAACCAGAATTTGCATTAAAAGACGTTTGGGTTCAGTTTAACCTCTTGCTTCAGCACAAACTCCACTCCAACCAGGAGAATTACTCAAAAATTCAAATGAATTCAGACAGCGGTTCCGTGGAAATGTCTTAAGTGGGACGATCCCTGATTTCCAGTAAGTGGAAGAGAGTGGAATGTTGAGGTGTGTCTGGTGTCTGGACTGTTTAAGGTTTGTTTTCCTGTTCCAAATCACCGATATTTCCCCCAGGCTGGGCCGCCCCATGGTGCATTGATCATTGTTCCCACGGGGATGTACGAGGGGGAAATCACAAGCAAACAGCTGTAAACTGGAGCCAGAGACCTGATCTGAAAATGGATCATTTGTTCTTTGTTTCGCCTTAAACTCAGTCCAAATGGCTGAGCCGGTTTCTTGTTTACCCTCACACAAGCGGGCGGATCTGCCAGGCAGCTGGAAAGGCTGACATCGTGTTGGGACACTTCAGTTCCACCATCTCCCTTCTGCAGACAGATGCTGACGGGGTTTTTTTCTCCCTCTCTGGCATAAATATTTGGATCCCCTGTGTCTTACACAAATCCCCAGCGCTGTGATAGAACAGGTTATAGGAAGGTATCAGAGAGACTCAGACTAACAATAACAAGCCAGAATTAGGGCGTAATTGTGTATGTGTTGAAGTAGGAGCTTTTCAGGACCAGCTGTGAGTGTTGATACGTAGATCTATAGCCCAGGAATGACAACATCTGCCTGTAGCAGCAGTTCAAGCACAAATCCCAACATCTGGCAGTGGTGGCTGGGGGGGACCCAGAACCCTTCTCCATGGGAGAAGGTGGGTCAGATGGATGGGAGGGAGCCGGTGGTCCCCCAGGGTGCAGGTGTCTGTGCCCAGATTAAGTCCCTGGCTCCCTCAGCTGCTGTGTCCTGGTGGGATTTAGGAGGAAGGAGCCCGGCTCAGGTGACAGAGGCTTGTACAGCACCCATGGCTTTGGGTGCTGTGCCTTTGCTTGCTCCTTATTGATGAGTATTTGGATAGGTGCCTCTACCCAAGGCAGCCAGAATTCGGTTCATAATCAGTATCTGACACTTAAAATCGCACTCTTTCTTTCCTCTGGAGTGTGGGATGCTGCTGCTGCTGAAATCCAGACTCGATTTATGAACATGGTTTCTCTTCTGGTGCTCACAGAATTGTCGCTGCAGATACTTGCACCTGTAGATCCCACACTTCAAATATGTGGCGAGCAGTGCCCCTTCCAAACAACGGTGTCTGAACAGAAGAGACTAGTACTTGATAGGGGCTTTTTTTTTTTCATTGACAAGATACTTAGTAAATAAGAAAAGCTTTGTATTTCTAGTAGTGTTCCCAAGCCTCCTGTTATTCCTTGCAGGAGCGTGAGACTGGGAAAAGCGATTTTCTTAGCTGTTGAATCCCATGTGGAAAGTTGGCAGCTTGCTTCAGAATCACCCAGGGCCTTTATTTCCCCCCTCCTGATGGAACAGCTGTTCAGACTTGATCGGGGAGAGGCGCGTTAACACCACGTACAGCGGAATCATAAAGTATCTGCTCTCCTCACCCTTCCACTATAAATCTGACATCGTTTCGCTCTCTGGAAATTGCCTCTATTTTTCTGCATTAGAGAGCGAACACCCAGCACCAGCCACTTGTTGTGCTGGAGCTGCCTTTGTGCCTGCTCACGCGTACTTTAAGCTTTGTATTTTAAGCCTCATTTCACAAGAGTTTACGTTTTTGACGTTAAACTTTCCTGCAGGAGAGCTGACGCCAGCCGCCAGGAACACGCTATTCTACAAACTGGCTGAGAGGAGTTTTGGCCGTGTTGTTGTCACAATACATTGAAAAGTCATTAGCTTCTTTTCTATGTTTTTTGATGTTTTGATGATAATCCGAGGGAGTGGAGGTGCAGCCCGTGTGCCGGACGGCTGGGGGTGCAGAGAGCACTCCGTGTGTCAGCAGAGTGTGGCCTCCTTTGCAGCGCTCTGTGTCCAGCAGGACAAAGCTGAGCTTTGCCGTGCTGTTTTGGGGCAAATCACCGATTTATTACAAACCGTGGTCATTCCTGGCATGACTTAAGCAAAAGCAGTTCCCGATTTACAAAGCCTTGGTGCACCGGCGTTGGAAAGGCCGGCTCCAGGTGGGATCTCATGACTCTTACGAAAGCTCCTCCGAGACACCCGGGGCTCACACATGGATTTTAAATTGTTGGCGTGGTTTTGTGTAGATTAATTCGTAAATTAATCGTCCATTCCTGTGACATCCCTTTGGGGTACCATCTTCCAAGTGTACCGGTCCCGCAGAAAGACACAGCCTGCGAGTGAACCGGTGCCTTCAGGATCTGCAGACACCCATGGAAGGTTTCATGGAGAGGGAGATTTCCAGCTTTGGTGATGGTCAGAACAACAATTCCCGCTTTAAAGCAGGAATATCATCCCATGTGGCCAAGAGTATTGAGTCTCTCAAACACGTTCACCCTCTCTTCTTTTTCTTTTCCTTAGTATAACTTTTATTTTTGTGGGTTTCTGCCCACCTTCTTGTCTCCAGCCCCTCACAGGTCGCAGTGGGTGCAGGTTTTTTGGGGTGCCCTGTGGAGAGCAAGGCTGCAGCAGGAGCCCAGCCAAATTATTGAAATAACAGAAAACGTGGACAGGGAAGAGTCACAGGAGACCAGGGCTTTTTGAGTTCACTCCTCACAGAGCTGTTTTATGGTTTGTTTCTTGTTACAAAAAGTGTAATAAGAAAGTGCTGTGTTGGGATGGCAGGACAGCTACAGTTCTTCTGCCTTCCTAAATCTCCCCGGGGTTTGCTTGCAGTGGGTTGGGTGCTTTTCTGTTTCAGTCTCAGGCAGCCTTCAACAAGATTTAGCTTTAATATTTAAAGGCTGTGATTTTTTCCAGAGATAGAATTATTTTAATGTTTATACCGTCTTCCTTAATTTGAAGATAGGATCAGAAGCGAACGTCGGCTTAACGCAAGCAGAGTAACCGCTCCTGTGAGGTTGATTTACGGCACTTGAAAGTGGTAATTAAAAGAAAAAATTTAAAAAAAGAAAAGAAAAAAAAGCAGCAGCGCTGCAGTTTTTGTATTTTCAGATATTTCCAGGTCTTACTTTCCCACTCTGGTTTTCACACAACAAGCTCGGGCTTTCCCAGACCAGACAGATGTGGAATGTATCTGCTGGATTCCAGGGTCATGGAATTATCCCATATGAGGTTCCTGGCACGGAGGTGAAAAACTTTAAGCGCCATGAAACAATTGTTGCCATAAAGAATTATATTTTTGGCGAGGGTAAATCATAACAGATGTACAGCTTCTAACAAATAAATTTGCCGTTGGGTTGTGCCCTGCCACACGCCGTACCCAGCAGCGGGGAGGATTTATTCCTCTGACTTCAGATAACGCAAATATTTTTAGCCGGCGTTTTAAAGTGGCAGCTCGGGAAGGCGTGTGAGCTCTGCGGAGCTGGAGACCCCGGCGTTAAGTCTCTTTAAACGAGACGCCAGTCGAACGGGGGCTGATTTTATCCCCGACTCGTGCTTTGCCACCGACTTCAGTCCGAAGGGTGGTTCAGACCGGGGTAGTAGCGCTCTGGAACTGGCAAGAGATGAGGGTTTTGCCGTTGTCAAGGTGACTGAGAAAGGTGGTGAATGGGAGTATTAAAAATAGTGGTTGTGATCATCTTCCACTCTCCTGAGTTCGGCTTTGAGCCTGGCTGGGGGGCACAGCACCCCCGAGGAGGTCCCTGTCCTTTCAGTCTGCTCTCCGGAGGTTGTCATCTCCTGGTGGGACAGAGTGGTCCGGAGGGGCAGGGAGCCAAAGCCTGAGCAGCACAACGCTCCTAATTAATAGTTGGTCGAGTTGCCCGGCAATAGCACGCAGCAGCCTAAAAATAAAAGACCTAAAAATAGAAGATAATTCACGGGAGAAAATTCAAGGAGAAACGGACCCGCTGTATCAAGTAGTTTCGCGTTAAGATTTTTTGGTTTTAACTTTAAAAACGAGCGTGTTGAATTGGAGATTAGCGCTAAGGTGGAGGGCTTGCTGCAGCCTCCTCTGCGACTCCTTTGTGAAAAGCACTTCAAAAAAGCTGGTGATCTGGGGTTTTTGTTATTATCCTGGTGGTTGGAGAGGAGGCAGAGTCAGGGGCTCTGATTTTCGGTCTCCTCCGCGTGGTCAGCACGGTCTGTGGGCAGAAGGTTTCCCTCCCGTGTTTCCCCCTCGGTGGGAATAATCCCAATGACACTTCATACAGGTGAGCAGGAGCTTAATGGGACAGGGCATGAAACGTCCATGGGTGCTGAAAGCAGGCAACGGGAACGGCAGAATTAGCAAATGAGAGAAATGTTTTCATTGACAGTGCGGAAATCCTTCTGGAATTAATGCGTGGAGCTGCCTCATTGGCAGAAATGAGTCCAATTAATGGGTAATGATTGTTTGGCCAGGGCTATTGAGTGGCTGATCACACTGAAAACAGCCCTGTAATCCTCGGGGAGGCGGGCGCCCCGCTGGCTTTCATCCTGCTGTTGACATTTCCAGTCAGGGCCACAAACTGGTTCCAGTCTGGGCTGGATCTGCTGCGGGTTTTCTTGCTGAGAGGCTACTTGAGATACTGTCCTGTAGGTGCAATCAGCGTGTCCAGCCCCGCTGACGCTCCCGGCGTGGGATGGAGCCTCTTTTCCTTGGGCACGGGCGCGGGGAGGTCCTCCTCCAGCTCGGAAGGTTCTCCTCTCTGCACCCGTTGGTAGGAAAACCCGACTTGAGGCTTCAATTGCACAACGAGCATCTGAAGATTTATGGTTTAAAAGCTCCTTAAGAAGGAAAAGAAAAGAAGAAAAATAATAGCCCGATTGTTTCCTGCCCTAAATTGTTGCTCTTTGACTTTCTAACCCAGGAGAGACCCCTCTGGCACCTACCCCTGCGACAGGCAGGGGAACTACAAAGTAAACTCCTTCCGTGTGGTGAATGGAGTCACTGCCTTAGGCACACTCTGCTATCACACCTGATAATCTCTTTAAAAACACAGCGTGATTAATTATTAATTAGGAAGATGAATGTTGTCTAGAAAAGGACTTTCAAAAGGCTACAATCTGAGCTGCTTAATGGAACCGGGATTTTCGTTGATAGCAAAGATGTTTGTCGAGGGCCGCCTGCAGCGACTCCTCAGGAACCAAACCCGCCGAAGGGACCGAGCCGGCCCTCACCGGGGACTCTGCCCTCTTGTTTCTGGCTGCAGAGACGTCGTTTCCCGTGGAGCTGTTAGAGGAAAGCTGCTTCCTCCGTGTCCCCAAGCTGTGCTGCGGCACCACCGGCCCCTTTGCTTCGGGGTTCCTCCGTGTTGGGGGCAGGGGAGACCCCCGCCGAGGTCACGGGTAGAAAAAGCGAGGGGTGTGTGGTTGGGTCCCTTCCTGACGAGGGATGAAGCGCTTTGCGGAGTCGAAGGGACCAAAATGTCAGCTCCGTCCAATTCTTGTTAAACTGGGTTCAGCTCTGACTCCCGTGGGCAGTGGGTCAGGCTGGGAGTGCGCTCGGTGTCCACACACAGAGGATTTTGAGCGAATCCTGACCTCTGTTGGAAAGGGACAGTGTTCCATCCGAAACAACTGGCCGCTCCCCTTCTTCTTCCCACCAGCCCTGGAGGATCCCTCAGTGACTCCAGCCTTTGGCCCTTCCTTCCCACTCTTTCTCCGGCCCCGCTGAAAACCACCGCAATGCAGTCACCCACCAGAAATGCTGCAGACCCCGAGCCCTCAGAAGTGATGGGCGACGGAGCGTTTTCTGCTCGATTTTGATGAAACTTCAGATTAGCCAGTATTTCTAGTCTATTTTAGAACTTTGCAGATTTTGTTCCTTGGTTGTGGCAGAAACCAGGACAACTGTATGTAAATTCGGTGAGTTGCTATGAACCCGGAGACTGGAGAATAATGTATAATAGTTCAAAAATGTATGGTTGGAGAAATCCTGTCAAACCCAGCCGTGACTCAGTCTTGCGTCCACGAGCAGAATGAAGTCCTGTTGCCTCATCCTTCTCCAGCGCCATGAAGGTCTTCTTTTCTTGATGTTGTGAAAGTGAAGCTTTTTTGAAAAAGCAGCCTGGTGGGTCGGAACCCAACCGAAAAGCCGTGGAGGCAGCCAATGTTTTGTCATGGAAAAAAACTTCTCCCCTGGATTGACAGCGGTACGACCAGATAATTTTGGGAGTCGTAATGACTGTGGTATGTAGCGTAGGTAAACTTTTAACCAGTTTATTTTATCTGAGCTGCTTATCTGCCTTCGGTGAACATCTTGTCGACTTCACGGGGTTTCTCCACGCTCCACCCCCGTGATGAGGTGTGGGAAGCAACCTCCCCCTGGCACGTTGTGCTCTGGAGCAGGGGCACGAGAATTGAGGTCGTTCTCTGTTCCTGCTGGAGATGATCAACGGGAATCGGGCACCTTGAAGGTCTGGACCTTCACGATGGGGCTCACAGGATATCTAAGGCAGAGAAGCGGCGCTAGCCCTGCGGAGGAATCCCAGGTTAAGGCATCGGGGGACCATCCTTGTGCCTTTATGTTCAATTTTACCACCCAAAAAATGATGGCTGCTGTTTTCCGACTGCAGGTTAAGCGGGAGTCACTCGCACTTCGTATTGCTGCCTGAAATTTGTTTGTTCCCTTGTTTTCCTATGAAAGTCTTTCATAAATCAAAGGTTGGCAAGTCACGAAAATCCAAGATTATTTCCTGGCTAAAGGAATATTCGCAGTGTCTTTGGCCACATGGTTCAAAGGATTTGTTTTCTCTTGGAAAGCAGCCCTAGAACTGCTGATCCTTAGCTGTAACATAAAAGCCGTCCCAGGAATGATGCTATCGGAGCCCCGGGGGGGTAACCTGGCAGCTGAGGAGCGATGTGCTGGTGGCCTTCCAGGACACTGCCACGGGGAGCGGTGCTCCTGCCAGCGTCAGGAGGTACAGGCGGGACTCCGTGACCCCGGGACACGGATAACCTCAGGTCTCGAAGCAAATCCACCCGGAGGATGCAGCATTCCCGAACTATTCTCAAAGGCTTAAAAGCAGTTTCCACAACCTCTCTTTTTGCACACGCTATACCCAGCGCTAAAAAAATAATAATAATTAAAAAAAAGCCTTTTGAATGTTTCCCCGGTTCGCTCCTGACATGACAACTCGTGTAGGAGTCTCCAGTCTCATTCAGCTGTAATTTAAAACATCTGATTTGTAAACCCATAAAATTGAAGTTTATGCTGGAAAGACAGCCACACCCTGGCCTCTTACCGCTAGAGGATGCGTGGAAAACTGGGAGATGGTTTGGTGTGCGGGGCAGTTCAACCCCAGCGTTAGTAACTGGCAGTTTTGTTCTTGGTGTATATTCGTGCTCCGGTTGAACGTTTGTAAAACTCAGAGTGCCGTGTTTTCTCCATCATCAAACCAGCCTGTGACTTTCCATTTAGCCAAGGCTCGCTTTAAGGGACGGTTGATGCTCTGACTCTTCTCTCTCTGGTCTCGCCCAGCGGGGTCCTCCCAGGTAGTGAGATAGCTCTGGGTGTGAGTCAGGAGAGCAGCGCGGGCTGTTTACCCCGCCAGGTTCTCGGGAGCTTCTCAGGATCCTTATAAGCTCTTTTTGGCATTGAAGACCGAGCTCACAAGCCCTGATTCAGAGCACTTAGTCAACGTGACCGAGAAGTTTATGGCCCGAGGCGTGTTGAATCTAAACTGCAATTAAAGGCATCTGCTGTCTCAGGAGTAGGAGCTCCCTCCTGAGGAGCGCTTCTCCGGCTCTAAGCAAAAATACCACAATATAAACAGGACCTGAAGTACACTGGTGTCCCACCTGCTGGAAGAGGAATGGAGAATCTCCTAATCCCTGCTGCAGTTCATCCCTTTCTCTGCATCATATTAAACCTGTCCTTTACGGGGATGGGTTTTGTCCCCGCTCTGCAAAGAGACCCGGGAGATGCCTGCAGATGTCCTGCAAGAACATGTCCCGTAGGGGCCTGTGTAGAGCATGGGTTTTGAGGAGCACACAAAGCTCTCTGCTGTGTGCTTCAGCTTTGAGCTCAGGAGTTTTTTCCTTCTGAATTTCAGAATCTGGTCGTTTGGATACACAACTGAAAGGATTCCAGGAGAGCTTTCCGGGGGGGGGATTTTCTTAATCTCCACCATAAACTCCCTTCTCTCCTTCCCCGTGGTTTGCTCCAAGTTTGGAGCCTCAAGTTTGGCCTCAAGGGGTGCCAGGGGAGGTCCAGATTGGATATTAGGAAAGATTTTTACACTGAAAGGGTTACCAAGCCTTGGGACGGGCTGCCCAGGGAAGGCGTTGAGGCACCACCCCTGGAGGTATTTAAA
>VZRU01004963.1:613671-636773 GCA_013398155.1 Pedionomus torquatus | reverse complement strand
GAAGTGCATTTGGTGTGTAGGAGTGGAAGGACTGGAGGTTGTGATTATGTTTTCCATGTGTTGATTTCCAAACTGGGGGAAAAGCTACTGTGAGTGTTTAAACAAACAAACAAAGTTACACTATAACAAAAAGTGATTTTTAATTTTTTTTTTCCAATGTCAGTTTCTATCTTGCATGTACTGGAGTATTTATTTCATCTATTAAAATGTTATGTTTCTCAGATGTCTTTCTGTCCATCTCTTAATACTTGACCGGTTGAGGAGCTAGGCCTGTTCGCATTGTATGTCATTTTCCCCAGAGAATGGGTGGTACAAAAGTAACTGTAGTTCTAGACAGCAGCATACAGGCTGCAGTTCAGTTCTTTTATTTTTACAAATACCCTCCTGCAATACCATCCCTCCTCCTCAGGACGCCTCCGACAGAGATACTCGGTGGTTGTATTTATGGAAAGCTGGGCAGCGCTGGATGCGTTGGGAGGGCTCTGGCTGCTGGTGAAGGCTGGCTCTGCCTTTATCGGCGTTGGGTCTTATCTTTGGGAAGTTTGTGTATCCTAACTCGTGCAGATGTGGGCCATGTTTCTTAAATCTGTGACTTTCCATATTAATTTAATCCTGAAGAACTTTGCCTTGCTGGTTAAAGACTAGCCCTGCTTGTTCCGCGTGTCCAGTTAGGTGTGCGGAGGTTTGCTGGACGGGACCCTTTGATTCCTCAGAGGTTTGTGCTGGAGCTCCTCAGTGCAGGTTTCTGTTGAAGCAGTTCTTGTTTGAGGTTGCAGATAACGGGAAGAGTTAGCTGACTCTTGAGGCCTAGCCCACCTCTAGTTGAATTTCTTGGGAATTGCGAGTGGACCGCAGGGAATACTGCAGAAGTTCCTGTAACTGCAGTGGTGATTTTTTTTTGGCCCGGTCTTTGTGGACCTGTGGGATCTGTTGCCTTCTGTATGTTCCATGAAAGGTAAATAGAAGAGCAGGTTTTCTGGCAAGGAGGCTTTGTTCTGTTTGCCCAGCTCCATTGCTTAATGGGCTTTTGCTTTTTAATAAGTTTGCAAATTGAGCAATGTCGAAAGTCATTGGAGAATGCACCTTAAAAATGTTGTTACCGTGGTTTAAACCTTTGCTGTACCAGTACTGTCCTATTTTATGCCTTCAAAGTAGTAAACCTTTTGGTTTTAGAGATGGAACAGTCCTGGAGTAGTGAAAGGTCCTTTTACAGCGGTATTGTCTCTCTTGCTCATGATGCTTTTACTTAATTTTGAGGGGGAGCGAAGCGTTACTGGGTAGTGGACAAATCCATCCTGTTGAAGGAGATACAAGCTAAGCTCATATATCTGTATCTCCAAGGTTAGAAAAAAATAGGTCTCTGGCTTAGTACAGGGGACCACAGTATTACTACATTTTATTTATTTTTAAATGAAGATTTTTCAACTTTGGTTAATTGTGTCATTAGGACTTTTTCTTTGTGAAAAGTAGTCCTATGCTCCTCTAGGGTATGATTTTTTCACTATGTTATCTCTGATGCAATATAACCCCAGCAGTACGTGCTGCAGGGGCAGCAATGTCCGTATCTCTGCGGTAGAGCATAAAAGTTCTCTCGCTGTTTTTTTTCATAAATAAATAAATATATGCACATGCTGTTCTAACTTTGACTTGGATGCCTCCACAGGTATTTCCTCAGGGGCTCTTTCGCGTGTGCGTGCACGCACGTTTTCCCATCTGGATGGCAGGAACAGCTGTAGGACTCCAGAGGGACTCACAGGAGGCCAAGGCCATCTTCAGGGAGGTCCTGTGCCTCGGTAGCGTTTGCAGTTGTCTGCTCAACTACCCTCTGTATCTCCTTCCCTTGGAGCGTGTCTCCGTAGAAGCCGAGATACAGTCCAAAGGAGGAAAAAGGGATTGTGGCAGATGTCATGCTTTCAGGATGTACTATCTTCTGTGGCTGCAGACAGGAGGTGAGGAACGGGCTCCACCCTTCCTTTGCATAGCTCCTGGATGGTGCAGGACTCCGTGTGGGACGTGCGGAGATGGTGCTGAGAGGGTTTCAGAGCAGCGCTGCTTGGGGGGCTGCAGGTACTGGGGTGACCTCCTTAAGTCCAGTTCTTCTCACTTGCCCTGACCTATATTTGTGAGGCTCCTTCCAGATACAAACCAGAGGATTCAGAAGAGCAGCTCTGTAGCGTGTCTGACAAAAAAAAAAAGTAATGTCCTGTTGCCTCTTTTGATGTTTCTACTTAATAATTTTTGGCGCTGCTGAACTAATTAGATTCTTTTTGAGTCATTTATACATCATTGAGGTTGTACGGATGGCAGTGTAGCCTCCTTATTACCTCTGCATATCAAAGGCAATATATTACTAATGATGATAGTGCCGATTTTTGTTGTGGTAAGGTTTTGTTTTAAGTGGTTTAGTGCAATTTTTGTTTTTACAAGGATACTACAGATTTTCCACCCGTTTCTGATTACATTTTGAAGTACATGCATATGTATATAAGTAAGTTTTCTTTTTTTTCTCCCTTTTTAATACTGAAGGAAAACAAACTGCTCTGGATGTCTCTTGGCTTTTGAGGTGTGTGAGTTTTTTTGGGATTTGGTTTTGTAAAATTAAATGTGAAATGTGGCTAGGCCATGATTTTAGTTAACAGGCAGATTAGAAAGAGAAATATATAAATATATACACAAATAGTAAATCCACCAAAGTAACTTAGTGTACCATTTTAAAATAGCAGTAATTTTAACACTTCAAAATGTTCAATCATTTCTTTCCAGAGAACTCACACCAAGGGAGCCCTGTGCCATGTGCTCCCAGGCCTCAGCTTGAGCGAGTATCTGTCAAAATCTGTGCTATTCATATAATTTGCTCAGTAAAGTTCACCAAAAAAAAAAAATGCTTTTGATGCAAACAAGTACAACTATTTTTATGCACTCTGAGCAAATGATTAACAGGAAAAAGGCTATATATACATATGCACATTGTGACATTTTCTGAGCTGAAAGAGTGTGGTTCCACTACTGAGAGTGAACATACGGATATTTAAAACACTGTGGTACCACATTTATAAAGACTTAATGAATCTTGTGATACTTTATTTGGAATGTATTCCTATAGAATATTAATCCTGTTACAAGACATTATTTTAGTAGGTATATTCATGTTGATCATTTACTTTGTACTTTCTGGGACAGAAAAAACAAATAATGGACTAGTTGTCAGGGTGTGATTGCAGGCCACATTGAGGTCACTGATGGCCGCTTGGCATCATACTTTAGGCCCTTGTTGCCCAAAAGCTTACACCATTGAGGTCAACAGGTAGAGTCACCATTCCAACATAGGCTTAGTCCAGCATGAGACACGTTTCCTGATCTGGAACCTTGGTGGTTTTGACAAAATCTTAATATTTCAGGCTGCTTATATCACATATGCCATAGATCTGGTCTAATAGTGCATTTAATAAAGGGGTTAACTTATTTCTGAATACATTATGCAATACACATTTTTAGCCAAAAATAACACTATCCCCACCAAAAGTGAATTAAGCTTAATTTTTAAATGTAGGAACTTTTTAACAGGAAAGAAGTTGTCGCTTTTATATTGTTTGTGAATTTGGTACTACCTTTGGGTTGCTGCTTCATCATAGCAAAGTTCATTATTGATTTAATACAGCAGCTGAATCTTGGAACTTGAGATCCGAGCAATGTGTTTTCTGATTCTAAAAGAAAAAAAAAGTGTGTAAAACAACCAGTAAACTAGTAGCAAAATGCTATTGAAAAGCAAGTACGCTATTTAAGGAAAATTACAAATGTAAATCCATGTTATTTTTCAAAACTAAGGAAAAAAAAAAGAAAAACCATGGGTCAGATAATTCCCTTCACTTTTTACCACAGGAAATGATCAAAGTAGCAGAAAATCTGCTCTTTTTGGCCAAACTTCTGTCAGAGACAGAAGGGGTCGAGCCAACACATGGTGTATCCAGCCTTGCAGCAAGAGGGGATGTGGCTGATGGGAAAGGAGGTGGAACCAGAGAAAATCTGTAGGGTAATACCTCCTATTAAACCCACAGGAATTTTCCAACCCTAGATAAAACATAGGCTGATCCAATAAAACAAATCTCAAACAACGCAACCTTTCTTCCTGGGCAGTGAGATGCTTGTGAACGAAGATGAGGGGTGAGGAGAATTTGGGATGCTCTGCCGAGCGTCTGCATTGCTGTAGGGAACCAAGGGCCTCTAGGGTTGCCCTAAGATGTGTAAGAAGTACAGGTGAAGAAATGTACCTGTTAGAACAGTTTGGTGGGCAACACAGGGGCTGAGTTTTATTTTTCTTTCTTCTTTCTTCCCTGTCGGGCTCTTTCTAGACTTCACGAGCAGAAGCAGATGGTAGGGACCAGTGCGTTTTTACTTCTTTGTTCTTGCTGCCTGTGAAAGGTGCCAGATGGGCAATAATAAAGATAGAAATTCCCTTCCTGTGGCCCAGGGATAGCAAAAATGCAGAACTTCAAGACTGCCCTATCCTCCCAGGATCACCAGAACATGTTTTTCTGGGGCCCACCGCTTTTGCTCTTTGACGCTTTGCCAAGAAACTGACAGAAAATCCCAGTGGCAACTTGACAGGGGTATCAAGAGCGTTAAAGTATTTCATGTAGGACACCAAACCACCAAATGGGTTTGGATCAATCACAAATGGGCCAAAAACTATAGAGGGATGAAGTACAAGGCCATATCTTTCCTATGAATCAATAACTTGGAAAATTAAATACTATGTACACTCCAAGAGGTGTTTATTTACTTGGAAATTATGGATTACCTTTTTTTTTTTTTTTATAAGAGTAGTTCAAAGGAGTGTTTGTTTAACATAATTAGCAGTAGTATTCTGACCCATTTTCTTAATGAAGACAGACATCTGTGGACATGAAGGGCCTCATCCATGATTCTGGAGTCTGTGTAATTAAATATTTTCCACAAACTATGTTAAAATGGTAGGGGTCATCTTGTGTTGCAAAGCAAGAAATTATATATTGATTTTCATTAATTTGAATCTTTTCCTTGAACTGTTTTTATTACACTGGAGTGCTTTGAACCTAAGGTTTTTTGTTTGTTTGTTTGTTTTTGGGTGTTTTTTTTTAAACCACACAGTGTATGCTGCTATATTCCGACAAAGTCAAAAGCAGCATTTCAAGAGTAATGCAGAGATTCCTGGGGTCTTTTGGCAGTTTGCCAGACTCTTGTTCCTGTTCTAACTTAATTTTTTATAATTTCCTTTTATGTTAATAAAGGCTTCTTGTGGCTGTAAAAGTTTAAGTTGTCTTACTCCATAGACAGCCTGGTTCTTATGTAGATACTATTTAGATTATTTAGAAATCCTGCTGGTTGCCAGATGGAGCTCTTTTGGGTTTTATGTTAAATGCTTGGAAAGCTAAATAGCTTGATTTTTCTCTCCTCCCTCCTTTCCTCCCCCAACAAAATAAATAAATACTTGAAAAGTGATTACTAACAAGTTGCCTAACTTCAGTTTTAAAATCAAATTAGTATGAGGTGAAGGGACTGCAACTATGAGATACCTCAGAGTAGTCGGGTTTTGGCAGGGTTTGATGTACCCACCAAGACTTTAAACCAACAGGTTTTCTCCAGGTTACTTTGGGCAGCAGGAACCTGAACTTTAGTCTAAGGATAGAGAATCCTGAAAAGCATAGAACACGGCCCGGAATCCTGCAAGTAGAGCTTCTTACGGTGTCTGGGCTTCGGATGGAAGCCCCGAGACGGTCTTAGGCTGCCGCGGCTGCTAGGATTGCTGGAAATAACTGGAAGGGTGTGGTTCAGTGGTATGCTGGGCTGCTGCGAGCCACTTGGTCTGTTTCACCAGTCTTTGGGTGACCGAGAGTCTCTGTGGTAGCTCCTGTGGCTCTCATCTCCCTGTTTGGAACACGTAGGTGAGCCACCGAGGAGGAAAGATGTGACATCAGGTTCTCCATCGCCAGCATGGAGCCTTGAGGTTCTTCTTGTGAATCGTAATGGGTGGTCTGAAATGGCTTTTATTCCTTTGGGGTGCTGTGCTCTTCAGCCTGGTCAGTCAGTTGGGTTCACAGGGTCTCCGTTAGCATGCAGAACATCAGCACCAGAGCCAGGCCAGGTCTGGTTGGGCTCCCTATGGATGTTAGCAATTGTGAAGCTTCGTTTGGTTCCAGTTCAGGTAAACTGCTGACTCTAGGAATGTTTCCCAGAAGAGCAGTGCCTGTTGGGCACTGCAGTGTTGATGAACCGAGGGACCTTCTGTTCACCTCTTCCAAGTTGTTCCTCCAGTCCGTGCAGAAGGTGCCTGGGGAACACTGAGAGTCAATGTCCCACTAATCATAATTCTGTTTTTATCACTTGCCAAATGGGCAAGACAGTAATTGTGGCCTCCACGGTTCTGAAGTACAAAGTAAAAAAAATGCCATTTGCTAGCCAATTTTTTCAGTATGTATTGATTCTGTCTGGCTCACATCGAATATAGGAAATCTCTTGAATTGGCAGGGCTGCTGCTCAGCTGGACTTTGGCCCCTGTTTGCATTCTGAACATGTACACTATGGAAAAAAAGTGAGAACAGTCAGGTAGATCTGTACATGCAGTGTGGCAAATTATAGGCCCTGTAGCACCTCTGACATGGCATGCAGTTAATGCTCTGGTCTTATTTAAATGGTTCAAATTTAATCAATGCTTAAAAATTTACTTTCTGTTTAAAAATTTGCTATGGAATCAATCTGTTCCGGCAACGTTAGATTCACAGTTCTAAAACTTTCACCCCTTTTATCATCTTAAAGTAGCCATTAGTCTGAAACTTTTCAATCTCTGGGTCTGGCTTAAAAAACAAAAAGGAAATTGAGCCCTGTATTTTAATATTTTTGAAAGCTTTAAAGCTAATGGCTCGACCTATTTTTAAATTACAGAAGATGGAAAAATATTGGGTGTATTTTTTTTCATGTTGAAGTGAGCTATTGTTTCCCTGCTCATAATTAAAAACTTGCTTTTTAGAAACTCAGATTGGTCCTAGGCAATCCAAGAAAATCTGTGAACAAAACTTACCTGCATGAAATTTCCTTAATACTGACTTTAGGTATGAACTCCCTCAGAAGCCGTAACCTTGCCTTGTCTTCTGACTGTCATATTAAAGAAGTTTGTCCCAATAGCCTTTAAATGGAGCTGGAACCATCTCATCAGGCTGAAGAGCTGTCGTTGAAGTGAGCGGTACAAGCTCCAGAGACACATGGGTGCTATCTTTGAAACTTCAGAGATACGTGCTGCTGGCTTGGGCACTGCAGGTTGTAATAATACGCATAAGAAAAGTTACAGTGAAATATAGGACTGAAAAAACCTATGAGCAAGAAAGGTTTATTTCAAAGTGAGGGTGCAATTTATACTTCTTAAGGGAAAAAAAAAAAAAATTGGTCAGAACTGAGAGTTATTTAGGGGTTGAACTCCCATTGATTTCCAGTGGGATCTATACATCTAGATGCTTTTTGGACCTGGTCATTTGTGATGAAGTTTGATTGCATGTGGTTTTAAAATTAATTCTAGGATGTTGTGTGCTCTTGGTTGTTGTGAAACTTTAGAAAGCTAGGAAATTTGCAGCTGAAGTACATGGGCCATAATTGTGCTCCTACCATGGTGACCTTTCCGTATGGGTTAAAAGCTCTTGTTATCCTTGCATAAGCCCTGCCTGGCCAGCAGCCAGTGGCCCAGCTCTACCTCATTTTATCTCTTCTGGTTGCCAGATGCCAGCATCGTGCATCTTACCTTTGCCTCGGCACCACAGATTTCAGCTCTCTCCCTCCACCCTCTGCTCCTGGTACAACACCCAGATGTGGAACAGAGATCCCTTTGTACTCTGTGCATGTTATCCTCATACAGGCCATATGAGTAAAGACAGTTCATTCCAATTGAGGTCCAGGTCGCATTAGAAACATACCTGTTCTCTCTGTATGCAAATTCCAGCCACCTCAATGCCACATACATCCTTTCAAAAAGGTCTTGAAGAGTTGCCTGTAATGTATATTCCCTGGAACTATGTTTCACACACAGTTTGTCAAAGAGCTGTAATGCTATTCAGATGAAAGCGTAATCTGATTTTAGGTATTTATGAGGTGTTTTTTAAGTTGGGGTGGGATGACGAGTGAGCTGGATACCATGAGGTGTAGGTTAGTGACTAGCTTGAAGTTATAGCGGCTCTAGGTGCCGGTTTCCCAACAGAGTAGCATTTGGGCTTTGTGTGGCATTTTCTGCTTCTCTTGATTAACTATGTTGTTCTGCTAATATTATGTACTGAGTTAATCTGCAACTTTAAATTCAAAAACAGAGAGGTGGCATCTGTAAAATCTACTTATTGATGAATCTTCTATAACTTTTCTGTATTGGACTGTGAGGCTTCTAAAATTTCTTGTGTTGCCACAGGTTTTTTGTTTGTCAAAATTCCCTTAATTTTCTCTCCAACTGGAGAGAAAACCCAAACAACAAACAAAACTCTGCTTGGTGTATTTACCCAATTCCCTGCCTATCTGCCTTTTGTGGACAGTTTCAAGATACTCAGTTGAAAATCACTTTCTTTGAAAAATAGTTTTACTCCTAAGTTTCAAAGTCATAGTCTGAAACTTGTGAGTGTTTTGTATGTGATTAAACCTGCATCTGCTCATCAGGGTAGAATGGAGGAAAAGGCATGTTTTTCTGTCTTGGTACATAAGGTAGCAAAAGGCCAAATGTTGTTCTTTGGTTCATTTACATGATTGTACTGTCGTACACAAAAATGCCTGGCTGCATCAATATTGCTGTTTTGGACAGAGAGTATGCTTTTGATTACAGGCCCAGCACTTTGCAGTCACTTCTATTGGGAAAAAGAAAAAAAATATCTGTTGAAGGACCCTGTTAGTACATTATAACGTTTTGTGTTGTTTGGTTTTGTTGAAGAAAAGAAAGCATGTGCCAATTCTTTATAAGATCCCACTCATTTGGCAAAGGAATTGTATTAATTACATCTTGTTTTCTGTACTGTGTCATTACAGAAGAGAGAGCCCACGCTGCACTTGTAAGGGGATGAAATAATTCACTCACATCTTTGAAGCCTTTGCTGTGTTTTTCCCTTTTTCTTTGAAAATAACGGTGGCTGCAGAAGACTTTCTCAGGGTGATAAATATGCTTTGTGGTGGTGCTCAGAAGCTTGAGTAAAGCAAATTTTTAAAAACTAGTAAATCTGCCCGATAGAAACAAAGTACTTTTACACAGGTTTTCCCCAAAGTATTGTTCTAGCCATAGTTTTACCTGGTTTTGCTGTTGCATTCAATTAATATTACTGTTAGACATTTTCTCTCCTGTGAGAAGATTTTAGAAGATGGACTGATTTCACTTAAGGACGATGCAGTTGCTCCCTGGTTTTGGAGCCTTTTTAAGGCTGTGATCCGTGAGACATTGCATGTCCTTCCTTTTAAGACTGTGCATTTCACTGAAGTGATGTGGAGTTCACATAAATCACTAATGTCCAGGGAAAATCACTCCTGTCAAGAGAACAAAGCATAAAGAATGTTCAGAGTACATCTATAGGAAAATTCTGTAAGATGGACAACTCTCCTTTAATAACTCTGTGTCTGAACTACCTCCTCTTCTTCAAGACTACTAATTTAAAATTAATGAGAGTATTTAAAGGATTTCAGCTGCCAAAAATTTGATAACCTACATGAAGTGTAAAAGCCTTCCTTCACGTTTTGCTTCTGTTCATAATCTATCTAAAAATAACAGTTTAAATGTATTTTTATGCCAAAAAGATGGGGAGAAAACAAAGGGAAAGCGTGCTTTGGTTTTCAGAAGTGGACTGCAAAACAATCAATATCCCTTTTGCTCATTAAATGCTATATAACTAAGCTATTCCACTGCTTATTGCACTCTAAAATACCTTTTTACTGTTGATTTGCATTGGCATCCTACAGTTTTCTTTTAGAAAAGCAATCAGCTTATGTGCTTCAGTCACATTGACACTATAAATTCTTCCTCAGAACTAAATAATCCTGGTTAATGATTGAGTGAAACAATATTAAATTTATTTCTTAGGGGTAAAGCTAGCGCTTTGCGTAAGTCAGACTGATGGTAAGTTCAACCTAGCAATTTGAAAGGCTGTTGCATTTGTAGTAGTGTATTTGAGAGCTCCTGCAAGCCTGAAGCATGTTAGTTTCAAACTGTTTAATTTTATCACCATTCCAGAGAGTACAGAATTACCTCTTCCAGACCAGGTTATTTAGGAATTAAAGGCTTTTAGAATATGATTAGTGAAAATCATCCAAGCTAGCTCTAGTTTGCAGGGCGAGTCCTACTTGCAGCTATGAAACTGGAGTGTACAGATTTAGCATGTGGTGAGGGCTTTGTAATGTGAGTTAAGAGCTGCATTACCCAAGATTGAGGTATCTGGGATTTTTCAAACAAACATGGTCTTTTATTTTTGTAAGTGGCCTTTTAAATTTGCTTTTTTGGGTGAAACCCCTAGAAGTTTTTTATGGTGATCTCACCTCTCTTTAGTTCTCAAATACATACATTGCTTTTTTTGGAGGGGTGGTGGTGGGTGGTTTCTAAATACACAGCAGGTGCCCTGAGCAAATATGACCCATTGATGTCGGTAACACATCATCTCCTATTTTCAGTGCGGATATAGTTCATATCGTGGTTTTCTTCACTGGATAAATTCTTTGTCTCTAGCATCCTACCCGTACTGTTAGTTCTGATGGATCAACTCTGAAAACAATGGATTTCACCTTGATCTCAATAAATGGTGTAGCCATAGGGTCCTTTCAGACAGATGAGGTGTGGTAGATGCAGGTATGAAGTACGCAGATAACCACACACACAGAAGGTTCCTTCTGAAGACTTGACCTTTCTTCCCCACATGCTTCTCTACAAAATAGTATGTTTCTTGCCTTCAGAGAGTAATAAGTACTGTGAGGAAGACAGAGTCTGCTGGGAGGGCAATTAACCATTTAAAAGGGGCCACAGATAGACAGCAGATCTACCAAATTACTAATAAATACGTATTACATACTAAGTACTTACTGAATTGCTAAAATCTGCATCAGAATTAGCAGCTAGATGAGAACTGCTTCTTATAAGCAGGGACCTACCTGGAGGTAAATGCTTGTCATCACGCTGCCTTGCCAGTAATTTTGGGCCTCTGCATGTTAGGTCTAAGGAAGAATGTGGAAACTTGGTTGGTCAAAAAGTGTAGATCAGTTCGCAGGAAAGAAAAAGGCCAGGCCCTTCCAGATGTAGCTTGAACTAAACTGATACAAAGGGATGCAGCTCTGATAATTAAGGGATTTGCACAGCACTGTGGGTCACAATACCTGTTAAAGGCACTTGGGCCAAATAGGCTTAGAGTGAACCTTTCTTCTTCATTAGAATGAAAGCTTTTGTGTTTACCCCTAAGCTGTTACGTATCTTTGCCTTTCTGTACGTAGAGGGCGGTACCTTTTCTAATAAGAGAGATTAAAAATAATTCATCTCTTTCTCATGAAGCACATGCCACTAGTCATCGTTTTCTCATTGCTGTCTTGGTCACGAGCATGGTGCTTTGTAATACTGCCTAATGGTGCTTTACTTTTGTCTTGCTTTTTGCACTGTCACTCACATATTCCTTGGTGTACATCATCAGACTAGGAGCCATTCCTCACCTCTGTTTCTGTTTCTCCTCTAACGCGTCCAAAAAATCTCTTGTACTGACTTACAAAAACAGCTGGAACTGCAACATCACTCCATTTTAAGCTCTGAATTGTGTTAGCCATTACATTGGTTCCACATGCTGCTTGGGTGGAGACATCAGTTAAAATTCCCAACACAGCCAGTCAGGCCAGGAATTGCAGCTCTGTGTAAGTGGTGGTGACTTTCTAGTTCTTGATTACATTATGCTAGAAAAGAGGATTGTTCCCAGAGCAATTTACCAAGAGGGGGAAAATGGAAATACTGTTCAAGGATGACCTTCCACCCCAGTGATCTATTTGGCTGGCGTCTGTTATTGCTCAGCTTCTCCGTCATGGGTTTTGCAGTAGTCTAGTGCTTTGTCATCACTGCTAAGTGGAAAACTCCTGAGCTCACTAAACAGTTTGTGAGGGGTTTGGGTAATGGCAGATAGATTTATGAATGGAACTTCAGAACAAAGTATTCATCAAGGTTACCTGAAATAAACACGGGTCCTGTTTAGCAGACTTTAAATGCATTGATTCTAAAAATTCCTTCCATCTAAAGTGCTATTCCTGGGCCCAAGATCCTGAGATAGATAGGAGAGAGGAAAAAGAAGGGGAATTAACTTCACACTGTTCCAGCATGGGAGCAGGAAAAGTGTTGTTGCGATTGTCTCCAAGAGTGAGGCAGTGCTGTAATCCTGTTTCATTTTCATACGCAGAACTTGAAAAGATTTTTCCTAGAAATGTGTAATGGGACTGTCAGAAAACAGACCACTCCCCTTCCCAGTAGTTTCCTGCTGAAGTCATTTAAGGCCTCTCACAGCTTTCATCTGTGGAGGCACCGAGAACTCATGGGCCAAGATTTTTTTTATTTTTTTTTTTTAAATGTAATACAAGCAAAAATGAAGTGCTTTAAAAAAAGTCATTAGGAAAGAAAGTGGGAAGTTTCCCTGCATATGAAGCTGGCTCACCGCTTAATCAGTTTCTCATTTCCGTTCTGTTGCTGTCAATCCCAGTGAAGTGGATCTAGGTGTTTTTCTTGTTTTAGGTGCTGCTGAAAGCCTGCATGTGAGCTGCCCAAAGGGGTGGAGAGAGAAGTTGTTCCTTACTTCACTTCTGAGACTGTCTGTTCAGGGCTTTACGCAGGAGGTGACTTGGAAAGGCTTGTGAATTCCATTTACTGTGCACTCAGACCTGATGATCGCAGTAGGCTGAACATATAAAACCTGCTCTGCAGGCAACAGCCCTAGTGCAGTAGCTATTTAAAGAAAAAAAAATCCCTTTGTGGAGCTGGCAGATAGCCTGTATTCACAAAGATGAGAATTTTTGTTGGTATATATGCCATGTTTAACACAAATGATCGAGGCAACGTGCTTTGAAAAGAAGCCGTTACTACCCTGAATAAATGGGTGCTACTCACCATGCATTTTCTAGCTGGACCAAATTCAAGCTTCCCATTCTGAAATGGATAGCTTTTTTGGATTGCATTCATTTGTTTCTCAGACAAATCTGCAGTGTGGATTTGTTCCCTTAGATGAATGATACACATTTCATCCAGTTTCTTTCGAGTTGAACTCTGGCTGGCACAGGAATAATAAATGATTTTTTCTTTCTCCTTCTGTCTAGAAGACCATGTTGTACTATGAAAGATGAACTTCATTCCCAAGACAGATGAACTGCATTCAGAGGTGGATTTAGTGATACATGTTTGTAATGCTGCAGCAGTGCCGTAGGCACCTCATCAGACAGACACATTGTGGTAGTATTGAGCCTTAGTCACATTCCGCACATCAGCACTTTTGTAAAGCTTTAATTGGAAACTATACGTCCCTAAAGCCTAGAGGAGTCTTCTCTATACAGAGTGAATTTTCTTATTTTCTTTGACTATTAGTCTTTGAGGGTAGTGATGTATATACAATTATTTCAGTGGTAGACCATGAAGAAGTTTGTGAAGTTAGCTGGCCATTATGAATTATGCATTTAAGAAAAGAAAATGCCAGTATTTCAGTAGGCTGTCAGCACGCTATCAATGCAATCTGCTATATTGATGTGACATTTAGAGTGTGTATTTGCATTTGCTAAGAAATTGTACATACCTGATGTGTAATTGTTTGGAGTTTCCGTGATCCAGCGGATAGGGACACTCAGTGAGACGAGACTACAGACTAAAGAACAACTTTATGACTGCTTTGAATTAAACACCTTATCAGGTCCCAGGATCAAATTTGGGACTGGTGAGCTAACTGGCACACTTGGAGAAAACAGTTTGCTCCAAGCATCTGACCCTTCTCCTGCAGTGCTAGCAGGCTTTGGGCATTACCTGTCCCTGTCACCTCCCTACATCCCATCTGCTCATGTGATGAGACCATATGTTTAAGGCTAGACAAACAAGATGTCCTGCGGCCTTTCTGACAGGACCTGACATGGCGGGATGTGAGGACACATGTCACTTTTAGATTGTCTGGATTCAGGTTGTCTGCAAGGGCCACCTGGAAAGAAGACATTAGGTTGTGTCTCAAAGCCTGTTTCTAGGAGTTGCCACCTCAGATAAAATTTAAGCAAACCTCCAGGGCTATAGCTACAGTCCTGCTTGTGCTGAAAACCTGCCCAGCCTTTCCTAAGGCTTTAGATCCTGATTTACTTGCTAAAGTATTTTTGTTTGTCTGTCTTATTACTGGCATCCTTCTTGTTATTTAACTACAGCGTCGACAAAAGTTCTTGTCATACTGAAAACAAGATTTGAAGTGAATCCAAAGACTGTGGAGTCAGTGCAGCTGTGTGATGGGGAGGAGCTAGTACATGCTCTCAAAGATTTGAAACTATTAAGCGTGTATTCAAGGAAACAGCATCTGAAATGCTTTTATTTCTGGTGGTAACTGTCATTTTTCACCACATACAGTTTTGAACCTTACTATAACTTCTTGTATCAAGAGCCTAAGACTAGCTGGCCTGACTTTTGTGAGTTAGCGATGGTAATTAGAGATGCCTGATCTATTTTATTGTCATACGTACATACACTAGTACACATTGATAATAGGATGCATGTAATACAGAAGCCATTCTGTGAGAATCTCTGTCTGCTGTTTGTGTAACGGATGGCACCAGTCACCACAAGTCACCGGTGGTGACCTAATGACCAGTCACCACTAGTCACCACCTGGTCCTAGTGCAGCAGCAGTTCTATACAGAATCCCTTTCTGTGGGTGAGCACCTTTCTAAGAATCAGCAGCACACAGCTGGCTGAGTGTCTGAGGCATGCAACGTACAGGGGCGGTAAACACCTATACAAGCTGTATGAGGCTTACTTCCTAACAATAAAACAGTTAGGGTTGCTGGCAGAAAGTGATAAGAGTGTCAGTGGCTGTTTAGATTAGGGAAGGATGGGGTGTGTTCAGTGAAGGGGATAGTGTTTGTTTAGGTTTTCCCTCCTGGGACTAGTTTAGTATTTCAGGCACGTTTGGGAACTTTTTTTTTCCCCCAGTGGGCTAAGATGTGAGCTGGACAGTGTGTATGGATCTGAAAGAATAAGACTTAACAATGCTTCAGAAAAAAATGATTGCATGTCCTATAATGCTAGCTTTGTTTCTGGGTGCCTGTATTGACTCTCAGTATTTGTCTGCTGACTTTTCTTTCAGCCTAAAATACAGAAGAAGATGCCTGTTTCAGCCTGTTGGGGCTGACAAAATACTAAAGATAGACAAAACCACAGAGTAAAAGGCAGCCGAAACAAGTCCTGTACAGCAAGTGTACTCTATCAGAGGGAACAGCTGGGATCTGCTACTGACAACACTACTAAAACCATGTTTTTTTTCCATCTGACCGTACAGTTCGTGTGCATGCCCTGTCCAGCGAAATAGGGGGCTGAGACCTCTCTCCTTTTTATTCATTCTCTGTGGGAAGGTTATTTAGAGCAGCGTGGTCTGAGTCACTTTGTCACACGCTAGTTTGAAAGGCATAACGCTGTATGTAAAATTGCTCCAAGAAGATGAGGAGCAGCCACAAAGGGACATACTTGTACAAATCACTGTTCAGAGATCTTGAAACATAAAACCACATAGCTCTGAAAGAAAAGGCCAGGACCCCAAAAATAATTGGCCAGGGTAATGGAAATTGTTAAAAGAATGAATGGGAGCAGCCACAACCATTGCCAAAATCATTATGGTCATCAAGCTGAAAAACGAGCCTGGCAGTAGCAGTACATCCAGATGGCCAAATAACAAGACTTATTGGTAATCCATCCATTTGCCTGATTGGAATCTCGTCCACCCACCAGCTCAGGGGGAGACTCCAGAGTAGTCCCAAAGGGGCTCCCAAAATCACAGGCACGGATCTCCTCTCAGTCTCTGAGGACTCAACCTCCTCAGCAGTTAAACAACCACTGATGGAAGGCACAGGTTCAGTGGAGCCCTGTGTGATGTTAAAATAGATTGGTTTTGAACACTGCAGATCCTGTATTCCATGTGGCTGGGCTGAAAAGCTGTGTATGCTGCCAGTATGGCTAAAAGCGTGTCAGCAATTAAGTACCCCAGGAGGTCTCTCTGAAAACTGATGTACAGGCTCATGTAGCTTGCCTTGCAACATAACTTTTCCCAACAGAGTATGATTGCTGTAATATGGAAGGGAGCTTTGCTCTACACATGCTAAGTACCCTTATCTCTCAAGTGGCCTGACTAACATAATTAGATTAAACTAAGAGGAATTGGGCCTTAACTTTTCTTTAGCTCAGATTTTGCCACTCCTTTTCAGACCCAGAGAAAGGCCTTTGAACCTGAAAACTTCCCTGTTCTTTCCAATTATATGAATTAGGCTAATAAAAATATTATGTGCATGTTCTCTTGCTACAAACTCTGCTTGTTTTTTGCTACAAATACAATTATTAGTTCCATTCTGGAATGGCTGGCATGTATGCAAATTGGAATAAAGGGATCCAACCTGAACTGTGGAGGGGAAAAAAACAGAAAGCCAAAGTTGTTGTGCATTAGTGTACGAGCCCGTGGCCAGCTGGCTGAAGAAGAAACCCATTCCCCAGCAACTGAGCATTAGTGTTGGGAGCCTGAGGTCACTGTCACGCAGAGGATATGGGACCACACAGAGCATAAGTCAATCCACGACTACAGCCTTCCAGTATCTGAAGGGAGCTACAGGAGAGCAGGAGAGGGACTGTTTGTCAGGAAGTGTAGTGATAGGACAAGGGGTAATGGTTTTAAATTGGAGGAGGGGAGATTTAGATTGGATATGAGGAAGAAATTCTTTCCTGTGAGGGTGGTGAGGCACTGGAACAGGTTGCCCAGAGAAGTTGTGGATGCCCCATCCCTGGAAGTATTTAAGGCCAGGCTTGATGGGGCTTTGAGCAACCTGGTCTAGTGGGAGGTGTCCCTGCCCATGGCAGGGGGGTTGGAACTCGATGATCTTCAAGATCCCTTCCAACTCTAACCATTCTATGATTTTATGAACTGTAATGGAATTTGCAGGCTTTTGTGACCAGCTCTGCTCCTCAGACCAGCATTAGGAGCAGCGCCTCACTCCTATGGTGTGGAAGCAAGCCTGGTTCTACTTCCCACATAGAACTCAAGGAAATTGAAAAGGGTTCTGGAGTTGTAATACAAAAATCACTAGTTCATACTGATACAAGCCAATTTCATGGAGGAAATTTGGATTAAGGAGCAGGCAAAGAAAATGCAATAAACATAGAAAAATGAGGTTTCTACTTCTCAACATGTCTTTGTAGGATGAGATTAAGAGGTGGAGTTTGAACTTAAAAAGGCAGAGATGGAAATGAACAGTGAAAATATTGGTTTGTTTGGTTTTTTTTTTTTTTTTTTTTTTTTTTTAATTTTTGTAACAGCTATAGTTTTTGAGTTATTTTCCTGAAAGTTGTCATTAATGTAGCACTATTTTTTAATACTTAAAAATCAAATCCAGGTGGTTACCATAATATTAAGTTATCCTCTCTACCATTCACTAGTCCTCTTAAAGAGACAACTTTCTCCATAAAGCATCTGCTTTATTTTACGTCTAGCTCACTTTAAAAACTACTAGCAAGGTAGAACCAATTGGCACTGACATTGCAACAAAACACATTATTTTTCTTAAATTGTGACCACCTCTACGATAGCAATATTGCAATATTATTTCTTGTTTACACTGACCTGATAATCCTGATAACCAAAGGCAAAGACTTGATGCAGTAACAATAAACACTAGAATAGCCAAAAGTGTCCAGATGTCCTTTTGCAGTACATCAGCACTCTGAAGTGAGGTGTGTGTCAGCTGCATTAGCAAAGTAAAGGTTCCAGGGACTCCTCGCTTCCTCTCCTTTTTAAGTAAACCTTTAAAAGACAAACAGACCTCCCTTTCAGTATGGAACTGAAATGTAGTACAGAATGATTCACACCAAATAAATAAATGCTTTTCAGTTGTGATCATTCTCTATTGAGTTGAAGTGGTATTATGCTGTTGTAGTCTCCTCAGTTCCAGAAAGCACACACAAATGAAGTGATTTTAACACTTTAGGAGGCTGAACTGCAGCTTGCACAGAGCATCCAGCCAAAATTGTATAATGACTGAGCTCAAATGTATGCCAGTTTACAACTTCCACTACAATTAGTTTCATTTCTCCACTTCATTCCCGGAAAATTAACCCTGCATGAATTTCATAAATTAAGCCTCATGAATTTCAGCTATCTGCAGCTCCCACAGCACATGCCACTGAAGATCTCAAAACACTTCTAACCCCTTTCCAGTTTAATCTGATTGCCACTAGGGTTCCTAAACAAGGAAACTGAACTTCTACCTGCAACACCCATTCACCTTAAATGATATCAATGAACGTATGCAACAAAACCTTTGAAATGGTCATTTTGAGCACAAATGCATGCATAGGAACGCCCACCCAACACTGAAAACCAACCATCTCTTTGGTTAACAGCACAAAGTGGTACGATGGCTTGTAGCAACACTAAATAATCATCTACTTAGCCTTGAGCAAAAATTGAAGCAGTGGGAACATACAACATTTGAATCAGCATTTGTTGGGAAAACATTTCTCTTGTGACATAGAAACCTTATTTACTGCAAATATCTGTAACTTTGATAGTACTGTGCTTGGAGCTGGTACATTCAGCAAAAAGTACTTCAACGCTGGGATTAGGACAGAGATTGTGTTAATAGCTGGGGCGAGCAGGCCACATGAGAATGACCATTGCTCCTGCTGGTAGTACCTGGGCACTTCTGGGGAGAATTCTTCATGTAAACACCAGACTACTTCTCTGTGAAGACTTTTCATGTGTACAACAGGAAGCTCCAACCCTGCAAAATATGTTTATTCTGATGAGATTGTAGTCTGAGACGATGCGACAGTCATGGCACTGATTTGCAACATACAGGTCCTATGTTCTACGTGAATGAATGACTCTAGACTCAGCTCTGTAGCGAAAACTCTTTGTTTGAGGTCTGAATTTGTTTTTTCCTCTCTTTCTTCAATATTCCTGTAGAAGTGAGGGCTGGTAGTCCTGTTCATGTGGAATAGCATCTAATTTCCCCCAAATGTCCTATTGATTTGAACGGGATCATTTGATATTAGATATACCATTCAGATGTTACAGTTAGAATTTCTGAGGTTTGTCTGGGTTGACAAACAATTCTGCCAAGGAGTTTGCTCATTAAAACAAACAAAAAAAGAAAATCTAGGTGAGACCTGAATGCATTTAAATTAAGTTTTTCAGTAGGCTCAAATAGCAACAAGAAAAGTAGATGATTTTTGTGCATTATTGTTAATAACACAAAAGTGTATTTCTAATATTATTTAAGGCTCAGTTTTTCATTGGGTTTGGTATCTATGGGAATCATCTCCTTAGTAAAAAGAAAGAAACAAAAAAAATCTCTTTTCCAGTGGTGCTCATTACTGATGCAGCCTCACTGTCAAATTGCCACTAAACTGTAGAAAAATATACAGATCAAAAGTCTTCCTATACTGGAAATGTAACAATTTAGCAAGCAGAATACATACTTCGTATCGCTAAGAACAGAGAGTAGGCACCAAAAATGGAAATATCTTGTCAGTTTGTGGTTTTTTAATATAACTTCAGAAATTTAAGAACATTCTTTTGAAATATTATTCATCTATACATACTTCCAGATTACCTGAATTCAGTTCTACTACCGTAATTGCCTTGGAAAAAAATACATGTTAAGCCATTGTAAGTATCTATTTATTTTTTCTTCTAATTGAAAACCTGCATAGAATTAGTTGCAATTTTAAGTTTAGATCAAACTTCTTAAAATTTAATTCTGTATGTAAAAAATACATATGTCTAAAATTAGCAATGTTTAAAAGTCTGAACAGATCAGTTTTCATAGTAGCCAACTGCTCACTAGTAAATATGCTCCACCTCTCAACTAGGAAGCAGCAGACGAATTCTTGCAATTCTCTTTGTAATTCCGATCCAAGTCCTTCTGAAGCCAGTGGAAAGATTTATATTAAAACAGCTTATTAGGACTTCATTTTACATGTGTTTGTCTCACTGAGATGAGTGCTCATTTCATCTTGTTATTGCAGGGCTTCCAATCTCAACTCTACAGCCTGTAAAGAGTTCATTTTGTTCTCCAAACTGAGATCGTATATTAAAGAGAGCACTATGGGATAGCAACAGTCATTTGTTACTGGTCCGTGGCAGGATTCCAAGTTCTATCAATTTTAAGAATATACTTTCAATAAATTTAGAGATAACAAATCACACTTACCCCGAAAAATGTCCTGAGGTGACACCGATAACGAAGGAGGGTCACTTCTGACAGGCAATTCTTGTTCTTGCAGGTGTGCTCTCACAGGGCTGGGAAAGTCTTTATTTTTGGGTGTTTCCATGGTAATGTTGGCAGTCCTAAATGGAAACAAAAATATTTAAAAGGAGATGTTAAAAAAAAAAAAAGCATAATTCAAATGTGACTGAAGTTTGTATTTTTCTAAGAGTAGAAAGCAGAAATGTTGTTGTATATGGCTTTAAAAATTCTGTCTAAATTCAATCCAAAGACAAATTTTTTACAAACTGTTGAGGGTTTGGCATCATTAAAAACACTTTAAGGAAGGCCTTTTAAGAATCAGCAAACATGAAGTGACTTCTTCCATATATTGTTTTCTGAAATAGGCAGCTATTTTTTTACAACCTGAATTTCCATACAATCAAAATATTCTTTGCAAGGGTGAAGATGGTTCCTGCCAAAAGGACGTAACACAAAAATCCCAGCAGGTTTCCTTTCTTTTAGAATATTGACTGCTTAAGACAAAACGCACACCGCCATCTTAAAAAGAAGTCTCCAGCACTCAAGAGAGATTTTCAAATTTACTTTTTTTTCTCCTGAAAATTCAATCAGGTAAGAAGCTCTGCACCCACCCTGCAGGACAGGGAGTCTCAGCGAGCGCTCCCCATCGCGCCGTGCCTTGCCGGCCTCCAGCAGAGGTGGCCGCAGGCCCCACAGCATCACCATCACTATGTGTTTCTGGAGAAAGGGTCTAAATGGCTTCTGGACGTATCGCCAGGCATAAAGCATCGTCTGGTTTCATAGAATGGTTAGAGTTGGAAGGGACCTTGAAGATCATTGAGTTCCAACCCCCCTGCCATGGGCAGGGACACCTCCCACTAGAGCAGTTTGCTCAAAGCCCTTCCAGAGAAGAGCCAAAATGTCTGAGATGATGACGCGAATATGAGGGCAGCTCTGGTATTGCCGTAGTGTGCCCGAGGTGGTGGCACAGGTCCCCAGGGACATCAGGGAAAGACGAGGTGAAGCCACCTCCTTTCTGCCCCAGCAGCAGGCTGGGAAGACGACCCGAGGCAGGAAAAGACCGTCTGTGCCTGTCCCTTTGCTCGCTTCTGCTTGGGATGGAGGGCGAGCCGTCAGATGGCCCGATGCTGAGGTGGCTTCAGGGACCTGCTGGCAAGTGCTATTTATACACCATGGTTGAAAAATAGCCTCTGTTGCAAGGCCCTGGCTGAAAAAAACCCACCCCGATTCCGTATCTGTGAAAACTTCCAAAAATTGCTTTCCTCAGTGTGGAAGCCGGATATATATATTTGTTGAATCAGGTTCTTAATTAGGTAGGACACAAAGGGCTTCTGCCCCCCCTGCTGTACTTCCTGCTCAACAGCAGCATCCCCCTGCTTTCTGCCAACCCTGCTGAAATCCCACGTGTTTTTTTTTTTTCTGTTGTTATTTATTTCCACAAAGATATGGTAGCAATCAGCAACTGATTCCTTTTCTCCTTCCCCTTTTTAATTTCAATAGTTTTTTTTTTCCAAGCCAAATTTCTTCCTGCTTAGCGGGGCTGGTCTTTTCATTAAAACAAGTTCTTCAAGTGACCCCCAAACATTTGCCCTTCCTGTCCATTCTTGGTTATGCCAAAACTGTTAGTTCACAACAGGAAACCAATAGCTTGTGCTATCAGGAGACATTTCCTTCACAGCACAAAACGTCTGAATAATAATTTCAAGCAAGGCTTCACCCATTTCCTGTGAAAGGAGGGAAGTTTGCCTATCCCGGTCCCTCAGAGCTCTTTGTTTCCATCCTTTCGTGACGTAATGCTTTCTGCAGAAGGAAGATGGATCATTTTCCCTGAACAGCACTAAATTCAATATCCTGCGTAAAGTTTGGATACCGCTCTTCAGCAATGAAACATATAACGTTTACAAATAATAAAAAGTTATGCTCTGGTTTATACTTGTGGTGTCTCTTTCAAAAAATAAACTGAACTTTTGGTGTCTGGAAAGTAACTATAACGAAAACATGAAGGCTAAAGACAGTCTGGTTTACTAAACATTTTCCTGGCAGGCTGTTTAGCACTGCAGCCCTAACTGCTGCCTCTGCTCTCAGAAGAGAGCAGGGCCCAATTGGTACCACCTCTTGCCAAGCACCATAACGCCCCAGACTGGAATGTCCACCGAGGCACTGCATTTTACAGGAATACTGCAGATAAGCTGTCTCAGACACTAACTCAATGCATCAATTAAGCACAGGCTTAAATGCATCCCTGTATAGCAAAACATTCACTTGAGGGAACACTGAGGAGTGACTGACTTCTTAAAGTGATGCACTACATCAAAGCCTTAATATAATGGCAGTGCTAAGCTGTTAAACAGGGAATTGGCAAGCAATGCACGTTAGCTCTTCAGTGCTGCAACATTTAGAGATATTTAGGATGCATAATTTTAGGGGAAGATTGTGTTAAGCTATTCTTTATCCATAAAAGAATTAGGCATAGAAATTTCTATTTATAAGCTACTTTGTTCCACTGAACCCTACTGTGGTATTTCTTAACTTGCTTTGTTAAATGATACAACCTGAAGTCAGGATATGCATTTTATTTAATTTTCTACATATTTATTTTTTTAACAAGCTGAATAAGGGCTTGTGAATATATTAGTGTTTTTTTT
>VZRU01004963.1:593795-613644 GCA_013398155.1 Pedionomus torquatus | reverse complement strand
AATCACCTGTTGCAGGAAGCAAGAAAGCATAAAAGGAGAATCTGTCAAAGAGTTTGAGGACCTTAAAAGTAGCTCTTGTCACAATTGTTATTACAGTGCAGTCTTAATTACGTTATTTGCCGTCACACAAAAACCACAGTAAATCTCTCCCTCCATTATTCTGAAGGCAATAAAAATTTTATTACATTTGTGCCCTTTTTGTGTTTGTCACTTGAAATGTTTGAGCCAACATGAAATACTTAAATCTTTTTTTCTAATTCACTGGTTCCAATCAGGAGGCCCACCAGAGTCAACTTACTGTTTTCTTCCCTCCTGTGACAGGCACCACGTGCCTTTCTGACTGTCTGCCTCCTCAGCTGGGATGCCACAGGTAGCAGGCACCTTCCTTCGTGCATATTCTAGTCATGTTTGTGTTTGCTAAACAAACCATTTTAACACATCTCCACTAGGAGCTGTGTTTAATAGCAGCTTTGTGTTTCCCTGTCTCTTGCTCGAAAGGCAGGAATGTGGTTTTCTTGCTGAAGGTTGGCAGAACCTTTGCATTTTGTGTTTTCCAGTCCATTTCCTGAAGTACATCTGTCAGTGCAGAGAGTCCCTCCACGAGGCAGATTTCACTCGCCCGTACCACCTTCAGTCCTCACTTTCCCCATCAGCAACTGTAAGATATGAAACAATGTCCATCTCCTTATATTTGTTTCAGAGGAACTATAAAAAATGAATTTTGTTTCANATAATAATAATAATAATAATAATAATAAATAGTCTGCAAAATGTCATTCAGTCCTTTTTCTAATTGTCCAGCCTTAAACTGGGACATCTTGTTGAACATCTGCTTTGAAGGCGACACCCCAAGACTATTGTTGTATCTTGCTTTTCTGTTTTTCCCTTCTCAGTTTTGAATTCCCTTCCATCTGGGCGTTTGAGTATGACTAAGTTACATTTAATTGTGTAACAAAACCCCAACTGGTTGTTCATTCAATGGTTTGTAAGGCCAAATCTGGAAACCCTTACTTTGTTCTGGCCACCTGTCTCCAAAGCAGAGTAACAGATGAGCTGGAGGATGTTCAGAGAAAAGCAGTGCAAAAAAATGTGTTATTCTATTGGCTTCTAGAGAAATACAAATGCCAAGGTATAAACATGCATACTTAAGAAAAAAAATAAATCAGTCCAATCATCAGAGAAAGCTTCCTGTCAATCCCACGTTTTAATATCACAGAAAGATCTTTTATAGCAACTGTGGGAACACAATGTCCTTTTCAGCTTGTAAAACTACATTTGCAAAGCACTCTGAAAAGGGCTGTGGGTAGTATCACAAACTGGCAAGAAATGACATCCAAGTCCCCTTCTTCCTTTTATTAACTTGTATAATACCATATATATTTCAGTAAACTTCACTAAAAATCCCATGAGAATGGGAGTTTGGGTAGGGTATTTATATTTTGCTATAAAATAGATTACAGAACTCTGTCCATCTGTCAAAGCAGGCAAGTAAATCATGCTTAAACCCAATTCTTTAGTGCGTGAGCTGAGACTCAGAAAAATTAGGCAACTCAATGAAGGCCATGCAGGAATGGAAGAGAGGGAGGAGGCTCATGTAGCATAGTCTGTGAGCTATCACAGGCTGCAACTGCACGTACCGGCTTCTGTGATGCATCACAGTGCTAGTGGGCAGATGGTTCTAGACTTCTCTGTATTATATATATCAAAATTGGCAGAGAAGTCTATTGTCCTCACTGCAGCAGCGATGGTCTCTGGTGTGGCTGGAAGGGCAGGGAGCAAAGGTGGTGCAGAACAACGCTAGCAGACCAAGCAATGCCAGTAGCTGGGACTGATCAAACTGAACTCTCAGAGGCACAGAAGGAGCTAAGAGCTGACATTTTTAACACTGGAATTTTCAGTCAAGTAAAATAATAATTTTATCAGAATAGGGATATAAACATCGTATCATATATAACTCTTGGCTTAAAGTCACGTTAGGCAACAGAGCAGTCTTGGAAACTAGATACCTTTATACTCATGCCCCTTAAATAGGTTAAATCACTCTAACACCTTTCATGCCAACATTTCTTCTGCATGGTGATCAGGGTCTCATTATGTTTGACATTTTATTTCCACTATTGAATTGTATTTTCCTTGTTTTGCTCATTCACAGTGCATACTGGCCAACCTACAAAAATGTAATTTGAATGTTTTAAACCAGACTAATATATTTTGACTGTATCCTTGCTGACACAGAGGACTGTAATACAGCCAGCTGTTCATTGTTACTATGTTAAATAAAGTAGAAATCCCTTGTGATATTCTATATACTAACAAATGATGTAATGAAGTTCTGGTCATGTGAAAATTCTATCGTTATATCACCCAGCATCCCCATGAGCAGTCAGAGGCTAAGTCCCTTGTTTGAAAAGCCCCGTTAACACATCATCCTTATAATTTGGAAATGTAATTGTTTTAACCTGACATGCTGCTCATTTTGTGTCCTGCATTCTCCAATAGTACAAGTACATTTCTCTTTGTTCTGGTGAAAAGGTATTCAAGACAAAGCCTGAAGACTTTGCTCTGTTAATGTAATATATATACATATATAGACCTGTACACGTGGGATGTGAAGAGCTGATTACAAGAAACATGGTCTACAAGTGATAGGTGGGACTGCTCAGGTAAGCAAAGATAAGGAAAGAGGGAGGAAAGCCATGCAGAGAGAAGGAAGGTGTATCCTCCAAAAGAACTTGGTGAACTCAACATATTTCTGCCCTCCTCCCCCATTCCCACGTGTATAGCTGTCATATTGTGTCAGTGGTTCAGTTTCTAACACAAGCTCGCACACAGTTGTAGCATCACAGCTAAAGAAACAGAAATGCAGAGGGGGAGTGAGACCAAATGCAGGCTGTTTCAGTCTAGATCAGCACCAAAACCTGCTTCTCACAGAGCTGTATCTGAAAGTACGAAAAGAAAAGCAGCAGGCAGATGAACAAAGGATAAAAGGTGGGTGAGCTTAACCATGCAACTGACTACAGAAATTTAAACCCTGGCTTAAGTGGCTACGGGTCACCCCTGTGACTCACCCACATGCACCAGACTGGCAAGAGGTACAACACGCTGGGGAGAGCTGGGAGCAGGGAACAGCCTGTCTGTCCCCACTGCACTTGAGCAAGCGGGAAAGGAGCTAGGAGCAAGCGCTGTTTTTACTAGGGGAATTTTCAGGCAAGGAAAACAAATCAGAAATAGCAAACTAAATGTCAACTTGGTAGAATTTACAAATAAGTGACCGTTTCTTCAAAGGAACATTTACACGTGTGAGGTATACCATCCAGCCAGTCGCATGCTGCACGGAAGACTTGGTTGTAGAACTGATACCCCTAAATAAGCCAATCAGCTATGGAAGTTGGGTCTGGCAATGTCACTCTAGCTGAATTCAGTGCAAGATGTCCAAAAAATAGCCTTGTGAATTTTGTACTTCTACTAAATTTGAAGCATTTATCTCTTCCCCTTTTTAGAGCCTGCTCAACACATTATTGGAGAGCATATGCTCTCTGCCAAGTGGTAAGGTGGAAAGTTCTGGGTTAATAGGGTTCCTGGGGAGAAAAGGACTGAGACCAGACATTCCTGGTCTATGCTGGGGGTTCCAGGACAATCCTGCATGATGGTGGTCTTTTTGAACTTTCAGAATAGGGCCTCTAAAGCAAGAACATGAGCATTGCACCATACCTGACTGCAGGATCTTAGTCTCTTTCATCAGAAACTGAGCTATTGGGAGATCCCCAACTCTTCCATGGCACGACACCATAGTTCAGCACTGCTAGCAACAGTGAGGGCTCATTTTTCTGTCGCGAAGGATGTGAGTTTGTCTTCTGTTGAAATGAAAAGCAACTATTAGCTGAAGCGATTGCAGAAACTGAAGTTAGGAGAAATCCTGTAAAGGCATAACGTAACTGTAAGAGTTGCCCCCATTTGCCTGAACAAGGCAGTAGGACTGTGCCGCCCAGAGCATGGCCACACAGAGATGTATCAGCACTTGACAATGACAATTAGTCTTATGCAAAGCACCACTGAGACAGCTGTAGTGCTTCTGGCTCTGGAGAAAACTCGCTTGTAGCCAGAACGGGTATTTCTACTATGCAATGCAGACATACCCCAAGAGCTACTATAAACAGATTAAAGCAACCCTGAAGCCTCTCTCAGAGAACGGGAAAGATGTTTCTTTGCTGGATTCACAAAAGACGGGCAGAAAGTCTGCCAACACTAGTCCCATGTAAGCTTTCCCTGGTTAAGGCTTTCAAACAAGGGATAAACTCGTCTGAACTTGAGCCTTCAGGTGCTTTATCTGTTCTCTCCTAGAGGATTCACTGCAAAAAATATCAGTGGCTTTTCACCAGCAAGGATGGGGAGGAGGAACACCACCATATGGCACTTCCCAAGTGTGTTCATATCACATGCCTTTTACATGTTTACATTTCTTGGCCATGGTCTGAGCCCAACCTCAGGCTAACCTTGAACCTTGCAAACTAAATACAGCCCTGCTAGTGCAGCTGGAACAGGTGGGAGAGCCAGATAACACAGAAAGAGCTCCAGCTACACTGTCCTATGAAAAGAAAGGAAAAAATGTTCCCCCAAGCCCATGCTGTTAGAGTTACCCGTCTTGCTACACTGACAGCATTTTTGTTCTGGAAATGGCAGTGACATATGTTCCCCACCAACGTGAAGACGAATGCAAAAATCTTACAGTTTTATTGCCCAAATAATGTACAGGGTTCTGAGACATTAAGGACAGAGAGAGACTGCTGACTCACGCACCCTTGCTTCCAGCTGAGCAACAGCCTTGGGGAACTATGGTGCAGAAAAGCTATTACACGGATCTGCTCCCACTCCATAATCTGCCTGGAGAAAATAAATAGATATTCCCTTCCTGTACCCTGGATGGCGTCTGCTGTGAGCAGTGCTAAGGTTGTCCAACTCCCACAGAGCCACGTCTGTGCTTGAGCTCCCGGGAGAGCTGCTGACCCAATTGTAGCACCTGGGGGAATATTGTGCTAAAATTCCCACGAGCAGCTATGACTGTGAAGCTGTGGGCTGTGATTCAGGTTCTGAGACATCCTGAAACAGTCTTATTTCTGCAAGATAATTAGCAGTGTAAATGAATTGGCAAGAACCATTTTATATGAAAGACCAATTCTTAACACGGTCTCTAAGATTGTCTAATCATAAAATACATATTTGGATATAACTTTATTTTATTCTTAAATTCACTTATTTTTTAAACAAACAGAACTCCCCTCTTCACTCCCCCTGGAAGATAGATAATGTTTTATGAAATATTTTGGCAGAAGACACAGATTATTGTATTTATTGGCGACATCATAATGAATTAAAGTAAAAGGAAAAAAATTAAAGCTATTAGAAAGAGGTCAAATTCCAGCCATTTCTCTAGAGCAAGGTTCAGTTTTCAAGTCATTTTTCAAAATAGGTTTTACATTTACAAAATCTAATGAGGTTAATTTGAAACTGAATGAGCTAATCATTGGTTTGATACCCTGGATGCTGCAAATGTATTGCTTCCCTTAGTGTGCTAATGGTATTTATCATCTTTCTTCTGCTACCCTGTCAGAAGAACCATTTCAATTTCAGACTTCCATATTCATGAAAGCTTGTGCTGCTCCATTGTTTTAGCAGTGGAAAAAACATCTCTGGAAGGATCACAACAGTCCGAGTTGGGAAAGGTGGAAAATAAGATGCTTCCTGCTGAACACTACCTCTTCAGGACTGGTAGGCTTCATTTCCAGAAAACTGAGTGTGAATTCTATCTCATCTGAGTTTTGGTTTTTTTTTTTTGTTGTTGTTGTTTTGTTTTTTGTTGGGTTTGAGGTTTTTTTTCCCTATGGCCTTTCTGGCATTATTTATAAACAACTCCCAGAAAGTGATGAGTTTGAATATTTTCAATATTTGCAGGTTTCACCTTGTGGCTTTGAAGCACATATAAATTCTACAAGACAGAAAAAGTGAAAATAATGGCTTGCCTTCCACCTCTAGGCCATTGAGCTGAATCACGCTACTTTGTATGAGTTGTTCAGTGGCATACTTAAGTGCTGCTCACAATTTCAATGTTTCCTAACTTAGAGAGGTTGACATTCAAACTCCCCTCCTGTCTAGCCCTTCACAGCAAAGCCCTCTGGCAGACCTTAGGAAGGGTGAGAACTGAGAGGGGCAGCAGCCCTAATACAGATGTTTACCACTCAATTAACTCGATCTTGATGTTAATCACTTGCATGTTCAACGCAGAGCAGAAACATACAGGAGGAGGACAACATAACAGGAAAAAAAGAAAATCACAGAAAAAATTTAATCCATATCAATTATTAGGAAGAAGAAAGGAAAAGTCCAATCTGAAACCTGCGTGCTCTGCCCACAACTCACAACTAACTAAACCACCCAGCAATATTACTCGTTTCCCTCTTTGCACTGAAGAAACAACACATATGGAGGTATTACTGTGGAGCAAGACCTATGAAGACCCAGGGTAAACAGCCCTCCACTGATTTCACACTCATTTCACAATGTACATCCCTTATCACAAGGCTTCACAACTACCCTCTTTTGCCATTCCTGCCCAACACAACTGTGCCCTGAGACCACCCATAAACTAGCTAAAGTCCCCTTCTACCCATCTCTTTTCAGTCTTGGTGAGATACATGGGCCTACATGATGGAACTGCTTTCCTGCTGGATATTTGCTGTCTGGGCCACAGTGTTTTGAAATGCTGCTTCTTAAAATGTGAGAAAATAGCTAATGTAATACATTGGCTATCTCCACCCTTGAACCTGTGGTTTTCCAAAACCGCAAACTGGCTACATGTCAGCCAAGTTCCCTACTTTTACAATATATCTATATATATATATGTGTATATTTCACAGAATTTTCATGGTTGCAAGGGACCTCTGAGATCATCGAGTCCAACCACACACACACCAAAAAACCTATTAAAAAAGAGAAAAAAAACCAACCCCACAAAAAAACCCAACACCCACACACCAAAAGAACAGCAAAAAAAAAACCACAAAAAAAAAAAAGACAAAAAACCTGAACCCCACAAAACATTTATAAATGTATATGTGTATTATAGTGTATTCATCATTTTTAAATGGATAATGGGTGAACCTACTGATTATGACTTATATGCAGAAGATATCAGTGGAGACTAGTTTGGATACAGGCTACAGAACTCAAAGAACTTTTTTTGAAAGGAAAAACCATCAGAAAAGATCTCTGTTACATGGTTAAACACACTTAAGAAACTCTGTCTAACCAATGACTTTTGTACGTTGGCTTGAAACTACAGCTGCAAGCTGTACAAAGGAAATGACGACAGGCTATAAAGGACTAGGGAATATTCAATATTTACTAAACAAAGATCTTAGTTTGAGCATGTGTCCAGTCATACCATAAGTATTTTACAGAAACAGCTCTCTGTGCTTGGACAGTTTGGAGAGTCATTGCTGTCATTTTGGAGTGCACATGCAATAAATCACCTTGCATTAATGTACTTGCAATACCCGAATTTTTCCTCCACTCTTAAATTATGAATTCAAGCTAGAAAGCAAGTCTAAAGGTATTGGTAAGTACTGGAACAAAACCTTAAACCCTGAAAGACCCATGATTGTTTTGAGAAGTTCATTGCAGACCCTAGACGTTCAAAGGAACTCTCTTCAGAGGAAGCATTTCCAAGCTCAGACCCAAGCTCCTGTTAAGATCACAGCAGTTCAGAACATTTTTAATATTACCAGATGAGAGTTGTTCCTTTAACACAATATGTTATGTCTCCTCCTTGGGAACTGGAGAAAAGGGCTATTGTAAAACATGATTATTTATGAACTGTGTTATGGTGTTTGCCAGATGACAGTTTGCAAGGGGCCCCATGTCTAAATGGGCTGGACAGAGCTTTGGCACTGTAGTGACAGACTGCCACCTTTTAGGAGCCTTTAGTCTGGAGAGACAACAAAGGCAAAAGGCTGAATATTATCAGCTCCATGTTGGAGATGGCCAAAGCTTTAAATTACTTGCCCAGGTTCAGATGGTGGAACCTGTGGTAGAGCAGAAAACTGACCTCAGTTCTCCCGAGGCCCATGGTTGCACCCCTGATGTGCTGTGACTCACAGCTAACTCATGGTTGAGTAACAACTGTTTAAATTTCAGTTATCAGCGATTAGCCATCTTGTCTCCCCTTTGCATGAAGTTTCTGGGATCATTTAAGTGGTCACATTTTACTTGCAGTCCTGTTTGTGGAAATTAATTTTGAGGCCCAGAGATCTAAGCATCTGCAGATGTCTTGAGTCACAAATGATGATAAAAGACCTAACAGAAAATCTGGAATTCCATGCCACTCAGTCACAAGCAAGCAGCAGTCCCAGTTCTGATAAGATACAATTCAAAAGACCTGTGATTTGCCAGCTGTAAATTCAGGGGAACTGTCATCACTTTGTGGTTAGTCTTTGACAAGAATAAGAGCTATAGTCTCAAAATAAATTATTTGTTAACATCTTCAAAACAAACACCATTGGAAGGGGGAGTCCCAGTGGTACCACACTTATGATGGACTTGCTCCTGCTTTCAGATTTTGTGTTCTCATTTTATCAGGATCCTCTGCCATCATTGCATTTCCTGAACTTCTCTGTCATTCATTTACTTTTTTGTTCAAATGTGTCCCTACTTCTTTCCTCAGGTGCTGCTTATGCATCAATTTGAATAAAGTGATATGCAAACATTTGCTGAATCAGTGTGAAAAAAGGTTTGCTTGATTCCTGGCTGCTAACATGGGTGCCAGATTGAAAAGAACCACAGAGACAAAATAAAATAGTGGTAAATTTGAAATGCAACTTGTTCTCCTTTTACCTTCACAGTTCAACTAACATTGAACTCTGAAACAGATCTTTTCTTGTTCAAGTAATGCCTGGCTCCTGTCTAAGATAGCAATAGGTTTTATACCCCCTGCACCTACCACTTGGTCCAGAACCACTATGAACTTCTCTCAGCCTGCTGCAGATCTTCCTGCCTCCCTTCCCTCTATTGGGAGCTGCAGGGAAAAAAAAAAAAAAGAAAAAAAAAGTAAAAAAAAGTGGTAATGTTTAGTTTTCCTGCAAGTTTCTAGTGCTGCTTATCTCTGGAAAGTGGTTTGATCTTTTCCTGTTTTGATTAGAAGATGACACAGATGGGGGAGTAGTGTTACTCATGCCATTAGCAGCATTGCTAATTTTCTTGAGTTGACAGTCCAGGGCCAGATGAGAATTTATTACAGAAGGCGTTCCCCACCCACCCCCTGCCCCCTTTTTTTTTTTCCTGCAGTACCTGTGCAAGGTATAGAAAGCAACAGAAATAGCTGCATAGTATCTGGCTAGCAAGCCTTAACCAAGTCATTTACTTCAGGTGTGCTTGATGTTGCTATACAGGGAGCCATATCATTATTTGGTTGTTAACCCTCTCTTTTATGATCTCATTTTTCCTTGTAACTGAGAACGAAAGAGTTTCGCTGAACCCTACCAGCTTGTTCCAAAGACAGGAGAGACTGCATGCAGTATTGAACAACAGAATAACATGTCAGGAAAAATAAATTAAATGGCTTTGTGGTGTCAGCTTGTGAAGAATTGCGATGAAATATTTTTACCATGTGCTGAATGAGCCCAGAAAACATCTGCCTGGATACCAGGCTCACTACAACCTGCTTGTATCATTTTTGGAGGAATGAACAGTCTGTTTTATGGCAGACACTCAACCCTGCTATGTGCTCTGAAAAATACTCCCTTTTCTCAGAATTAATTTCTTCATAGCCAGGTAAGACTGAGTGGAAGTTATTTGGTAGAGTCTTCTGGAATAGCAAAGCACATTGGCTGTGATTGTATACAGCACTGATTTTTTTTTTTTTTTCTTCAAACTCCTCTTGAATCAGAACTAAATGAATAAAACCCAATAAAAGGAGAATTCAAAAACTCAAGTGCCTGTTCCAAGTGACCTCATATGTTGGAAAGCAAGTTCTGGGTGATAGTGGGTTACTGGAAGCTTATTCTGGGTAGAAGTATATATGATTTATTTTTTTTTTCCAGGGCTAGGATGCCTCTAGCTTCAACTAAGTTGATTTCAGGTAAATACATATTATTTAAGGCTTAAAGTTTCAGTTCACAGAAACATCAGATTGTTACTTTCTAATTAAAAAACAACAACAAAAGAAACCCTCCAAAATCACCAAAACAGTGAGAAAAGCCCTCACAACAACAACAAAGAAACGAAACCCTCATGTTATTCAGAGAGGATTATCCCACGTGTGAAAATGTGCATTTTTCTGTCTCTGACCTACCCACATTCCTGAGAATTTCATTTACTCTTAAACCACCCTCAAATGGGAGAGACCACGTTTTCCGCGAAGTCTCATTTTAAACACTGAAAATATCACAGCGTCTGGTTTAAGTACAGCAAGCTGAGCGTGAAGAAGCAGCTCTCAGAACAAGCTTTTATGCGAAGAGCTTCTCAGCGTCCTTGGGGTGAAAAAACAGTGGAAAGGCTGCAGCCTTTTTTTTTTTTTTTTTTTTTTTAACATGCAGCCAACAATTCTTGAGTCTTCATTCACAACTTCTCAACCACGAACGACATTGATGCCCGTAAAACTGCTTATTCCCTGGCTGCATTCCAAGTCCACTTTATTCACTGCAGTAGCTGACAGCACCACCCATTTCTCACTGTATCTCTCAGGCCACAATCGCTGGTGTCAGATGTGTTTTTACTAAGGAGACTGTGGAACTGGTAAGCAGAGAGCTTTCCCACCCTTCCCTTCTCTCAAGCACCCGGCAAGCCATGCATTCAGAGTGGCCACACCCTGCTTGTTATTGTTGAATTCAAATATTAAAGGTGGGTTCTTTTATATTTTCCTTAGCCTTTCACCTTTATTTAAAATAGAGTGCATTCAAGGGACATCTGTGTTACGGGCAACAACATCTCATGGAGGAGCTTTCTAAAAATAACATCGCTATTAAATAAATGGCTGGAGCAAAGCACTTCCTAGCACGATGAAGTCAGTATTGTATTATTTATTCTTGGTAGATCTGACTGTTAGTGAAGCATATATGTATGTCATTTTGAAACAATACAAATAAAATTGAAACACCAGATTCAGAAGATGTGTTGCCAAAAGTGCTAAATTTCCTGGGTGACACTGGCAAAACATCTAACATTCAAATTCAAAAAGCGACTCCTGAATTTTTGTACTTATTATTTGTAAGGGTCATTTTTGAAAATACGGTTTTTGGTCTCTTTTATCTCTGTGTTTTTCAGCCTGTAAAGTAGAGTTAATAACACTTAACTAGTTCACAAAAGTATTATGATGGTTAAAACATTCATGTGAGTAAAGTACATTAAGTTTCTCTGACTGAATGAGTCACTACCATACAGAAATTATTTCAATTGGAGATGTTTGGCATATGAAGGAGCAAGGTACACACTAGAACATTTTCTCCTGTTTTCACAACTGAAAAACAGGTGAACCCTATAAAACAGAGGCCAAACTTTCAAAGAGCTACTGAAAACCTATCCAAGTATACATTCATAGCAAATGTAGACATACCCCAAACCAGTCCTAAATTGGCTTGCTAAGGGTTGGTCAAGGTCTAGTCAAAGCTGTGATTTGCTGTGGAAATTCAGTAAATTAGCCTGACAAACACCTTACTCCATCTGTAAATTATTACTCTTAAATAAGCTAAGCAGGTAACCCTAGCTTCAGTGTTTATGCTCTGAAGAAATGTCTGCAGTGAAGACAATGTAATTTAAACAAATAAAATGACAAAAATTAGGGAGAAAACCAGGGACAAAAGAACATAAAAAGACATAGCAAGTGGTAATAGACATGATTTCACCAAGAGGGTCCAGTAGCAGCAACGTGAGTATGGAAGAAAACCTATAGAATTGATTAGAATAATGTATTGTCTCCCTACTCTTGAATACCCCGTGGAATGTAATAACCATGATAAAAGAAAATTTTACTTTTTTTTTTTTTCCATTAGATAAGGGAATTAAAAGAACTGCACAAACCACACAGCCACCGTTAAGTGCACAGATTTCCCAAGCATAATGCCTACAATCTACGCTATATTTCTGTTTAATGCTAAAGGTTTAAAATGTATAAGACATTTCTTTAAGGGCAAAGTCAATTCAGATGAAAGTGGAAAGCATTTTGCTAGAAGACTTCTATGTATCAATGAACAGATCTTGGAAATACACATATGCAAGTACAGATGCCTGTTTGAAAATTGGACCCACGGTTCCAAGTGAATGATATATTCCAGAAAGAAAGCTGTGTGGTTTCTGAAGAATACATGGATAACAAAGGTACCCTAAAGTCTTACTACGCGTCAAGCTTTTCACAGTAGCACCAAAATACTCACCAGTTTTCTCCCTTTTTTTTCTTTGCAAAACACTCCAATAACATACATCTCAGAATAAAGTTCCATAGAAAACCTAAGAAATAGGAATTGGGAATTAATAGAGAACAAAACAAGAAATGTCTTTTTGCCACCGTATAAATAAAGGACTCATCTACACCTCAAATACTATGTGCAGTTCTGGTCCCCTCATCTTAAGAAAGCTACGTTAGAACAGGCCAAAATCATAGAACAGGTAGCAAGGTTTGATTAAGGATTTGTAAGGGCTTTCATATAAAAAATTGCTAGGCAGGCTGGGAATCTGCAGAATGTTTAAGGAAGAGAAGGCTGCAAAATGATTAGTGACATAAAGGAGGTAGATACAGAATGACCGTTTGCTTCAACACAAGAACCAGGGATAAACAAAAGAAGACACAATGAGCCAGGTTCAAAAGTGTAGATTTCCTTCAAACAACAGACAGTGGTGAAACTGATTTTTAAAGGGTATCAGGGATGCAAGAAACTTACGTGAGTTTGTGACAAGTGTGAACAAGTACCTAGAAAATAAATCCTTTAGGGTTCCTCTACGGAGAAGCCACCAGAAGTTCAGGAAATCTCCCCAACTGAAGATCTCTGAAACTCAGGAGAGTACATGGTAGCAGTATCATATATTCTCGCCCTATTCTTATTCTTCCCTGATACTTCTGGTTTTTTTTTCAACAGGTCTCTGTTAATTACACTGAACACACTGATGTTCTGTGATACAGCTCCTGAAGTAGTAATGCCCTCAACACTTGAATTTTCTCCAGCTGCTTCATGCAATTTATTCTCTATCCCATTGGTCATGATCTTCTTGTTTCTGCCACCCTTCTGCCTGATGAGGCACAAAGTAGGGACCCTGTGCTGCTGTAGGTACCCTGTTCCCCTGCTCTTTTGGTAAGGACGNATGAGGCACAAAGTAGGGACCCTGTGCTGCTGGGAGTTCTGCCTACTGCTGAAAATGTGCTCCTTCTTATCTCTGGGGTCAGGTCCCCTGCTCTTTTGGTAAGGACAATCTTTTTTCCTCAGTACCATCTGTATCTAACACTGGCCCACAACCTTGGATGGCAACACAATTCTAGGGCAGCTTTTGATATTGCTGTTTTGCCCATCCAGGGACCACGGCAGATTTGTCTGCTTCTCTTTGGGAGACAGAATGTTGGATTAAATGGACCCACAGGTTGTAGGGCCACTCCTGTTTTCTCAGAAAACTAAATCCTTTGTCATTTCACCTAAAAAAAAGTACAAAAAAATATTCTGTATTAGCACAAGTCCATTAATTAATCAACTCCAAATCAAGACTTAGAATAATAGCTGTAACAGTCAGCTAATGACTGATATTTGGTACACTTTTCATGTACCTACTGTCAATACATGAAATTAGATCTACACGGGTCAAGCATATTCCAAGCTTTTTCTTCTGGGCCAATCACTGGGAAAAATGCCATACGTCATTAAGTGGAAGTGATATTTGTATTATTTTGCAGCACTGATTGACTGTGCTCTTAGGTATCTTTTATTGACATGTAGCATTGGAATATTGAATGCTGAAAACCAATAAGGTCGGAGGAATACAATCGCCAAGAAAAACAAGACAGAATTAAATGTAAATTTTCACTGTAGAGCTCCCATGTGTCGGTATATGAGCCTTCGGAGAGGAGTAGGCAGGTTAGGTCTAACAGAGACTTGTTTTCTTTGGCCAGTAAACAGCTAATCATTTTTAACTTGGCTCTTGTTTCAGATATCACATTCTATATGACTGACCTTTTGTTCCCCTCTTTTAAGTCTTTTGAGTTTCTTTAATATACGACAAGGTCTTTTAATTCAATATCAGTTTTTTGCTTAGAGTAAGAAGGCAATCTACTGTGTAGTATATTAAAGAGAAACCAAATATTTTTGGTGACAACTCAACACCTAAGGTTTCGAATCTACCCTACACTAATGTTCGTTACCCTATCCTGTCTCCCTCAAGCCATATGGATTTTTGATTACAATGCAACCACAGACTTGCGTAATAAATCAGTCCCTACAGTAAAACAGCAGTAATGACACATTCAGAAGTGTAACTTGTGGCATTCGGCCACCATTTAGGGGTCTATGGGGAGCTGCAGTACCCCAGGGAGGGAGGGTGGAGCAGACACCATCTCTTCCAGAAGAGCCACGCAAGACTGAGGACAGTGAAGCTTGCACGCTCTGTTTTAAGTTAAGCTGACTGTCAACTTGCTAACTGGCATCACTGCAAAAACTGATTTAGAGGCACTCAGCAAAATGGCTGTTCAGGTGCAAACTCTCGTGATTTACTGAAGGCTGAGAGTACAAGCTCCAGCTGGGACAGACTCTTGCAGACTCCTCCAAAGTGCTGGACTGTGTTGAGAAGCCGGTTCTGCTTGCCCTTTCCCAGTGCTGTGTGTTTTCCAGCATGTCGGTCTTCTGAGGGGCTTCACTGGGATATGTCTCCAATGCCAGCTATGAAATGAAGGTGCCAATCATTTAAAAATTTGCCTTTCAAATGGCAATTACCCTTTTATTCCTTTGAGCCTCCAGTTTGCTGCATCCTGGCACCGGTACAGATTCAGGCTGGAGGCAGGCCACTGTCCTAACAGCACTGCTCACCTGGGAGATCGTTTGTGCAGACCTATGGTATTTTCCAAATTTCATTTCTAATACCCACCCACTAAAAAAAAATTAATAAATCCACACAAAAATACCTGATTCATTTGTATAGTACCTTTACCACCCATTCCAGGTTCCTTATGGTATTCCAATGACTGGTCTGGGTTTGTAGGCTACTACCTAATAGCTTCACACCTACCACACCTATAAAAACCAGTAACATGGCTGGAACTAAGCATCTCATAGAAGCAGATTGATTAATTCAGACAAAGCACCATGGGTGGCTAAAATGCAACCCAAACATCATATTTCATTTACAGCTACATGCCTGTTGTAAAGGCAGATGCTGAAATACTTCAGATATGTCATGGCTAAATATGCTAACACCATGGGACTGTTGCATAATAGCTCAAAAGATGCCACAGCATTTCTTGAAACACATCATTAAATGGTAAAGTTTTAGTCAATTATGTCATGGGAAGGAATAACCACATGCAGAAAACTTTAAAAAAAAAATCAGCATTGCATTTTTCGGAGAAGTCAACTAAGTTGCACATTTCATAACTAGAGAACTATCATGATGTACAAGTGTGCAGTAGAAACCAAGATATTTAAACATTAAACGAGCAGTTAAAAATTCTCAAACTATATTTAATGTTAATAAAGCTTGCTAGAGTTCATAGACCTGTTTCTTCCATCAGTTAAATTCATATTGCTTTCAAAGAATGACTCCCTTTTCTAAGTTTTAATAACCCTGGTTTTCTAACTAACTGAACTTCCACTGAAACAGAGCAGTCTCTAAAAAGCAGACTGGCACAGATACTTACTTGCATTAAATTTTCATTTTCCCACTTTGCTTCTTTACACACAGCCTTCTCTTGATTCATTTTTTATTTCACTCTTACTTGGCTCTGTCTACATTTAGACTATTTTTTTGCTCTTTTTTTTTTTTTTGCCATCTCTCTGAAACATAATGAAAACATGCTGCATTAAAACAGACTTGGAAATAGCATAACGTGATCCCAAATACAAACACATTCCTTTTTTTACAGTTATCTGACACCTCCTCCTTTCTAAAAAACAACCAATTCCTTCCAAAAAACAAGCATACACATAGAAATAGAATTCTTAAGAGTGGCCACCACTGTGGTCCATTAGTTTTATTTTAGATTGTAATGTCTGACAACTTTACTGCAGAATTAACTTTTTATGTATACATACAATGCTCATTTACATGTCTGTTTATTTAATCACATACACACAAACCCACACATATATATTAGGAGCTACCTGTTAACTGAATATAGCTGCTGCTAGAATCTCACGCCAACAAAAATTATTGCTAAAAAATTAAGACGACAAGCTCAGTCTTTACACGGGTTTCTTTAACACAAAACTCAGATGCTTGTGACAATCTCTTCAGATCAAGTGCATCCTGGTGTTAGGAATTAGATTTTCAATGCACTGTTCAGGAAGTTGACTACACAACTTGCATTCATAAATCACAGTATTGGAAAGAGCATTTTAATATGTCTCGAGTGTTTATAACTTAAAGTAACGAAAACCAGCCTTTGTTGTGGAGCAAGAACAAAGTATTATGCTCTCCATATATTCATATTTCTTCATTAAAGATAACATGTGACTGCTGTCATTTTACAATGGTCAGAAATTTATGTCAGAATTTAAGTGATGTTCCCTGCCTCTTACAGATCTGATTCACACAGGAAAAACAGATGTTGCAAAAGGAATCAGTGATTGCTCTTGACAGGGCAGTCAGCTTTGAATACCAGACAAAAATGCGACAGGAGAACCTGGACTTCAGCAGCAGTCTCAGATCATTCTAACTGCAACACTTAGCATCAGAAGACAAGTACACCACCAGCAACATTATGTTCAGGACAAGTTTATTTAACTTATACCAGTTCTGCACTTGACACTCAGTGTTCTACTAGACAGCATTTCATTAATTGTGTGTATCTGACACCATTGTTGAAGATTCTGTAATGACATTTATCACCAGTGCATAAAGTACATTCACTTCATCACTAACTACAACTTGGAAAACAGCAGATTGGCTTTGCTGATATACAGCTATTTCTGCAGTATAACTTTCAGACAAATCCTCAAAATTTCACAGCACTGGATCCCAATATACTTACAATAAAGTACTAGCCCATCTTGGAATGACTGAAAAAGGGTCTTTCAAATAAAGGCAGGCAGAGCTCAGCAATCAAAAACAAGCCAAAAAGAATTCTCTAAAGAATGACAGAACATTAACAATAGTTTGAATATTAAACACTGGCAACCTCTGGGTTTGCTGTGTCTTCTGTTTCTACCACAAGAAAAGGCAAAGCCACGCTACCATAACTACAAAGACTGTTTTCTCTCCCTTCTAAATCCAACTCTGGCAGAAGGTGAAATTCATTTTTGGACAGTGTCAAAGAGGTGAGTAGGGAGGAAGTGAAAATAGCCATTCTGGCTCATTCACTGAACTTGCTATAGGAATGGACAAGAGCCACTTTTTCTTAAGGTGATCCCCTCAAAAAAACCTGGCATCTAGTAGCTAACCTGTAAGCAGCCAAGTTAAACACCTGTATGCCAGACAAAACCAGCCGTCTACGTATCTCTGCCAACCCATCTGCTCAATATACCTCCTACTAGTGGGCTGAGATCTTTCAGTAAATACACAGTTCAAATACAGGGTTGTGGGCTTTTTTCCTGTTCTCTAATCTTCCTTAGGACCTCAATTTTCAAAGCACACATTGATTAACCACAATGAAACTGCTACCTTCATTGTGACCAGCAGCTGGGCATTAGCTCAGTTTTAATTGGTTACTGTAAAGATAAGGAACACACACACTAAATGGTTTACCATTACACTACTGTCACCTTCATCATCTATAGACACACAAACACTGTTACTCAAACTTTTGCCAAAAGAATCAGACATTTAGGATACGATTAGATTTTTAAAAAGTTAATCTTTCAAAGGATTCAAGAGGGGTTTCTATGAGGGACTTAACAAAAAGCTCTTTCGGCTGTGTCCAGCATTAAGTTAAACAGTACCTCATGGAATGGAAATAAAATTAGCCTGACTACTATTATACTGTACATATATTTCAGAAGGGATCGTAGAGCTGCTGGACTTCATGAAGGAAAAGGAAAACATATTGAAGTTGCTTTTCATTTCACCTGTAGCACCTCCATGGTTACATACGCAGCTAGTGCTAACAATATCAGAAGCTGAATTCATATCCAGGGAAGAAATGCCACCCTATGCTCCCTTCTCAGCTCACAGGTTTTCAAATCTATCCTCACAAAATGAATTTTTCCAATTAATTTTTCCAACACAAGAACTAAGTGTTGTTATTGCTCACTTTAGTGTAACAGCAGCTGCAGAAAACCCCCAGCAAAGTGCAGCAGAAACAAACCTTTTGAGGAAGTCTCCATTATCAGGCACGAACACATCCTAAATGCACAATAGTATTTATTTTCTCCTCCTTGCCTAAGGACCCACTTTCTCCTTTGTTCCCAGGTTAGTTTCTCTATCTGCTTTGGGAAGCGTGTCAATGTTTTTCTGGATTAAATGGACTCATTTAGAAAGATTTTTTGTAATCACTTTAATCTCTTTGGTTTCTCATTTTGCTCTTTTTGGTGTTACTATTTTGGAGGAGGAGGAGTGGTTAAATTTGTACCAAAGGAGCACTGAGCAGTTTGTGTCTGAAGAAGGATGACACTGCTGCCACCACTGAAATGCTCGTAACAGCTTTGCCCTCTTTTTTCTGGGTGCAGGGAAGCTTCTCTTCGCAGTGAACTCTTTGTTCAAATAAACTATCTGACTATTTTCAAACTGGTAAAGCTTAACTAGTGCTACACAAGCTGGGCCTGACCAGTGAGGCTAATACACAGCAGCAGGACACTTTCGGCGTTGTGTACATTCCCTTTGTATGATGTCACTCCTTCTGCGGACTTGGGGTGAAAAGCATTTACATGATTTACTTTTCTAAAATGTACAGGCTAAGTATAGAAACAGCTTGAAAATTGTTAATTTCAATATATTTCAATGTATATTCTTTGAAAAATACATTAGAAAAGGTAAGGTAGAACTACACCCTCACTCCTTTCCCAGCTAGAAAAAGTTGCTGTAAAGTTCGTGGCTATCCATTAACTGTAATTTAAATACAGAACCCTAGCTTTAATTTTAAATAAGCTGATGCCAAAAGATTTTCAAAGTGCATCATTGCATTACTTTGCATGGAGGCACATATTATTTGGTTTCAGTGTAAATTCTGTTAAGTAGTATTTTTCTTTGGATGAGGTACTCTGGAATAAGTATATTATCAGGATTTTATTACAGTCAGCTCTTCTACTGATATGGATTCACATGTCTTTCAGCATTCCTGATTCAGTTTCTCCGATGGGGTGCAGGGAGGAGCACTCACATTTTTCTGAAGATGAAATTTATAGGTATTTTGAAGTTTTATATGTATTACTTCATCATTGCATCTCCTGAGCAGAGAATGGGATGCATGTCCCATGGATGTGCACCATCTTTCAGAACTCTTGAGAGAAACTGGATCTTTCCAGAGGGAGAGGAGGAAGGACATTACAATTACTGGTATAGCTTGTCTTCACAGAATCATGGCAAAGCCAGCAATGATTTGCTGGCTCAATCCTGAGCAGAACATTATAGATAAGAGATTGAGGAATTGACGTTTTCCTATCTGCAGAGCTGGTTTTTTTGGGACTTTTGGACTTTGTTTGGTTTGTTGTTTTTTTTTTTTTTGTGGGGGGGGGGCGGG